>CM031606.1:32326046-32341046 GCA_018398815.1 Conus ventricosus
GGGGTGGTTTTTTCTTAAACATTATTTTCATTCTTTTTTCCCCTTTCCCATTTTTACCTTCCTCTTCCTCCTCCTGTTTTATTTTTCCCCGTTTACTTTCCCTTCCCCCTTAAAAGTAAAACAACCCCTCCCCCTTCTTTTTTTCATTTCTGTTTGGTTTCCAAATTTTTCTCATCGTTTCTTCTTCGCTTTTTTTGTTGTTGTTGCCCGCTTTCTGCGCTGGGTTTCGTTGTTGTTTCCTCTTCCCCTTTTCTTTTCTCTCTGCTGTCACCTTTTCTCAGGAAGGGGGTGGGAAGTCAGTCAAAAGAAGAGGTTTAAAAAAAAAAGCTTTAAGCCAATTTTCTTTCCAGAATAGAAAAACGCCAACGCAAAGAAATTTTAAAGAAAGCCCGGTCATTGTGGGAAACCCTAGGGATAATTTCAGACATCGTGGCAGAGTGAGGACACCAGATCCCGCATTTCAAGTCTTCACGGGAAAGCGTTCTCTCTCCTCTCTCTCCCCCCCCGTCCCCACCCCTTCTCTCTCCTCCTCTTCCCCTCTCCTTTTCCCCCAAATAACGCTTTGGGGCTTCAAAGCCCCAAGGGCCTGTGCGTGACTCATGCATGCACGAAGAAAACACGGGGAAAACGGTCCCCATTTTTTGAAAGTTACCCCCCTCCTTATAAAAGACAAAGCAAACGTCCCGGAGTTGGAAAACTTGACCGATTGGCGCGTTTATGTCCCTTTTTGATGTGGGAAGGGGCATTTTTAAAAAAAGGTGACCAGGAGCGGAAAATAACGAGCCTGAAAAACTCTTCGGAAAATGAAAAATTTTTTCCAATTTCGGTTTCCCCCTCCCTTTTAAAATTTACAAGAAACAAAAAACGCCTTTAACTTTTTAGCACGGAGGAGTTCCTGGTTTTGCGTTCTCTTTCGCTTCGGCGCAATCTGATTGTTTTGGGGAGATATGTTTGTTACTGGGAAAGGTCAATACAATTGTATTGCCCCTTTTCCTCGAAACAAAAACATATTTTTCCCCCCCCCCCCCCCCCCCCCCCCCGTCATCTCTCTCTCCTATATATATATAAAAGAAGAGAGAGGGAAAAATGTTTTGGGGGAAGAGACAGAAAAGCCAGAAGGGAAAAATTGGGGGAAAAAGTGTTAAAAAAAAAAAACACAGGGTTTTATCTGTAAAATTAAAAAAAAAGACTTGGGTTTAAAAAATTTAAAAAAAAAATAAAAAACCTCCACACGGTCCCCGGGGCCCAAAAATTTGGGTGTTAAAGGAAACATTCAAAACCTTTACAGCACCATGAAAAGCCCGTCTTGAAACCGGAACTATTTGAGTTGCCTGCCAGAAAGGGCCTTTTCGGGCCGCTGTTCGGAAATTATCAGTAGGACCCGGAGCTGATCGTGTCGAACTTTCCCTTTTCCTCAAACCGGGGATACCTATGATTCTGTGGTAACCTCAACCCAAAAGGGTTTAAAACCGATTCAACAGCCCCTCCTCCATCTCCTATAAATACACATATATATATAAAAATAACCCAAAAAAAAAAGCTTTTTTCTTTTGTCTTAAAATTTTAAAAATAGGGGGAAATTTAAAATTCATAAAAAGCATGGGGTTTTAAAAAAAATAATTCTGCCTAAAATTTCAGTAAAAGGGGCTGTTGGGTGAAAGGGGGAAAAAAAAAAATAACGCCTTCTCAAAATGATCCTTCCCGCAAAGGGTTTAAAGTCCCAAAGGGGGGGGGCAATCTCCAGTGGGGGGGGAGAAACTCCCCTAACATATAACCCCGGTTGAAAACCGAAATTTTTGAAAACGACTGTTTCTTCTCAGAAAAAACCGCGGAAATGGAAAATTTGACTCCATCTGCCCTTTTCTGTTTTAAAAAAAAATCTATCCCCGAAAAGGGTTTGGGGGCAATACCGAAATATTTTTTTTTGATTTTTAAAAAAACCCAAAACCAAAGGGCCACCTAAGAAAAAAAAAAATCATGAAAGAGCAAAACCAAAACTAAAAATTTTCTTTTTAAAGTAAACAAAATTAAAAAAACCCCAAAGGGCACAAGTGCTTAAGGGGGGGGGCCCGGTTCATGGAATGGTCCGGCAAAAGGGACCGGGGGAAAATAACAACCAAACCCTTAAAATCCCCAAAATAAGTTTAAAACCGACACCCTTCCGAACTTAAAAGAGCCTTTTTTGGGGGTGGTTGCAATGATGAAGGGGAAATTTGGATTAAAAAAACAAAGCTTTCTCATTTGTCTTAGATTTTAAGAAATATATATATTCAGCTGCCTTTCCTGTTTCCCGTTTTTTTCCCCTGCGTACCTCCCTAAAACCCACAAATCTATCTATCAAACTATCTATCTATCTATCTATCTATCAAACTTGAAGAGAGAGAGAGAGAGAGAGAGAGAGAGAGGAGAGAAGAGAGAGAGAGAGAGAGAGAGAGAGAAGAATGTCCATGTTTTCAGAAAAAAGGGCAGGAAGGGGGAAAAAAAAAACGAAAAAACAAAACGGAAAAATCCACAAAGAACGAATTAATTTTTGTATGAAAAAGCGGGGGAAATAAAGCGGGAGGAAAAAATGGACCTCAAGGATTTTAACTTTTTATTCCAAAACACACACAAACGCGTTCACACTGAGAAGGGCAGAGAGAGAGAGTATGAAAAAAGGGGTTAAAGACAAGGGAAAAAAAAGGGAAAAAAACATAAAAGACAGAAATACTCAAAGATATAAAGAAAACACACACAAACCCCAACACACCACACACACACACACACACACACACCAAAACAACACACACACAGAACATAAAAGGGGGGAGAATTTTCACACCGCCCCTGGGGGTCTGCCCGACAGGAACGGGGCCCAGGTGGGAGTGAAGGGTGACTGACCCACACCTCCGCAAGAGACCACACAATAAAGCACTCCAAAAGCAACAACATTCACAATCAAAGATCCCAACCCCCCAACGGGACACAACATGCACAATCACAATCAAGCACTCCCCACCCACAACATTCACGATTTTAAAAAAATATTTTTGCCATACGAAAGGACACCCCACAATTACAAACAAATTTCCCGCCCATATGACAAAACAAAAATTTAAAGAAATATTTTTCCCGAAACGTCCTTTCCACACCCTGGGTGCGTCCACATCCCTGCCCCCTTTAATCCCCCGGGGGCACCCTAACGCACTAGGGGCTCCAGCCGGGTTTGGGTTTTTTCCCCAGGGATCCCCCCAAAACCGACAAAACCCCGCTCCCAAGCGGCAGTGAAGACGTGCCCGGGGGGGGGGGGGGGGGGGGGAAAAAAGTAGTGTTAACCTGAGGCCTGGACGGGGGGCCAGCCGGCCCTCAAGACCCGGGGGGCTCCCCTTTTAGCATCCACGGGCCCCCACCAGGGCGTTGGGCCCCGACCAAACGCGGTGGGACCATCCCGTCCGTGGGGCTCAGCCAGAAAAGTGGCCTCGACCGCACGAGGGGACCCTTCCAGGTTTTGTGCTCCAGGTGAAGCCCCCGGGGGGGGGAGGACGTAGCTGGGAGGAGAGTCGGAGAGGGGAAAAAAAAAAGGAAGGTGGGAAAGGGAAAAAGGGAAAAAGGGCCCGCCGTAGTAAAACCGTTTTACCAATTTCGGCCCAAATCTTAACAGCCACCCCGCATGAAGGGCGAGGGGGAAATGTGGTTTAAAAGCAAACAGTAAACCCATTGAAACAAGTCTTCCACACAAACAGGTTAAAAACAGCATTAAATCAACAGGTTTTAAAACAAAATGAATTAAACCACCCTTCCCCTCACTCACCCTTAACGTTTTCCTTCCTTAGGAAAAAAATCAACACAGCGCCATCGCTTTAAAAAATGCCAACCCTATTAGCAAAAAATAAATTTAAAGGGGATAACCTCAAAATTTTTTAAACCCATTTTAAAATAAAACAAAACTCCAACCACGCATCCCAACGACAAATCAAACGTACG
Source organism: Conus ventricosus (assembly GCA_018398815.1). Taxonomy (NCBI): domain Eukaryota; kingdom Metazoa; phylum Mollusca; class Gastropoda; order Neogastropoda; family Conidae; genus Conus; species Conus ventricosus. The sequence goes on from CM031606.1 coordinate 32,330,010, forward strand.
CCCCGCTCGGAAAAATAAAAACCCTTCCCTTGAAAACACCCAAAAAAAACGGTGGGGCCGATGGAAAAAAGTCCCCCGAAAAGGACAGGGGCGGACGAGCGAGACCAAGCAAGTTCCAACCCCTTGGGAAACACCAGGTTTTCCCCTTCCCCACCGACACCCATTTCCCCAAAACATAAACCCGGAAAAAATTTGGAAAAAATTTAGAATGGGGCCCGGTTAAAGATGGAAAAAAAAACCGAGAAAAGGTTCCACAATAATTTTTCCTTTCAAATTTTGAAAACAAAAAAAAAATTGCGCAAAAGGAAGACTAAGCCGGCTAACACCCCCAATTTAAAACCAAAAAGCCCGAAACTGATGCTTTCCACTACCCCTGGGGGCCCCGAAGAGGCGGGGCAAAAGGGCTCCTCTACCCTCCCGTCCAGTCGAGAGGACCGAGGCGAAGATTCGGGAAAAAGAAGAAATAAGGTCCCTCTCCTACAGGGCCCACTTTCAGGGAAAAAAAAGTACGACAGTCCCCTCGACGAAAGGAAAAAAACCCGGGCTGGACAGGGGCCCCCCCCAAAACACATCCGCTCGAGTTAAGAGCTAACCTCCCTCAGCAAAGGGGGGCCAACAAGCCAAGGGGTCCAGAGTGGCATACTTCAAACAAAAAAAACAAGCACGTGGACCCGGTAAAAAGACAGCGAAAAGGGGGTTTTTTTTTTTAGGGGCAGAAAGTTGGAGAAAAAGGGACCGGCCACCCGTTTTAAATTGCAGGGTGAAATTGCACGGGCGGGGGGAATTAGAAAAGAGGGGAAAGAAAGCAAAACCCAAGTTTAGCTGAACCACACCAAGGGCAACTGCACCACAAGCCCACCCCAAAGGGGCGGGTACACGACAAAACAACCCCCAAAAAACAAAAAAAGAAAATTTCCCCCACCCTTTGGTTGGGTTTGAACGTCCCTAGGGGCCCCTTTACAAACCGTGACAAACCCCCCCTTTTAAAAACATCTGTTTCTCTGAGAACAGTGGGTTTCCCTTTGGGAAACCTTTTCGCCTGGCAACTTCACAACAAAGGGACCGAACCCAAATCTCTGTATCGACAGAGTACAAGGGAAACCAATACAAACATTCCCCGATGAATCCACGGGAAATACATAATACTACATTTATCAAACAACTAAGCAAACCTTCCCAAACCCGAAAGTGACAAAACCCAACCATTTGGGGATCATTAAAAGAAATTTTAAACCCCACTGAAGGACAACTGTCACTACACCTGATACAATAAAAAAAGTGTATAACCCTGGTTGAGGGGGAAGTGTCCCCCCGACTGATTTTCCAAAACAACAAGGGGCTCGGGTAAATATCACATCCAAATTTCAGGGAAACCCCTTTTATGACGGGGGGGTTTTAACCATGACTCAGCAGCCCACTGCCCAACCCCCTGATCGACGACTTTACTGGCCGAAACCGGTCCAGGTACTGGAAAAGGATTTATGATCCCCTCTCCAGCACAAAATCACGGGCCCACAAGAGGGGATAAAAAATTCCGGGTGCCCCACAACGACTGCTAAACCACTTGTTCAATCGTGGGAAACCCAATCTCGGGGTCCCGTGGGGTTTTTTTGGGGGTCGCATTAAAAAAGCGGTTGGGGTCCCCTTTCCCCGATCTTTAAAACAACACAAACCCCCAAACCCCACCGCAAAACATCAGTCCGCAGGGCAAAAGGGGGACTAGGAAACGGGAACCAGGATGGGCGAGTAGTGAGGGGCCCTTTTCAAAGGGGCCAAAAACCGTTTCCCAAACCCCAACCCAAATCAGAAAGTTCGGGTTTTTTCCCTTTGGCAGGTCAGTGAGGGGCAAGGCAACCTTTGGGGAAGCCCCCCCAAGAACTTTCGGAGTATCCCCCCAATTTCCCAAGAATGACCGCAATTCCCCCTTTTGGACCCGGAGGTTTGGCCCTTTCCCCTTTGGGCACCTTTCCTCCTCAGGGGCAATCAAAACCCCCCCGCAAAAAGCCCCAGAAAGGAAATCTCCCTGACCAAGCTGCAAATTTTTAAGGGCGAGCCGACCCCTGAACCCGCGCCCGACGGGAAGAAAACACCCAGGAGCGAAACTTTCGAGCTCCCCAAACCACCGAGGGTGAGTAGCAGGTCGTCCATTAAAAAGTTCAAATCTGGCGTATCGGCGGGAGAAAACAAATGTCGCATTACGCGACGAAAATTGCTCCACAGTTTTGAGGGCCAAAAAAGGGAAACACGTCCACTTGGGAAATGTTTCCCTTAGGCGTCCCTGAATCCCTTTGGATTGCCTCTTTTGCCTGGGAAAAAAGCCCGTTCCCCCTTTGCGAAAATCGAACTTGGAGAAATAGTTTCCCGACCACGAGGGAAAAATATGGGGGGGAAACCGGGAAAAGGGTTTGCAAAAACGAAAAACCCGGGGAAAACCTTAATTATCGAAAGAAAATCGACGCAGAACCCCATTTTGGCCCTCCCCTTTTTCTTTTCCGAAGGAAAGGGGGAATTTAGTACGGGAGAACCCGCCGTTCAATTACCCCCAACCCAACATGGCCTGCACCTCCTGCGGATGACAGGGCGCCTTAAGTGAGGGAGAGGGAAATGTTTTACCCCAACTGGGGTCTCGGGGGGCAATGCCGTTTACATTCGCCCCGGGTAATGTTCAGGGGCCCCATCTTAAAACACGTCCCCGGAAAAACCCCGGCACAAGCCGGCAGTTGGCAGTCTGTGCGAGGGGAGGGTTTGACCCAAGCAAACATCCCCCCCACGCCCCTTTTCCCCAACGGAGGAAAGGTGGGGGGGTCCTGAGCCACCGACCGGCGTGCTCATCGCCACCCCTCCACAACGACCGGGGGAAGCCTTCCCCGGCACTGAATTCGTCGACTTAAACCTTCAAAAGGTTTGGGAAGAAACAGGGGTTTTTTTTGCCTCGCACGCGAAACCCCATAGTCCCAGTACCCCCCCGCCTGCAACAACAAAAGGGGCCCCGCCAAGCAATTGCAACTTGTTTCTTCTTTTGCGAAGGAGAACCAAAAAACCCTTCCCCCCGGCTCAAACCACGTTTAAAAACTGCGTCGGGCGTACAAAGCCTTTTCTTGGGTTTTTGGGCCCACTTCAAGTGTTTTCCCGAGCAAGCTGGCAAGTGTCCCCGATGGGGGGGCGCAGATCGATCCCCGTAAAAAGACCTTTTTTTCCCTTTAAACCCCCTTTTCCCCAACGAATGTTTCCCCAACTGCTTCAGATTCTGGTGGGTCCTCGTACTTTTTCCATACAGATTCAAACGGGAAAAACCGCATCTTTCCTGCGAACCCCCTTTAGTCGAAAAAGTACAGCAGGAACAAAGCGATCCCACTCACGAGGGGCTCTGCACAGAGGCGACGGGAAAATCTGCTTCAACGTCCCCTTGAAAGCGCTCGACAAGGCCCTTGGGGGGGGGGGTGGCATGATAGGGCACGTTTTCCTCCCTTTTTTTAACCCTTAACAGAGTGTTCCCCCTCCTTCAAGATATTTGGGCAGAAACTTTTTGGCCCCTGGCCGACAGGAAACTTTTTGGGCACCCAGGCCGTCCAAATCTCCAGAGAAACCCAGCAAACCCAAGGGGGCAACGATAGTCCTAAGTGGGGCGGGCCCCGGTACCGAGTCCCAATTTCCCCACTTCCAAAATGAAGGGGGGACCGCGAAACCGGGTGGGGGCTTAAAAGGGCCCCCCCGGTCGACCCCAACCTTTCTGAATGGTTCCCCCAAACCCGTGGCACGATCCCAGGGAAAACCCCCCCAAACGCCCCCCTTTGGGTTTTTTCCTTGGGAGGGATCGCAACTGCGGCAGTACGCCTAACCGTAGTTTATCCCGGCCAAAGAAAACCCCGCCTAACTCGCTCGAAGTCCGCTTGGAGCCCAAAGAACCGCCATGGGGGAAACGTGGGGCCCGCCGGAGGACAGACCTCCTCAGGCTTTTTTGGGGGAAACCCCAGGGGCCCTTTGGCCAAAACGATCTGCCTGGGAAAAAAAACCCAAAAAAAGGAAACCCCTTGTGGACTTGAAGCTCACCTTGGCGTTTCCCGGGAAGGGGGGGGGAGAGCATTACGACTACCAGTTGTCGCAGGGGGTTGGAAACCCCAAAACCCTGGCCTGAAACGGACCAGGTCAGGAACGGCCCTGGCCAAACCTCGACAAAAAACTCTGGGGGACGGGACCCAAATTCCCGTTCCTGCTTCTTAGCTTTTTGGCGCGTGGGTGACTCCACACCCCGCCGTACGGCAGATCCCTAGACACGACTGACTGCGCCGTCAGCAAAGGGGAAAAGTAATTTCCCCATGAGAAGGAATACAAAAACGCTCCAAACCCCAATGGGCCCCCTACTTCGCCCCAGAAGTAGGGGGGGGGGAATAGGAAAAGATACAAAAGGAAGGGGGGAGGGAAAACCAGCCCCAAAACCCCACACAACAAAACTAGCGCCCCCCGGGCCTAAAGGGGGAAAACCAAAAATTCCCTTTTTCCCAAAGATCGTTTTTGCTCCCCGAATCCCTGAAAAGGTGCGACCAAGGAGAACCAAAAACCGAAAAAAAACACGGCACTTGAATCACCCAAAACGGGAAGGGAAACCCCAATTTTTGCCGAGCCCCGAAAGGACGTTGAAAAGGGGCCAGCCCCCCGACTCCACGGCTTTTAAACAATCTTTCCTAATGTGGGCCCGGAAAGACCCCAAAGAAAAAACCCGTCGGGGGGCTGAAATCCCCCTGAAAAAAGCCGCCTGCTCACCCCCCCCAAGGGATTTTTTCGGCCCCTTAAATTTCTATTAAATCCTTGGAGGCTTCCCTCCGTATCTGGGCCCCATAAGCCCTGCGAGCTTCCCGCAAACACCTCAAGGTGTGAATCGCAGCCGGAAATTTCCGAGGTGCGTCTCGCCCAAACCGGACCCAACTCTTTTTGGGGGCAATTTTTGGTGAGCGTTCAATGAAAGGGTCAAATCCCCACTCCAACCCTTTTCTAACTGACGCCAGTACCCAAACGTTTTGCGCAGCCCATCCCAAAAATGCACGAAGGTCCCCACATTTTTCTTCTTTATTACCTGAAAATTCCCCCTGTACTCCTTGGGGAAAAGGGGGAAAAAAACTTTCGCAAGGGCCCAAAAGCCTATCTGCATAAACGCGCCTTCATTTAGATTAGCACACACTCCCCCTTTCAGAAAAAAAACCCGAAAAATCCAAAAAAATTTGGGATACCTTTTGTTCCTCAACAAATTTATATAACAACAACCTTGCAAAAAGCCTAGGGAAAATTCAATGTCCTCACTAGGTTTTGAACCTGTAAGCTTTAAAAATTGGGCCTCTAAAATCTATCAAACCTTTTGGGGAAAACCCCCTACTTACAGATGCGGGAAAACCGCAAAAAAAATTTTTCCAACTCCTCCCAAAGCAGAGCCTCCCCCCTACTAAATTCTTCCCTACGGGGGGCCCCCTGCCTTCCGCCCTTCCCTAAAGCCGTCCCCCGTCGGCAGCCTCCTCTCTACGCGACACCTCCCCCTAGCTATCAGCCTCCACCCTACGCTTTATCCCCAGTCTGGGAGCCTCCCTCTACGCTAGCAGCCTCCCCCCACGCGAAACAGCCCCCCCTCCCAAAAAAAAAACTCCTTTTCCTTTTCCCGTCCCCCTACGCAGAGCCTCCATCCTACCAGCTCTTTCCCCCGGGGCTTTGCCCTTTCCCCCCGAAGAGCTTCCTGCCTTACGCCTCTTTTCCCCACGAAACTTCCTGCCTGACTTCCTCTTCCCAAAGAAGAGCTTCCTGCCTAGCAACCTCTTTCCCAAAGTTTGGGGGGCCCCAACCCCCCGTCGGGTGTCGCTCCAGAAAAATTTAGACCCGGGAAATGATTTCCTGGGGGGGTTACCCCTCCCCACACCCGGGGGGATTATCCTTTTGACCCTCCCCTTGGCTCGACTTTCCCCCTAAGGAAAGCTTTTGGGGGTGCCCCAAAGAGGGGGGCCCGGGGAGGAGAAGGGTTTTTGGTCCTGCGACTCAACAGAACCCACAGTTTCCGCTATAACCCTGACCTTCCGAGGGGGAATGCCAGTCGGGGTCCCCGACAGGGAGACCCCCCAGGGGAAGGTAGTAAAAGTACCCCACTGGGCTAACCCGCTACAACCCTGGAATAGGGAGAAGTTACCGTGTTTTAAAACTGGGACTAAAATAGGGGCTACAGTAACCTTTTGAATACCCCCCATCGACCCCGCCTTTGCCCTACCACCAGCCCGGACGTTTGGGCCCTGACCAAAAAAATTTCCCACCGTTTTCCAAATACAGGGGAAAAAAAAATTCCACTAAAAAAAAAAAAAAATTATTTTAGGGGGGTGTTATATGTAGTATTGTGGGTGGGCGTTTGGCGGGAAAAATTTCCCGGGGCTCCCCCTCTGGCAAAAACCCGCCCAAAAAAGCACGACAACAGTGCGGGGGCTCCCCCGAAAAAAAAAACAAAAAAAAAACAAAGTCCGGCTGCCCCCCCTCCCCCCAAAACCGCGCTCTACAGCACGAGCAACAGTGCGGGGGGCTGGGCCCAAAAAAAAAAAAAAACAAAAAACCCACAACGGGGAAACCCCGGGGAGAGAAAAAAAAAACAAACGTCCGAAAACACCCCCCGGTTTCTTTAAAAATCCCGGGAGAGAAAAAAAAAAAAAAACTGGCTAAATACAAACCCCAGGAATGGAAACTTTAGGCAACAGAAGGCAAGACTTACGCCGTAAACCGCGTGAGGGACCCGGCGGAAGGATCGGACGCGGGCGACTCCCCCTTTTTTCCCCCTCGACTCCCGAGCACGCCCGATGTTCCCTCAGGCCCCCAACAAACTCCCCTTTACCCAAAAGCCCCCCAGCCAACCACCCACGAAAAAACACGACCCAAAGACTAAAAAATCTAAAAAACAACAAAACAAAAAAGGGACCCCTGCCCAAAGAGGAGAGACAAGCCAAGCCCTACACATCCCGGACGAGCCCCCCCAATTTTTCACGACCCTCCCCGGGGGGTCTGCCCCGACAGGATCGGTCTAGGGGGGAGTGAAAAGGGGGTGACGACCTCACACCTCCGCAAAGAAACCCCACAATAAACACTCCCAAAGCAAAACAAAATGCACAATCACGAAACCGCACCCCCCCACAAAAACAAAGCACAATCACAAACAAGCACCCCCAAACCCACAACATGAACGATTATAAATAAATATTTCCCCCCCCCTACACGTACACAACACAATTACAGCATTCCCGCACATATACATATACACAAATTTTAAAGAAATATTTCCAGTACGATCCTTTTTTCACACCCTGGATTTCGTCCAAAATCCCTGCCCCGTCAAGTCCGCCTTTCCCCCCGTCGCACTAGGGGCTTTCCCAGCCGGGGGTTTGGGTTTTCCCGGGGGTCCCCCAAACCAAAACCCCGACTTTCCCCAAACGGGGATGAAGAAACTGTCCCGAGGGGGGGGGGGGGGGGGAAACTTTGCTGTTACTGAGGTCCTGACGGGGCCAGGGCCCGGGCCCTCAAGAAAAGGGGGGGCTCTTTTAGCAGTCCACGTTCCCCCACCAGGCGTTGGGCCCCGACCACCGTGGGACCTCCCGTCCGTTTGGTTTTCAGCCAAACGGGCCTCGACCACACGTGGGAAACCCTCCAGTTCGTTTCTCCAGGGAAGCCCCGGAGGGGGGGAAAGTAGCTGGGAGGAGGCGGAGAGGAGGGAAAAAAAGAAAAGGGAAGGGGGAAGGGAAAAGGGAAAAGGAACCCTGCCGTCAGTTTCCCTCTGACCATTTCCCGTCAAGTCTTAAAACCACTCCATTAAGGGCGAGGGGGAAATTTGTTAAAAGCACACAGGGGGAAAAAACCCTTTGGAAAACAAGTCTTCTCACACATGCAGGAAAAAAACGCATTAAATCAACAGGTTAAAAAAAAAAATATGAATTATCTTCCCCTTCCTTTACTCACGCTAAAAGTTTTTCCTTTCCTTTTGGAAATAAATCAACACAAACGACCATCGCTTTAAAAAACGCCACCCCTATTTTCAAATAATAATTCAATGGGAATAACCGTCCCCATTTTTTTAAAAAAATTCAAAATAACAAAACCCAACCACGCAATTTGAACGAAAAAATCATTCGTACGCCGCTCGGGGAACATAAAACCCCCGTTTCTCCCTTTCACAAAACAAACAGACGGGGGCCCAAGGAAAAAAAAACCGGCGAAAGTGACAGGGGGGGACGAGCGAGACCAAGCAAGGTTTCCCAAACCCAAACACCAGGGTTTTCCCCCCTTCCCCAAACCCACTACCGCCCACCCGATACATAAAAAGGAGAAAGAATTTTTGGAATAAATTTTTAAAAGGCCAGGTTTAAAAAAGGAAAAAACAAAAAAAAGGGCTCACACAAATTTTCTTACAAAATTCGAAAAAAAAAGAAAATTGCGCAAAAGCGAAGACTAAGCCGGCCCAACAACAACAAACAAAAAAAACAACCACGAAACTGAAACCCCTTTCCCACTACCCGTGGGTGGGCCCCGAAGAGCGGGGCCCAAAAGGGCCCTCTAACCCTCTGCCCCGCGAGAGGGCAGAGGCGAAGATGCGGAAACAAAGAAAAAGAAGTCCCCTCCTACAGGGCCCACGCAGGAAAAAAAAAGTACGGGCTTTTCCCCTCGACGAAAAGGTAAAAAACCCCGGGCTTTAGCAGGGGCCCCCCGAGACACTTCCCCTCGGTGAAGGCTAACCCCCCTCAGCAATGGCGGGGGCCAAAATCCAGCAGCGTCACAGAGTAGCAAACTTCCCAAAATAAAAGAAACGAAAACACGTGCGACAGGGAAAAAGACGGGGGAGAGGCCCATAGACCCGAAAATTTGAGAGAAAGGGACCGGGAAACCCCTGAACTTGCAGGATGAATAAACACGGGCGGGGAATTTAAAAGAGATAAAAGAGAAAGCAAACCGAAGTTGAACTGAAACCCCACCAAGGGGCCAAAAGCACCCCAACCCCCCCAAAGGGCCGGGTACACGACCAAAAGCAAAAACAAAAAACAAATAAATAATTCCGCCACCCAAAGGGGGGTCCCAAACGTCCCTAGCCCCCGGACAAACTCTGACAGAGATGAAAGACAAGAACGACAGGAAGGGCGAGACAGACAAGAAAAGAGAGAGAGAGAGAGAGGAGAGAAGAGAGAGAGACATTTATGAATATCAGATGGTGTGATGTTAAGGCAATGGGGACGATGGGGTGATGAGTAATACAATGAGATACGATGAATCGAGTCCTATAAGGGAGTGCAATGAGATGATACGATGGGTTTGGATATTTGTGACGCTTTTGATGACGACGACGTTCTTAAGTTTGACAAGATCACCCCGAACAGCTTCTATGCGCTCGTCAGAGAAAAAGAGGGTTTTTTTTGTTTTTTTTTTAAACCCCCCCCCCCCCCCCCCCCCCCCCCCCCCCCTCCCTGTTTTTCGTGTCAGATCAAAGGGCGGTTTTGAAACGCTCTTTTACGAATCCGGGATTTTCGTTGGAAAAAAATTCCCTGTTAAAGCCACCCTTGACTATAGAAGGTAGTTTTACAAGTAACAATGCAACGTCGGGGGGGTCGGGGGGGGGGGGGGGGGGGGGGGGGGGGGGGGGGGGGGGGGGGGGGGGGGAGGAGTTGGGTGAAAGGAGGGGAGATTAAGGGGAGTGGGGTAAGAAAAACGTTAAACCTTCCGGAGTATTTTTGGGGAAAAACCTTGTAATTTGTGTACTTTTTCCTGCTTAAGCACGGAAGTAAACAATGGTGAAAATCCACGTTTAAAAAATGATTGCACATGCTTCTGTGATCACCACGAAAAATGTAACGAATTTTTTTTTTATGAGAATGCTGCATTAGCTTTTTTCGTGTAAAAGAATCTATTTTTTTTCCCCTTTTAATCTGTTTGGGAGCAAATAATGTACGAAAAAAAATAAAAAAAAATAAAAAAAAAAATAAAATGAAATAAAATAAATAAAATAAAAGGTCAACAATTAAAAGAAAAACTCGTGTGGAGCTTCAAAGGAAACGAATCAAGAAAAAAAAAAACAATAAAGATTTTATATCAAAAAGGGAATATATTCACAATATCCGGGGCAAGGGTTCAATCACCTAGTGGACACTTCTAGAAAGAACCTAAAAAACGGCTGACACACGACCCCCCGCCCGTAACCTTCGGACGCCGGTCGAACCCCATCCCCAAAGGAGCGTCTGCATGTAAACGACTCTCAAACGGGCTTCGGGATCCAGTTCGACCCACCTTCAGATACACCGTGTCTACGAAACGGACAGTTTGTATCCTCCAACCAATCAACGTGGATTGAGCCAACACCATAACAAAGGAAAAAAAGGCGCGCCCCCAAGGCGATCAGACTTCCGATCGGGGAAACCAAACTTTTATTGAAACGTACCTGGGCCCGGTGTTTTTTGGAAAGTTAACTCAAAAAATTATAAATCTAAAATTCGAAAAAAAAGCTTCGAAATTTAATTTTACAGTCCTTTGAAACGGGATGTGGGATCAAACTCGAAGGGTTAAAAACTCGCATAGGTCGGACCGCACAGGTTCAAACGTTTCGTGAAGGCACTCCGTCCGTTCGACAACTGACTGGTCGGACCGCACAGGTTCAAACGTTTCGTTTCAACCGTACGGGCGGGGAGCTCTTTGTGTCAGCCGCTTAACAGTGCTGAAGAATTCAAACTGACAGAAAAAACAGATTGTTAGTATAAATCCATAATTGGCAAAGTATTCGAACGGGGCTTGGGACTAAGAATTAAATAAAATGTGAAGAAAACAGCGAATGTGACAAAAGTTTGCAATAATTGTTGCACTTTTTGGGCATCCTGACGGGAAAAAAAAGTAACATTCGTTACAATGTTCCTGTAATCAATGCACGAAAGACGTAACAATCGCTACTTTTTTTCCTCCAGACAGCTCTACATCTTTCCTGGAGATTGCTAAATTTGTTACATTGTATGCCGTAGGCCTATCACAGTTCTGGCATCCAGAGCGAAAGGATAA
>CM031606.1:32344912-32359912 GCA_018398815.1 Conus ventricosus
TTTCCCCTCGTTTTCTTTCTTTCTTTTTTTAAATACTTTTTTCGTGTCTTTTTACTTCGTTATCGTTTTGTTTTGCTTTGCTTTGTTTTGTCATATTTATTTTTTTCTGTCCCCGCGTGCCCTTACCCTTTTTACTAATTGTTGTGTTTTTCTGCTTCGTGTGTGTGTGTGTGTGTGTGTGTGTGTGTGTGTGTGGTGTGTGTGTGTGTGTGTGTGTGTGTGTTCTTATCATTATTTTCATTCTTCTTTCTCTTCCTATTTATTACCTTCCTCTTCCTCCTCCTGTTTTATTTTCCTGTTCACTTTCTTCTCCTTACAGTATGTCAATCCCCTCCTCTTCTTTATTTCATTTCTGTTTGTTCCAGTTTTTCTCATCGTGCTTCTTCGTCTTTGTTGTTGTTGTTGCTGCTGCTGCTGCGCTGCTGTCGTTGTTGTACCTCTTCCTCTTCTTCTTTTTCTCTCTGCTGTCACTCTTGTCTCAGAGAGGGAGTGGCAAGTCAGTCAAGTAAGAAGAGGTAATGAAATTGCTGAAGCCATGTAACTTTCCAGAATAGAAATCGCCAACGCAAGAAATGTAGAGAAGCAGGTCATTGTGAGAATCGTAGTGGATAATTTCAGACATCGTGGCAGAGTGAGGACACCAGATCTGCATTTCAAGTCTTGCACGGGATGCGTTCTCTCTCTCTCTCTCTCCCCCCCCGTCCCCACCCCCTCTCTCTCTCTCTCTCTCTCTCTCTTTTCCCTAGAGTAACGCTTGGTGCTTCAAAGCCCTACAGGGCCTGTGCAGTGACGTCATGCATGCACGATGAGAGAGACACGGGCAAAACGTAGTCCTAGTGTTTGATGTTCCCCATCTCCTTATAAAAGACAATGCAAACGTCAGGAGTTGAGACTTGACCGATTGGCGCGTGATGTCCTTTCTGATGTGGAAGTGCATCTTATAAACGGGTGACCAGGAGCGAGTAACGAGCCTGATGAACTCTTCGGAGAATGAAATATTTGTCCATTGCTGGTCCCACTGCTTCTACTTTACAAGAATTCAAATCGCCTTTGAACTTTCAGCAGCGGAGGAGTTCCTGTTCGCGTTCTCTTTCGCTTCGTGCGCAATCTGATTGTTTAGAGAGATATGTTAGTTACTGGAATGGTCAATGACAATTGTATTGCCCTGTCCGTCGAAACAGAAGCATATCCCCCCCCCCCCCCCCCCCCCCCCCCCCCCCCTCATCTCTCTCTCTCTATATATATATAGAGAGAGAGAGAGATATATGTGTGTGTGGAGAGAGACAGACAGACACAGAAGGAATACTGGGAGAAAAAGTGTTAAAAAAAAAATAACACAGTTCATCTGTAATTAAAACAATGACTTGGCTAAGATTAGAAATAAAATATAAAATCCTCCACAGCAGTACACGGGGACAATTTAGGTGTTAAAGATACATGCAAAATCCTTTACAGCACCATGATAGCCCGTCTTGAAAACGGAACTATTTGAGTTGCCTGCTCAGAGGCCTTTCGACCGCTGGTTCGGACTTATCAGTAGGACCCGGAGCTGATCGTGTCGATCTTTCCTTTGCCTCAAACGGAGATACCTATGATTCTGTGGTATCCTCAACACCAAAGGTTCAAAACCGAGTTCAACAGCCCCTCCTCCATCTCCTATATATACACATATAATATATATATAATCATAAACAAAGCTTGTTCTTGTGTCTTAGAATTGAAGAAATAGGGGGAAATAAGCATTCATATCTGCAGTGGTAAAATAATTCTGCCTAACTGACAGTATGTGCTTGATTGGGGAATGGGGAAAAAATATAATTAACGCTTCTCAAAATGATCCTTCAGCAAGGTTATAGTCTCCAAGGGGAGACAATCTCCAGTGGGGAGGGAAACTCACTAACATATAACTCCTGGTTGAATACCGATATTTCGAAATCTGACTGTTTCTTCTCAGAGACCGCGGAAAGTGGTAATTTGACTCCTCTGCCTTTTCTGTTTTAAGAAGAATGCTATCCCAGAAAAGGCTGGTGTGCAATACCGTAGTATGTTTGTTGAGTTTTCAAAAAACCAACCAAAGGTGCCACCTAAGAAGCAAACAAAAATCATGAAAGAGCAAAACAAGCTACATTTTCTTGTGAAAAGTAGAAAATATTAAAAGATAACCTCTTAAGACACAAGTGCTGAGGGCCAGTTCTTGGAATGAATCCGCAAGGGACTAAAATACAACAAACTAATAAATTCCAAGGATAAGTACCGAGCACCATTCCAGCAACTTACAGAGCAGCTTGGTGTTGCAATGACTGCAAGAATATTGAATTATAAACAAAGCTTGCTCATTTGTCTTAGATTGAAGAAATATATATATGCAGCTGCCTGTCTGTCTGTTTACCTGCCTGCGTACCTACCTAACTACCCACATATCTATCTATCTATCTATCTATCTATCTATCTATCTATCTATCTTGAGAGAGAGAGAGGAGAGAGAGAGAGAGAGAGGGGAGAGAGAGAGAGAGAGAGAGAGAGAGAGAGAGAGAGAGAATGTCAGATGTGTCAGAAAGGACAGGAAGGGGGAAAAAAGCGAGAAACAAGCTGAACATCCGACAAAGAACGAATTATTGTTGTATGAAAAAGCGGAGGAAATATATGCGGGAGGAAACATGGACATCAAGGAGTTCATACTTATTATTCCAAACACACACAGCGCGTGCACACTGAGAGAGACAGAGAGAGAGAGTATGAAAAAGGGTTAATGACAAGGGAAAAAATAGGGAACAAAGCATAAAAGACAGAAATAATCAGAAGATATAAAGAGAACACACACACACACACACACACACACACACACACCCCACACACACACACACACACACACACACACAGAACATAAAGCGAGATTGTCACGACCGGCCCCTGGAGGTCTGCCCTGACAGGATCGGTCTAGGTGGGAGTGAAGGGAGTGACTGACCTCACACGCTCCGCAAGAGACCACACAATAAAGCACTCCAACGCACACAACATGCACAATCACGATCAAGCACTCCAACGCACACAACATGCACAATCACAATCAAGCACTCCCACACCCACAACATGCACGATTATAAATAAATATTTCGCCATACGACGTACACGATCACAATTACAGCATTCCAGCACCCTATGACATATACACAATTATAAAGAAATATTTCCAGTATCGATCCTTTCTCACACCCTGGAGTGCGTCCACATCCCTGCCCCTGTCAAGTCCGCAGGGAGCACCCTATCGCACTAGGTGCTCCGAGCCGGGTTGGTTCTCGCAGGGAGTCGCCCAAAGCCGACACCCTCGACTCCCAAAGCGGGCAGTGAAAAAACTTTGCCCCGGGGGGGGGGGGGGGGGGGGGAAAACGTAGCTGTTACTGGGGGGTTTCCTGGAGGGGGGTCCGGGGCCGGCCAGTAAAGACGGCGGGCCTTCTACAGCCCCGGGTTCCCGACCGGGCGTGGCCCTGACCAGCGCGGGGCACCATCCCTTTCCGTGGTCCAGCCAGAACGTGGGCCTCGCCCAGCACGTGGAAACCGCCCAGTTCGTGCCCCCGGTAAAAGCCCCCCGGGAGGGGGGGGGAAAGAAGTTGGGGAGGGGGTCGGAGAGGGGGAAAAGAAGAAGGAAGGAGGAAGGAAAAAGGGTACTGGAACCCTGCCGTCAGTACCGTCTGACCTTTGGGCCGTCAAGCCCTTAACAGCCACTCGCATGAGGGGGGAGGGGAAGGTGTTAAATGCCCCAACAGAAAACCCATTGTTTCAAGTTTTTCTCACACGATGCAGGTAAAAGACTGCTTTAAATTTCAACAGGTTTAAAAAAAATATAAATTTATTCCACCTTCTCTCACTCACGTTTAACTTTTTCCCTTTCCCTTTGGGGGAAAATAAATAAACCACGGGACCATCGTTTAAATTTAACTGCCACCATTTTTTGCAAATAATAATTCAAGGGCCCAAAACCGGGAAATTTTTTAAAAACACTTTTCCAAAATAACACAAATCCCCAAAACCACGAAATCCGAACGACAAATATGCGTACCCCCCGTTTCGGAACATAAAATTCGTTCCCCTTTGCCCCCACACAAAAACGACGGGGCCAAAGGGAAAAAAAGCCCGGCAATGTGACAGGGGGGGACACGAGACCAAGCAAGTTCCCCCCCTGAAATCACCAGGTTCCCCCTTTCCCCCACCGACTACCGAAACACAGATAAAATAAACGGGAAAGAAAGAATTTTGGAAATAATTTGAATGGCCGGGTTAAAGTTGGTTTTAACCCAAGAAAAGGTCCACACAATTTTTCTCTTCCCAATTGGGAAAAAAAAAGAAAATTGCCCCCCAAAGCGAAGACAAACCCGGCAAACAAACAAAAAAAAAACAAACAGCCCACAAAACTGATGTTACCAGCTACCCCGGGGTTTGGGACCCCAAAAGAGGCGGGCCCAAAGGGACTCTCTCTCCCCTCTGCCCAGCGAGGGGACAGAGGCAAAGATGGGGAAAAACAGAAGAAATGATGCCCCCTTCCTACGGGCCCCGACGCGGGAATTTTGAAAGTATGACTGAACTCTCAAACCGATGGGAAAAGAACCGGGCCTGGAGGGCCCCCCCAGAGACATTTTCCCGCTCGAGTAAAAGAGTTTAAACCCCCCAGCAAGGGCGGCCAACTTTGCCATGCTGCGTCACAGAGTGAGCATTCCCTTAAAAACTAAAAAGAAAAAACACGTGCGACAGGAAAAAAAGACAGGCAAAGGGGCCGATGCAGAAAGTTGGGGAGAAAGGTCCCGGGGCCACCCTGAACTTGCGGGAAAGAATAGCACGGGCGGGGGAAAAATTAGAGGAGGAGAGGGAGAAAGAAAAACCGAATTTGGGAGCTAAAAACCACCCCAAAGGGTGAAAACTGCCCCAAAAGGGCCCCCAAGGGGAAGGGAACCAAAAACCAGAAACGCCCAATAAAAAAAATAAGTTTCCGCCACCCTAGGTGGGTCAAAACGCCCGTGGGCCCTCGTGAAAAAACTCGTGACAAACCCCCTTCTAAAAGCATCTGTTTTCGAGATACAGGGGTTTCCTTTAAACCCTTTGCCGCTGTGCAACTTCACAACAATGGGAAACCAAAACCCCCAACTCTCTTTGACGACAGAGTCGAGGGAACCCAACAAAAAACCCACGATAGAACAAAGGGGGGGAAAATTACAAATTTCTACATTTATCAAACAACTAAGCAAACCTTCCAACCATGAAAGTGACAATCCGAACCTTGGTGTTTCATTACCTTTAAAACCTCACGAAGTGAAAACCTGTCATTTCACCTGATACAGAGCCCAAAAAAGGGATAAAACCCTGGTTGGGGGGAAATTTGCCCCTCTGACTGTTTTTCCCCTTTTTGTAATACGGAGCTCGGCTAAGAAAAAGCAGCATCCGTTTTTACGGGAAACCCCTTTGAAAAGGGGAAAAGTAAACGCATGTTTCTGCAGTCCATCCCCAACCCCATGAGTCGACGATAAAACTGGCCGGATCCGGTCCAGGTAGGGAGAGGATGTTTGATCGCCTCCAGCAAAAACTAAACGGCCCCGTACAAGTGGGGAAAATTTTCCGGGAGCCCCACCCGATGCTAAACACTCTTTTAAAATCGTGGGGTACAGTCTCGGCGTCAGTGATTTTTTTGCTCGCAAAGCAAGCGGTTGGACCCCCTTCCCCCTGATTTTGAAGCAACACGCCCCAACCCACCGCAAAAGATCAGTCCGCAGGACAAAAGGGAGATTTAGGATCGGGGAAAGCCGGGACGGGCCAGAGGAGGGCCTTTTTAAAGGCGTCAAAAGCCTGTTGGCAACTCTAAACCCCAAATCAGACGTTCTTTTTTTTTTCCCTTTGGTCGGGTCAGTGGGGGGCAAGGCAACCTTTGCGAAGTCATGGATGAACTTGCGGTAGTACCCCGCAAGCCCAAAGGGAAGACCGAAATTTCCCCTTTTTGGACCAGGGGGTTTTTGGGCACTTGCCATTTTGGGTTTAACCTTTTTCCTCCTCAGGACAATCAAACCCCCCGAAAATGATCCCCCAAAAGGGAAATCTCGTCCTGCCCAAGCTGACATTTGAAGGCCGACCCCCGACATCTGAACCTCGCGCAGACAAAGGAAAAGGGCGACGGGGGAGCAAAAACGTGCGAGCCCCAAACCCAAACTGAGCGGGAGTAGAAAGGTCGCCCATTAAATTGTTCAAATTGGGGGTTAAAACGGGGGAAACCGGGTCGCATGACGCGACTGAAAAGGCTCCAGCGTTTTGAGGCCAAAAGGCATCACGTTCCACGGGAACGTTTTTCAGGGGGTCGTAAAGGGCCGTTTTGGGTTTTGTCCTCTCGGCATAAAAAATCGGCCCGTATCCTTCGCGAGATCAAACTTGGAAAATAGTTGGCCCGACTCAGTGAGCGAAGATTTGGTCGACATCCGGCATAGGTTCAGCATCAAACCGGAAACCTTATCAGCCCAAACGAAAATCGACGCAAAACCTCTTTTTTGCCTCCTTTTTCCCTTTAAAAAAGGGGGAGGGGGGGGATAGAAACGGAAAAACTCGCACTTCAATGACCCCCAACCTAAACATGGCCTGCACCCCCTTTGCTGGATGCAGACGCCTGAGAGTGAGGCGGGAGGGTACTGTTTAAAACCTAACTGGGGTCTCGGTGGAAATGCCAGTGTACTTGGGCCCAGGGTCCCTGTGCGGGGGCCGATCTGTAACCCAAGCCCTGGAACTCCTGGCACAAGCCGTGCGGGTTGGTATCTGTGCTGAGGAAAAGGTTAGCCCGAAAAAACTTTCCTGCCAGGGACTCTTCCTAACGAGGGAAACGGTGGGGATGTCCTGAGCCCCCCGACACGGGCGTCCCTCTCGCCATTTCCCCACAAGGGAACAGGGGTGAACCTGCCTGGCCCTGAATTCGTCGAACGTATCCCTTAAAAGGGGTTTTGGCATGATCCCAGGCTTTCTTTGCCTCGCACGCGAACCTATAGCCCCCAGTCACCCACCCGACTGCAGACTAAAAAAAGGGGCCCTTTGCCAAGCAAGTTGAAAACCTTTTTTCTTCTTTTGCGGGAAAGAAAGAAAAACCCCTATCACCCGGCTAAAACCCACGTTCAACACTGCGTCGGTGTCCCAAAGCCTTGTATTTGGGGTTTTGGCCAAACTGAAAATTTTTTTGCTGAGCAAGCTGGCAAGGTCAGGGGATGCGGTTGGGGCAAAACGATCACGTAACGACTTTCTTCCTTAACCACCGGTTCCCAACATTTTCAGGGGTCCACATCTGCTTTCAGGTGTGGGGGGTTCCTGCAACTGTTCTGCCATACAGGAGTTAAAAAGGGGGGAAAAAACCGCTGCTTTCCTGGGGAACCCCCCGTACAAACCCAGTCCACCCGGGGAAAAAAGCGATCCCACCACGGGGTTGCCTGAAACAGGGGGCAAACGCAACATCGCTTAAACCCGTCCCATTAAAACGCTCGACAAGGCCTTTTGGCCTGCCCCATGATGGGGCCGATTTGTCTCCTTAAAAACCCATTAAGCAGAGTGTTCACCTCCTTCTGAAAAACGGACAGAAACGGGGCCCCCGGGTCCGCAGGTTTTTTTTGGGCCCACGCCATTGCGCCGTCCAAAAAACCTGCCGGGAGAGCCCCCGCAACCGTAGGGGAAATCGATAAGCCCCAAATGGGCCGGCCTTGGATACCGAGTCCCCTTTAGCCCCACCACAAACCAAGATGTACGGTGACCGCGATGGGGGGGGTGGCTTAATGGGCCCCACCAGGCGCCCCCCCAACCTTGCTGAAGGTTTTTCCCCAAACCCAGGGCCCACTGATCCCAGGGGAACCACGCCTCAGCCCCCCTTTAAGGCGTTGTCCTTGGGCAGGTACGCAACTGGGGCAATTTAACTGCCAAACCCTTTGTGATTTATCCCGGGCCAGAAAAAATCCTCCCTAACTCGCTCGAGGGGTTCCCAGCTTGGAGCCCATATCCCTTTGCCATGGGGGAATCGGGGCCCTGGGGAGGCAGACTCTCCGGGCTTTGGGGAACCACGAGCTGTTTTGGCCCCCCAACACGATCTGCCGGGGAAAAACCCCAAAAAAGGTTTCCCCTTTTTGGAGCTTGAAGCTAAACCTTGGCGTGTGGCAGACTGAGCGGGCGTTTCTACCAGTTGTCGCAGGCTTTTGGACACCCAAGCCCCGGGCCTGAAAACGGACCAGGAAGCAGGTCGGCCCGGGCCAGAACCTCGTCAGAGTCGGCGGAGGACGGGACCAATTCCTTTCCTGCTTCTTAGTTTTTGGGCGGTGGTGACTCCCCCCACACGCCTGAAAAGGGCAGATCCTAGACACGGACTGACTGCGCCCGTCAGAAAAGGGGGACAGTTTTTCCCAATGAAAAAAGGGGGAAAAACCAAATGGTCGCCCCACCGCAATGGCCCATACTTCGCCCAGAAGTAGGGGGGGGAGATAAAAAATGGTAAGAAGGAGGGGGGAGGAAAAAAAACCAGCCTCCAACCCGCACACTTTCAAAATTTTGCCCCCCGCCGGGCCTCAGGGGAAACCCAAATTCTTATCCACAAAAAAGTTGTGCCCCAATCCCGATGGTGTGGGACCAAGGGGGAACCCAAACAACCGAAGAAACACGGGGCCTCTGAACCCAGAACCCGGGTTTGGAACCCAAGTTCCCGAGGCACGGGGACGTTAAAAAGGACCAGCCCCCCCGACCAGGGTTTAGGAAAATTTCTTTCCTAATGGGGCCAGGCAAACCCCCAAAGGGAAAACACAGTCGGGGCCTAAAATTTCCCCAAAAGAACTGCCTCCCTTTGTCCCCCCCACAAGCAGTTGTGGCCCCAAATTGCTATTAAACCCTGTGGAGGGCTTCCTTTTCCGTATCTGGGCGAGGGCCCAAAAAGCCCTGCGGCTTCAGAAAAACCCACCCAGCGGTGTGAATCGAAACCCGCGAAATCCTGAGGTGTTTGTCTCGCCTACCCGGATCCCAACTCTGGGGCACAGTTTGGTGAGGTTAAATGAGGATAAAAATCCTCCGCCCAACTTAGCTAACTGACGCCAGAAACCCTACGTTTTGCGCAGCCTTCACCAAACGCACGAAGGTCTCATCATTATTTTTCTTCAGGGGACCAAAAATTTCCTCCTGAACGTTCGGGGGTAAGGTGGAAAACGCTTAGCAACCCAACGCATATCTCATAAGGGGCGCCTTCTTTTAGATTGACACACACCCCTTGCAGCACCAGAAATCCAAAAAAAAAGGGCAAACCCTTTTTTTCCCCTCGGGACAATTGATATAACAAGAAACCCTTTGGGTCAAAAGCTCTAGGAAATGTAAGGGCCCAAAACTAGGTTTTAACTCTGGAATTTTTAATTTTGGGGCTCTAACTCTATAAACCGTTTTTTGTTTTAACCCCCTGCCCTTCCAGATGCGGGGAACCGCAAAAAAAGGTTTTTTCCATCTCCCCCCCCAAGCTACCCTCCACCCTATTATTTTCTTCCCAAACGGGGGGCTTCCTCCCTTTGCCCGGGCCTCTTCCCAGGGCCGGGATCCTCCTGTCGGGCGCCTCCTCTCTACGCTGAGCAGCCTCCCCCCCCTACGCTGATAGCCTCCTCCCTACGTTTAAACCCCCTGTCTGGCAGCCTCCTCTCTACGCTGAGCAGCCTCCCCCTAACGTTACGGGCCCCCCCCCTATGCATAATCTCCTTCTTTCAGTCTCTCTTTTACGCGGGAGCCCCCATCCTCCCTCTCTTCCCTACGGAGCTTTGCCTCTTCCCTACAAAAGAGTTCCTCCCCTAAATTGGCCTCTTCCCACGAAGAGCTTCCTGCCTGATGCCTTTTCCCCACGAAGAGTTTTCCTGCCTAGAAACCTCTTCCCTACGTTGGGCCTCATCCTCCCGTCGTTTGTCGCTCTAGAAACATCGGGAGGGAAAGGATGTCCTGGGGGGGTTCCCCCACCCCCCGCCGGGAGGATGATCCGTCTGCCCCGGGTCCCTTGGGTCTGGGATTTTCCCCATAAGGAAAGTCTTCTGGGGCATCCCCCTTTACGAGGGGAAGCCGGGAGGAGGGGGTTTTGGGTCCCCTGCGACTCACAGAAGCCCACTTGCTTTGCATAACCCCTGACGCTTCCGAAGGGGGAAATGCCAGTCGGGGTCTCGACAGGGAGAACCCCCCCCGAAGAGGTAGTAAAAGAATCACTGGGGGTACCCGCAAAGCACTGGAATTTAGGTAGAAGTTACCGGGGGGGTCGGAAAAAAATGGTCTAAAAAGTAGGGGGCTACAGTAACAAATTTTTAAAACCCTTCTTTTTCGACGCCCGCGTCGCCATACCCCAGCGCCCGGCGTCGCCATGACAACCCAAAATCCTACAGTTTTTTCCAAAAACAGGGGGGAAAAAAAATTCCACAGAGAAAAAAAAAAAAATATTTTAGGGGGGTTGGGAAAGTTGGGGAAGTGTGTGTGGCGTGTGTGCGGGCCAAATTCCCGGGTGCCCCCCCACTCTGGGGAACAAACCCCCCCTACAGCACGAGCAACAAAGGGGGTGGGGCTCACCGAAAAAAAAAAAAAAAAAAAATAAGTCCGGGTGCCCCCCCTTGGCAACACCGCGGGGTTTTTTTAGACGAGCAAAAGTGCGGTGGGGGGGGCCGAAAAAAAAAAAAAAAAACAAAAACCCCCAGCAGAAAAGGAATCCGGGAAAAGAGAAAAAAAAACACTTGCGTCCGATACAACCCCCTGAAATCAACAATCCCCGGTTTGAAAAAAAAACAAGGGAAATGGCTAAATACAAACAGGGAAAGGAAAACTGAGCGGCAACAGAAGGGCAAGACTTTCGGCCGTACCTGCGTTTAGGGACCCGGCCCGGAAAGGGGGTCTGGGCGCGGTCACCCCCTTGGGCTCACCTCACTCCCAGTCACGCCAGATGTTCCCTCAGGCCACAACAAGACTCCCCTTTACGCTAGAGTCACCCCGCCAACCACCCACGAACAAACTCGAAAAAAACTAAAAATCTACAAAAAAAGACAAAACTAAACAGGGGCCCCTGCGAAACGAGGGGGGGACAGCCAGAGCCCTTTACATCCCGGGCGAGCCCCCCCAATTTTTTACGACCGGCCCCCGGGAAAGGGTTTTGCCCTGACAGGATCGGATCGGTTTGGGGGGGGAAGGGAGTGATGACCCACACGTCCGCCAAAAGACCCCCAAAAAAGCAAATCCAACGCACACAACATGCACAATCCGATCCCAAACACTCCCAAAGCACACAACATGCACAATTTACACAACACTCCCCCACCCACAACATTAACATTTTAAAAAAAAATTTGCCATACGGGGCGTACACGATTTACCCAAATTTCAGCATTCCCCAAAAATGACCCTATTTCCCCAATTATAAAGAAAAAATTTCCGTATCGTCCCTTTTTCCACCCTGGGTGCGGGCCACATTTCCCCGCCCGCAAAATTTCCGCAGGGAGCACCCTTCGCACTAGGGGGCCCCAGGGGGTTTGGGTTTTTCGGGAGGGGGGTCGCCCAAAAACCCACACCCTTTGCCCCCAAACGGGGAGTGAAGAGCGTTTTCCCGAGGGGGGGGGGGGGGGGGGGGGGGGCGTTTTTTGTTACGGGGGGTCCGGGGCCCGGGGGGCCCGGCCCGGGCCCGTCAAGGGCGGGGGGCTATTTTAGGGAGTCCACGGTTCCCCACCCCGGGGCGTTTTGGGCCTTTGACCAGCGCGTGGGACCCCTCCCCTCCGGGCCCCAGCCCGAACGTTGGGCCCCCGGGCCAGCACGTGGCACCGTCCTTCGGGCCCCCAAGGGGGAAGCCCCCCGGGGGGGGGGGGAGGGCGAGCTTTGGGGGGGGCGGAGAGGGGAAAAAAAAGAAGGAAGGAGGGAAAGGAAAAAAGGGGACTGGAACCCCGCCGCAGTACCGGGTTTCCCTTGGGTGGCAAGTCTTTAAAAGGCCCCCAACGCATTATGGGGGGGGGGAAGTGTGTTAAATGCACCCCAGTAAACCCTTTTAACCAAGATTCTCCACGATTTCAGGGAAAAGATGCATTAAATCAACAGGGTTTTAAAAAAAATTTTGGAAAATTTTCTCCCCCTTCTCTCATTTTACGGGTTAACGTTTTCCCTTTCCCTTTGGAAATAAAACAACACAGCGACCACGTTTTTTAATGCCACCCCTATTTGCAAAAAATAATTCAATGGCATAACCCCCCTTCCCCCCCCCCCCCCCCCCTTTTTAAAACCCCATTTTTAAAATAACACAAATCTTTCCAAAACCCCGCATCCGAACGAAAAATCATGGGGTAAACCCCGCTCGTGAACATAAAAATCGTTCCCCCTTGCACACACAAACAGACGGTGGCCGAAGGGGAAAAAATCCGGGGGGTGTGGGCAGGGGCGGAAACCCAGCGAGACCAAACCCAAATTCCCCAACCCCGAATACCAGGTTCTCCCCCCCCCACCCACTACCGCAATTTACCAGATACTTTAAAAAGGAAAAGAATTTTGGAAATAATTTTAAAAGGCCCGGTTTTAAAAAAGGAAAAAACCCGGGGGGAAAAAGGGCTCACACCAAAATTTCTTACAAATTTTGAAAACAAAAAAAATTGCGCAAAAGGGAAAAACTAAAGCCGGCTAAAAACAACAAATCAAAACCCAAAAAGACCACGAAAAAATGTTTCTTACCACTACCCTTGGGGACCCCCAAAAAGGGGGGTCAAAGGAACCCCTCTACCCTCTGGGCCCGTCGAGGGGACAGAGGCGAAATGCGGAAACAGAAAAAAGATTCCCTCTCCTACAGGGCCCACTGCAGGAAATTGGGAAAATACTGACTGTACTTCGACATAAGGTAAAAAACCAGGGGGCGGGGCGGCGCCCCCCCGAGGGCATCTTCCGCTCGAGTGAAGATAAAACCCCCCTTTAGCAATGGGGGCCAAAAATTCCATTTCTGCGTTCCCCAGAGTGGGGCATACTTCAAACAAAAGAAAAGAAGCACGTGCGGAAAAGGTAAAAAAAACAGGCGAAAAGGGCCCATAACAGAAAAATTTGAGAGAAAGGTACCGGGCCCCCCCAAAATTTTCAGGATGAAAAAACGGGGGGTGGAATTAAAAAGGGGAGAGGGGAAAAAAACAAAAACCCAAGTTGAGTGAACCACCCCAAGGGCAACCCGCACCACAAGCCACCCCCAAGGGACGGATAAAACAACCCGCCAAAGACAATAAAAAAAAATAAGGAATTCCGCCACCCTAGGTGGGTCGAAAAGTCGTGGCCCCCGTGCCAAAAATCGGGGACAGAGATGAAAGACAAAAAAGACAGGGAAGGGAGAGACAAGCCAAAAAAAGAGAGAGAGAGAGAGAAGAGAGAGAGAAGAGAGAGACCCCTTTATGAAGTATTTATGATGATGGAAAAAAAGATGAGATTGGGTAAAGGGAATGGGTGACGATGTGATGATGATGTAATGACAATGAAGATGACGTTATATCGTGTCCTATGAAAGGGGTGCAAAAGATGATGGGTTACGATGGTTTATGACGAATTATGATGACGCTGTTGATAAAGACGACAGTTCTTTAAATTATGACAAGATACATGCCCCGGAAAATGCTTAGTCTATGTCGCCGATTTAAAAGAGAAAGCGTAGAGGGTTTTTTTTTTTGTTGTTTTTTAACCCCCCCCCCCCCCCCCCCCCCCCCCCCCCCCCCCCCCCTCCCTGTTCTTCGTGTCAGATCTAAAGGGGGTTTGGGTTTTAAAAAAGCTCAATTTTCGAATTTCCTGGATTTCGTTTGGAAAAAAAAATTCCCCTTTTTAAAGGGCCAAACCCCGATTTTTAAAAAGGGAGTTTTTTAATGTAACAATGCAAAAAGTTTTGGGGGTCCGGGGGGGGGGGGGGGGGGGGGGGGGGGGGGGGGGGGGGGGGGGGAGGAGTAAAAGGGTTTTAAAGAGGGGGGAGTTTTAAAGGGGAGTGGGGAGTAATGTAACGTTAACCCAAATTGGTGTATTGGCCCAAACCTTGTTTAAAATTGTGTACTGTTCCCGCTTAATGCACGGAAAATAAACAATTTGGGTTTTTTTTTTTTAATCCACGATTAATGTAATTATTGCTTCCTGCTTTCTGTGGATTTACACACGAAAAAGTAACGGAAATTTTTTTGTTTTATTGTAGAATGCCCCCTTAGCTTTCTTTTAGTGTAGATAGTTGATCTTTTTTTTTCCCCTTTTAAATCCCTGGGTTTGGGGGCAAAAATAAAGTAAAGAATAAAAAAAAATGAAATAAAAAAAAAAATAAAAAGAAATAAAATGAAAAAAATAAAAGGTCAAAAGTAAAATAATACTCCCTGTGGGGCTTTAAAAGGAAAAAAAATCAAAAAAAAAAAATCAATAAGAAAATTTTTATATCAAAGAGGAAAAATATTCCCCAATATCCGGCGGGCAAGGCTTCAATCAACCTAGTGGACGCTTTTATTGAAGAGAACTCTAAAGCGGTGACACAAAGAGCCTCCCCGCCCGTACGCCGGACGTTTCCGGGCCAACCCCCCCCCATCCCCCCCCCACGGGCGTCTGTCATAGTAAACCCTACTCCAAAAGGGGGCTTCGGCATTTCCCGTTCGACCCGACCGTTCGGTATACACCGTGATCATTCGAAACGGCAGTTTGTATTTCCCCAACCAATCAACGCTGAGCATTGAGCCAACACCCCTAAAAAAGGGGAAAAATGGCGTGTCCCGAAAGGGGAACAGACTGTCCCATTTGGGCCAAAAAATTTTAATTTAAAACGTACCAAGGGCCCTGGTGGGCTTTGGGAAGTCAACCAAAAAAAATTTTAAGAATCTTAAAAATTCGAGAAAAAGCTTTGGAAATTCCCAAATTGGAAAAGTCCTTTGAAAACGGCATTTGGGGTCAAACTCGAAGGGGTTTTAAAAATCGCATAGTCGGCCGCACAGGTTCAAACGTTTCGTGAAGGCCTCCTTTCCCTTCGACACTGAGGTC
>CM031606.1:32377412-32379912 GCA_018398815.1 Conus ventricosus
ATGGCGTAGGTTAGAACAAATTGACCATAGGCACAATGGTTAGAACAAACTGACCATAGGCAGAATGGTTAGACCATATTAACCACAGGCAAAATGGTTAGAACAAATGTGACCTTCCACCACAAAACCAACCTTAACTCGATTTTGGAAAGTTCTGAGATATACATATATTTATTTACAGATGTTTCTGATTAATTTGATATAAAAATGAACGCTATAGGGCAAAAAATAAGAAAGCTATGGTCATTTGAAGTGGGTTACTGTGCCAACGGCCATTTTGAGAAAACCGCTTCTAAAGTTTTTGCTATCATCTCCAGCATATTTTCCTTAGCAACGGCATCTTACTTTTATACCAAACTTATTTTTAGATGACACAGAGAAACCGGAGAGCGTCACACACACGCTCATAACACGATGGGGTTCTGTAAGGGTTGCGTTAAGTTTTAGGCGAGTGAAAATGGGTCATTTTGCGTTAAAAGAAGTTTATTTTGATTCGAGGCTAGGCTTTTAAATCTCAATTTTAACTAATGTGTTGGTTGTTTTGGAGCAAATGGATAGTGCCACGTGAAAGTTTAGGGTGTAAGAAACACATTTCTGCAAAAAAAGTCAAAAATGCCCCAGGTAGACCCTCACCAGCAATTTTCAGCTGTAGCCGTGAAGTAGGCCGCGCGAGTTAAGACTGGTTTCGTGGTGGCGGGTCATAAATTGACCATAGGCAGAATGGTTAGACGAACTTGACTATAGGCAGAATGGTTAGAACAAATTGACCATTGGCAGAATGGTTAGAGCAAATTGACCATTGGCAGTATGGTTAGAGCAAATTGACCATTGGCAGAATGGTTAGAACAAATTGACCATAGGCAGTATGGTCGGACGAAATTGACTATAGGCAGAATGGTAAGAACAAATTGACCATAGGCAGAATGGTAAGAACCAAATTGACCATAGGCAGTATGGTTAGGAGCAAATTGACTATAGGCAGAATGGTAAGACAAATTGACTATAGGCAGAATGGTAAGAACAAATTGACCATAGGCAGAATGGTAAGAACAAATTGACCATAGGCAGAATGGTTAGAGCAAATTGACCATAGGCAGAAGGGTTTAAGGACAAATTGACTATAGGCAGAATGGTAAGAACAAATTGACTATAGGCAGAATGGTAAGAACAAATTGCCCAAATAGGCAGAATGGTAAGAACAAATTGACCATAGGCAGAATGGTTAGAACAAATTGACCATAGGCAGAATGGTTACAACAAATGACCATAGGCAGAATGGTTAGAGCAAATTGACCATAGGCAGTAATGGTTAGACGAAATTGACTATAGGCAGAATGGTTAAAATCAAATTGACCATTGGCAGAATGGTTAGAGCAAATTGACCATAGGCAGTATGGTTAGACGAACTTGACTATAGGCAGAATGGTTAGAACAAATTGACCATAGGCAGAATGGTAGAGCAAATTGACCATAGGCAGAATGATAGAACAAATTGACCAAGGGCAGTATGGTTTAGAACAAATTGACCATAGGTAGAATGGTTACAACAAATTGACCATAGCAGTATGGTTAGAACAAATTGACCATAGGCAGAATGGTTAGACAAATTGACCATAGGCAGAATGGTTAGAACAAATTGACCATAGGCAAATGGTTACACAAATTGACCATAGGCAAAATGGTTAGACAAATTGACCATTGGCAGAATGGTTTACAAAATGACCATAGGCAAAATGGTTAGAACAAATTGACCATTGGCAGAATGGTTAAACAAATTGACCATGGGCAAAATGGTTAGAACAAATTGACCATAGGCAGAATGGTTGCAACAAATTGACCATAGGCAGTATGGTTAGAACAAATGACTATAGGCAGAATGGTTGCAACAAATTGACCATAGGCAGAATGGTTAGAACAAATTGACCATAGGTTAAAATGATTAGAACACTGTTAGAACAAATTGACCATTGGCAGAATGGTTAGAACACACTGTCTTAGAACAAATTGACCATTGGCAGAATGGTTAAACACTGCTAGAACAAATTGACCATTGGCAGAATGCCAAGGGAAACGGGATCTGCAACACTTGTCACCAAATAAAAAAAGGAAACCAAATCACACTATAGAAACAGCGCGTTGTGACCCTCCAAAGATCTCTTTGGTCTTTTACACAAAAAAAACCGCGTTGTGGCCTCCAAAGATCTCTTTGGTCTTTTCAAACACGGGTGTGCCCTCCAAAGATCTCTTTGGTCTTTACCAAACAAACGCGTTGTTAAACCCTCCAAAGATCTCTATGGACTTTAACAACAGTCGCTGTGACCCTCCCAAAGATCTCTTTGGTCTTTTACCAAACAAGGCGTTGTGACCCTCCAAAGATCTCTTTGGTCTTTTAACCAAACAATCGTGTGGCCCTCCAAAGATCTCTTTGGTCTTTTACCAAACAAGGCGTTGTGACCCTCCAAAGATCTCTTTGGTCTTTACCAAACAAGGCTTGTGACCC
>CM031606.1:32392412-32394912 GCA_018398815.1 Conus ventricosus
AAACCAAACCATGTGAATGGACACTCTGAGTACGATGTTGTAAATGTGATTTGAAGAACAATGCACAGGTTTCGTAAATTCCCTAAAGCTCAAGCTTTTGTAACAGTATGTCGTTATTTCTTCTTCTTTTTTTTTTTTTTGAAAGCCAAATTGTATCCATCAGTTCACTAAATTTGTCAAACCAGCTGGTACTGCTGTTAGGATGTCTTGTACAAAATCCCAGTAAGAAGCGGTTTTGCTGATTTATTGCGTGATTGGATTTCAAACCGCAGTGATTCAATACCTGGATGACATAGGTCATGACGGACTATACAGGAAACATTATTTTGGACACAGCATGCAATACACGTTTCAGGAGGACATCGGAGTATCTTCTAACAACTGTGTAACCAGGAATGGAAATAAAACTATCAATTTTGTGATTTTTTGTCAATGTTTCTGTAAAACCAAATATATGGAATGGATCGTTGTTGTTGTTTATAATCCTCGACACGTCCGATGGTTTTCGTGTCAGATGATAGATGTTCAAGTGAATCCTCGACACGTCCGATGGTTTTCGTGTCAGATGATAGATGTTCAAGTGAATCCTCGACACGTCCGATGGTTTTCGTGTCAGATGATAGATGTTCAAGTGACCTACGCACAGTCTTTCACTCATAGGGCAGCTTAACATATTCGCTGTATTTGTCATAGGTGTTACAATGCACTACCTGGATTTACAAAATACAAAATGATTAACTGAAGGTGCAAAGATATGCGTAAATTAAAATTTGTAAAAGAGCTAAACTTCTCGTTGTCGAATTAGATATAAATACCACGAGTGCGGCTTGCACTCTTATTAGATGCACACAATTTGTGACATTTTTTTTCCATATGCAATTGGAAGATGAGCCAGGAGTGGATGTGTGAATCTCTGTGTTTATTATATTTCGTTTTCTTGTTTTCTTTTTCTTTTTTTTCTTTTTTTTTCTTCTTTTTTTTCCTTTTTTTTTTTTAAAGAATCGGCTCAAAAAGGTTTTTACAAAGAAACGGTTAAGAAACAGGGGAATGAACTCTAGCATGAGGTTTGAGAGAGGGGAAACGGTCAACGGGGAAGGGATGAGGTGGGCCGAAAAGTAAGTGCAGCTTAGCGGGAACCTGATGTGTGATCACATTTGGATGATAGGCATTGGGATCACGTGGTGGCATGGAACAGACAGAGGGCACGTCGTCGTTCATTGTGTTTTGCCGATGGTAGACTCTGTGAAAGTACCGGTCCTGCTGGGTGGAAAACATGGATGCACTGTCCATTGACTGACAGTCTGTAGGACGGTAAAGACCACTTCTACAGCTGTGGCTACTAGGGAAGACACGCCAGGAACAAACATGCAATTTTCTCTCCGTTGACATTCCAGGTTTTGTCCTGGGATAAGTCTCCCATTTCGAAAGTGGGTTGAGTGTCCATTAGCTGAATGCCCGTAGGACGGTATGGGGCTTTTATACAGTTAGGGTAAGTGGTGAAGACAGGTTTGGAAAGGACATGAAAATTACTGTGATGATTTTGCTGATTGTCTGTGAAAATGTTTCTCCCGTGCCGAGATGAGTACGGCTTTTGACGCCTTGAAAGAGCAGAAATAGGATACTGCCTGCGCTGTGGATTGACAGTTGATGAGTTGCTTCTCATGTTGTTGTTTTTTAAATCAGATGTATCAGAAAAGTGATCTGAAGAACAAGTTTTCAGGTTTGCTGCTAGATGAAGTGTACCTTTTTTTTTGTTCGGGTGAGTGTGGTCGTTGTATAAATTTCTGTCTGATGGTGATCTGAAACCAGGCATGTGATTAATACAGTAAATGTTGAGGCGATGGCAGATGGTATGAAGTTTCTTGCTGGACGGGAAGATGGAGTTGTTCAAGTTATGGAACCCCTTTTTTGGAACAGCAGCACTCATACTAATGCCTGCATCTGGGAAGGTACGACGTAAACTTGTTATTACTTTCTTCCACGTGTCCTCTTTCATGGATCCTGCGGGACAGTCGTTCACTCCGAGGACACTGTGGCGGTCAGGACACGTAGGTTGACAGCTAAGGTGTCCAGCCACTGAATGAGGTCCGTACATTTCGTGTTTGGTACGCAGATTTTGTGAATGAACTCACCCTTAGTTGATATCTATCGTGGATTTATGTATCGTATGACCGAGTCACCTGTAAGCACGCTGGTGGCTCGGTATAAAATAGCCAAGGTTGATAACACTTCAGAGGCAGATCTTTCTGGACCCTTTGAACTATCCCCGTTGGACACAGATTTTCTTTCTTTCTTTCTGCATACGCAGGCTGATACTCCTGTGGACTCTGCCTGTATAGACAGGCAGTGGAGTTTTGGACACAGATGATCCTGCCTGCTGTTCTTCCATCGTGGTTATTGGATTTCCTTCACAGACGTGTTCTTGTGGTCTCAAATCCATCGGACTGGTCAGTTACGTCTCCAAGGTCAAACCGATTGGAAGTGGGATCCGATTCATGTG
>CM031606.1:32399912-32404912 GCA_018398815.1 Conus ventricosus
TGACTGATGTGTTGGCAGTGGTGTTGATTTTCATCAGCTCGGTCTTTTTCCTGTTGATCTTAGCCTGTCCCAGCTGATGTGGTCTCCAAGCGAGTGGTCTTGTCCTGCATCTGGCTGTGGCTGTGTGACAGGAGCACCAGGTCGTCAGCAAAGTCAAGGTCGTCGAGCTGCGTCCAGAGTGTCCACTGTATACCGTTGTTCTTTGCCTGTTGTAGTGGTCTTCATGATCCAGTCAATGACCAGGAGGAGGAGGAACGGCGACAGCAGGCATCCCTGCCGAACTCTGGTCTTCACCTCGAAACTTTCGGCCAGCTGGCCGGCGTGGGCAATCCTGCAGTTCATGTCCTGGTAGGTGCACCGGATGAGGGAGATGATCTTCTCGGGGACTCCGGAATGCCTCAGCAGCTTCCACAGCGTCTCTCTGTGTACACTGTCGAAGGCCTTCTCATAATCTATGAAGTTGATGTAGAAGGGGGGGGGGGGGTTCGAATCCAGCGACTGCTCCACGAGGATGCGCAGGCTGGCGATCTGGTCAGCACATAATTTGTTTCGCCGGAAGCCTGCTGCTGGTCTCGGAGCTTGGGGTCGACAGCCTCTTTCATTCTCTCCAGTAGAACCTGTTGAGAACCTTGCCTGGCGTTGACAGGAGCATGCTCCCTCGGTAGTTGCTGCAGTCCTGAGGTCTCCTTTCTTCGGCAGCTAGATGATGATTTTCCTTCTTTCCACTGGGCCGGTACCTCCTCCTTCTCCCAGATCTTGCTGAAGAGTTTGTATAGCATGTTCACAGCTGTCTCTATGTCTGCTTTGATTGTTAAGACCAACGTACGTATTAATGCTGTCCCATTTAGTTGTAATAATTTCAGAAATTGTCATGTTTGAATATGCTTTAGCATTAGAAAAACCAACCGTGTTTTTTTTGTTTCATATCCTAACATCAGTTTCATTCAATGGGGCAAGTACGTATGCCTTTGAATTCTGTAATAAACTGCTACTCATTTCCTGCTTTCTTTCCATTCTGTAATAAACGGCTACTCATTTCCTGCTTTTTTCAATTCTGTAATAAACGGCTACTCATTTCCTGCTTTCCCGAGATATCCCACAGAATGCCCAAACCGTGTTCTGATAAAGCTTTCTTTACTCTTTAAGTCCTATCTGTTTTTGTTTCATTCAAGCTGCGCAAAGTATCATGTTTTAACGTTTGCTTGCATACACAAATGTAATTGCGGAAGCCTCCATGATTTCAACCTATACCTACTAGTTTTTACACATAAGAATATTTTGAATGTATCTGCCTGTTTTCCCGTACAAAACTGCATTCGAGCGATGGATTGTCACATGCATGTAATATTACATAGCACGGCTGTCTATTTTGAAAAAAATTCTGATCGCCAAAATTCAGGAATATATGTCAAGAAAGGTTCTGTTTGTTCCGTTAATTCTAAACGGGTGAGAAGTAGGATGCTAGTTCAAGGATGATTTGCTCTTTCTATGATCGGGGTAGACTTGAGGAAGGTGAAGAGTTGGGGTGGGGGATGGGGGTGGGGGCGTGAAGAAGAGATGGATGGGGGAGGGGACGTGTAGTACTACCACCCCAACATCAACTTGGTCAAGTTTATAATCATATTGATTCCTGCTTGGGTGTTCTTCACTCCCAGTGATCATTGGCTTCGTCAATGTCCATTCTGCATCGATCAGCCTGACACAGAAAATAAACTTAGTTGAGGCGTAAATAGTTCACGCACACAAAAGATCCAGTTCTTGATAATGCTTGACAGGAAATGTAAAGTAGTGGGTCACTGGGAAACTTTGTTATATCCTTCTTAACAAATGACTGCTAGCACAGTGTCAATATTTAATATCAAGACATGTACTGCATTTTACAGGGGAACAGGAATCCCAGTCACTTTGCTCGTCATGGATCCTGTTTGGTTTTCGTTTCTCGATTTTTGAAAAACTGATTTTATTCCAACGATGTTATATGAAGTTCCTAGATGTTCAACAGGATATCGGACGCTAGTTTTTAAGAACACGTTTAGCTTGCATTTCGGGAAATCGGGTAAAATACTTTTAAAAGTTTTTTTTTTTCGATTGTCCATCTTCAGTGATTTAAAAGAAATATTCAAAACAAGATTTCTTCCCCATGAAAAGAATGGGAACATATTCTGGTAAAGTCACCAGTCCTTGTATTTTGAGATTAATTGCACTTCAAGTGGTTACTGCTCAGTAGCAGATAACATTTGAAGTTCGTTCACTTGACTGATTTAACAATCTTCAAAGTTTCTTTCTAGATTTTCATTAAGTCCTTTGACCTTGTTTTCTTTGTATCTTTCAACATTTCTCCCTTGTTTGTTGCGGGATCGGGAGTGCCTTTGTTGTGTAGTATTTCTACTAACTCCTACAATCGTTCAGTATCTTCTCCAAGGAAAGCACGGCCCGGGGATGGGAAGTGAGGGAGGGGGCGTGTCCACATCCAGATCTGTATCAAAATCAATTGGTTTCATTTCTTTCTTCTTTTTTTTTTCTTTTTTTTTTTTTTTTGGGGGGGGGGGGTATTCACATCAAGATCTGTATCAAAATTTATTGGTTTCATATTTGTCCCACGTTTCATCTTTCTAGAAGTTTTGTTAATCTCGATTTGCCAGTTTTTGAATTATCCTGTGGAGTAGGTTACAGATCCTTCCATGGATCCAAATCTGAATGGAGGGCCACTAAGATCCATCTTTTCATCAAGTTTGCTTTAAATGATGTAAATTGAAGATAGCCGCCTGGTATTTCTTACCAAGCCACAAAAAAAATTATCACCTACTGTTATCGTGTGCCATCGTGTACCGGTGGAAATGGAGGACATGTATAAATCATTGTATGCATCCTATGTGAGAAACTGGAGGAATACATGAAATAAATGAAAATGAGTGACTGATATTTGAATGGTACGGGAAACGACTGAATGAGCGCCAGTAGGCTGCTTTTCGGCCGGCTCTACCTGGGTAGGCAGCCCGTTGAGTGAGTGAGGTAGTGTGTTTATTGTAAAGCGCTTAGAGCTTGGTCTGTGACCGAGGATAGGCGCTATATAAATACCCAATATAAATACGTTCAGCAGTTTGCTGTTGTTGTTGTTGTTGTTGTTGTTTTGTTGTTGTTGTTGTCGTTGTTGTTGTTAATGGCTGTTTACTTTTTCGGAATAGTGCGGAACGCATCCCAGATTCACATCATGTAACGGCGCCAACAGTTATATGGTATGGCTGTACTTTTATCAAGTGTTACTAAAACCGTTGAAGTAGTTTTCCAGCAGTCTTACTTAAGGGATCAGGTTGTCAGATCCCGATCTGCACCAGATTGTAAAGGATTCGTCCGTAGCCGCCGTTCCATTTTTCCCAATGGGGTTCCGTTGAATTTGGTTCAACAGTCATACAGTTATCTGGACCTAACAGCCACAGACTAGTCTTCCAAGAGCTGATCACGGATTTACCTTGAGATCCGTATTCGAAATACGTACCTCACACCAAAACGTGGGGAGTTTTGGCACATTTTCCGTTTTCTGCCACTTTTGCTTAACACTGTTACAGTAGTTTTCACGGCACGTTGCTGAAAAGGTCCTAAATACACTCTGGATCTGTGCTTGATCGTAGATCGTAAATATTGAACTAAACTAATTTCACTGGGCTCGTTCTCGGGTCGCATTCCATCATTTTCACCGAGTTTCGTTAAAGTCGACTGTTTTTGTTTGTTTGTTTGTTTGATAACTTGGTAACATATCTTTTCACCGAGTTTCGTTAAAGTCGACTCTTTGATAACTTGGTAACAGAGCCTATACTCACGTATTCTGATCCGAAAACATAGACCCGCTCACATACAAACATTACTGGTTTTGTTTCGGGACCACAATCTATGTTTTCACCAACTTCCGTTGAAATCAGTTGAAAGGATCGGCCTGTTTGTTTGCTCGATTTTTTGTTTGTTTGTTTCCCCAGTAATCCTGTTGAGCGATTCACGAATCCATCTTTCTTTGCCGATGCGCAACAAAATTACATGGATTCATGTTTGTGTGACATCTTATCTTGGTTACATGCCGATGTGACCACATGCTGATGTGACCACAAGCCGAGGTGAACACATGCCGATGTGACCACATGTCTTTGTGACCCAATGGCGGAGTGACCCAAAATGATGTGTCGTTGTGACCAAATGTCGTTGTGATCTTGTCCTTTTAATATCATGCCGTTGTGACCATGATTTTCAATATTTTGCCAAAGAATGGTAGACCTGATACTGCAATACTTCTCATATCTCTCTTCCCTTTTTTATTCCGTGTGATGACGGTGTGGACGGCGGTACTTTTTTCTAGTGTTAATGGGTCTGGATGCATAGGTCTGCTCTGTGTTTTTAATATGGCTTAGATAGTATCCACACGCATCTCTCTCTCTCTCTCCTCTCTCTCTCTCTCTCTCTCTCTCTCTCTCTCTCTCTCTCTCTCTCTCTCTCTCTCTCTCTCTCTCTCTCTCTATCTCCCCCTCTCTCTCCCCCCTCTCTGTCTCTCTCTCTGTCTCTCTGTCTCTCTTAAATAGCTTCCTGCATATAACACAGACTGAAAACGTATATTGCTGTTGCTTGTTCAAGACAGCTTCACGGCACTCGGGCAGTTCCATATGTGCTCCATCCAAATCTTCCAGCCATGATCTGGAAGACCTTCGCAAGAAATTCTGAAAAAAAATACTGTTTCTGAAACGTATAATTAACGTATGATTGTTGAAAACACCAAAGTACTGATCCAGGAGAAATATATCATGACCCTGGATTAGAATTTTCAGTTAGTGTAATAACAGCTTCCTGCAGAGAATAGGGACCGAAAGTACGTACTCATAATAAGCACAAAAAGTACTGATTCCGATTAAATGAAAGTATGATCCTGGATCCCACATAAAATAGTGAACACATTTAAATATCTATAAATGATGAAAACAAGGCGGGTAATGCATCTGACTCCTAAACATCTACATTCC
>CM031606.1:32407412-32409912 GCA_018398815.1 Conus ventricosus
CGAAGAAAAGAAGGTGACCTTCATCAACCACCACAACCTACCTGTGGACACCTGGCATCTTACTGACAACTTTCATCCACCACCGTGAGCCTGCATTCTTGCCAGAAATATTGGGCGTCACACCAGAAGACTGCTGTGGACCACTGCAAAAAAGGAGGCAGACGACCCGCTTCCACCCGTCCAGGCTCTCCCAACACTTTGCAGTCGACGCCTCCTACAGTCTTCACCCCTGGAGAAACCCGTTTGGCGCTCTCCATAACTGGTGATGGGGAACTTTCAAAAAAATTAAGCAGGAATTCTGATTGTATGTTCATTACACCCGCCACTTGTGTTACCAGGCAACCAAATTACTTGACTGTTTAGTGTCTGAGTAATCAGATTTCATTTTGACTCTTTCCCCTAATGAGTAGTCCATGGGACTGATTTGTATCTGAATGCCCTCATAACATTTGATGAAGTGCAGGAATGTATATCTAAACAGGGCACTAAGAAAACGTCTGTAGGGCTAGATGGGGTGTCCAATGACATGCTACGACATCTTCCATCTAATGTCTTATGTTTTCTTCATTGTTTTATTCATAAGTGCTGGAGTGATGGCAAATTGCCAAAGTATGGGAAACGTTCAATCATAGTTCCCATTCACAACATGAAAAAGCCGGAGTGACATTGATGATTATCGACCTATTGCTCTTACGTCCCACACTGGTAAACTAATGGAACGCATCGTATTAAACAGACTGTACTAACCCATTACTGTAATAAGCATCAAATCATTCCAAAAAAAAAAAAAGCTGGGTTTCAAACAGATAAAACTACAATAGAACACTTAGTAAACTAACAACTCATGTCAAACAATAATTTGCACACCGAAATAATATCCTAGCAATTTTTTTTTTAAAGGAAAGCGTACGAACATGTGAGACATTTTTGTATAACACTAAATAATATTGGTATAAACAGTAACATGTATAATTATATTCAAACTTTTTTTCTAGAAAAAAAGATCGATTCAAACAAGAATTGAACACACATATTCAACCCCAAGGATTTTAGAAAATGGGATTACCACAAGGATCTGTGATTTCGCCAATCTTGTTTGATATTATAATGGCGATTTACCAAAAGATTTATCTAAAGATGTTGTATTGGCGCAATTCGCGGACGACATTTGTTTATGGATGAATGTTACCATGAAGCGAAAAATCCCTTCACGATCACTTAATTATATACGCATTAAATATCAATATGAACTAAACAAAATCAATAGTTTTCTACTATAAAATGAACTATCTCTTTTTGTTGAAAAAACAAATATTATAGTATTCAATTCAGGTACGACCCAGAGACTTTTCCTGTGTTTACTATAAATGGTTCTATCTTACAGTTGTGAAATCTGTAAAGTTTTTTTTAGGTGTATATATAAATTCTAAACTTTCATGGAATCATCACATTGACTATATTACAAACAAAGCAAGAAAAAGTTTAACTTTCTGAAGATCGTAGCTAAACAAAAGTGGGGACAAGATACATCAACTTTGACTAGCAACGGCTCTCGTGCGTTCACGGCTTACTTATGCCCAAGAAGTATTTTTTAGCGCGCCCCGATATCTTTTGAATAAATTACAAAGTATTGACTGCAAGGCTTATAAACTTGCTATAGGTGTTCCCACACATGCATCTAACTTAGGAACTTATAATGAAGCTGGAATACTACCTCTTGAAAAGTTAAGAATAGCATCTGCCTCAAAATTTACTTTCAAGAGTCTTACCTTGAATAATTTCTGTACAAACGAAGTATCTTTAAAATCTGAAGTAGATTTGCTAAACG
The DNA here is from genome assembly GCA_018398815.1 of Conus ventricosus. Lineage (NCBI taxonomy): Eukaryota > Metazoa > Mollusca > Gastropoda > Neogastropoda > Conidae > Conus > Conus ventricosus. The sequence continues at coordinate 32,409,241 of CM031606.1, forward strand.
AGTGCGAGAAATAAAATCCAATCATTAAAAGCTATTAAGTCTTATATTTCCAATCAAAACATAGACTCTGAAATCACTAACATTGCTTCTAAACCATCCTTTTCACCAGTTCCCAGGTGGGTGCAAAAAAGTCTCTTTTGATATCAGTTCCAATGAAATATAAAAAAGAGATCCTCTTAATATTAAAAGAATTTGTTAATATTCATCTGGATGAAAATTACAGAAATTATATGAAGATTTTCACTGATGGCTCAATTTTAGACCATAATTAGCAGGTGCTGCTTTTTTATTCCAGATTTGAATGTAGAGAAACTCTATAATCTTGGTAAAAAAAAACACTTTCCATATTTAGTGCAGAGGTCATTGCTATTTTGATGTCTTTGGATTTATTTTATATTTCCCACTAAATTCTTGTCGAATTCTTGTGTGTACTGATAGCAGATCGGTTCTGGGTGCCCTCCAGTCCCAAAATTCAAAAATGCGACTTGAGATTATAATTATTAGAAATTAACCATGTCATTCACTTTTAATCACTTAAAGGGATCACTGTTACGTTTTATTGGGTACAGTCTCACAGTGGAATTGATCATCAATTGAAAAGGTTGATCACGCAGCAAAAAGAGCAGCTAGAAATATGGAAAGCACAACTTCACTTAATATACCTTTAGATCT
>CM031606.1:32414912-32417412 GCA_018398815.1 Conus ventricosus
AATGTGCAGGAAAAAAAAAAAAGCCTCTGCTTATTTCATACAGTGTTTTCTGTAACATTTGCACGTCTCATTCATCCCCGTGCAATTAAAAGAAATTGCCGTCGACATCTTTCCAGAGGCTTTAGAAAAAGTAATTTTTTTAAAAAGTGGCGGGGATATTGAGTCGTCTGTCGAGAGTGAAAAGCAGACGGAAAGAAATCAAGAACAGGCTACGATCAGGTGTGACTGCCCATACAGAGATCAGCGTGCAGATTGAGATTTCGTGTTCATTGCCCTCGGGTTTTCAATCTTGCTGAGTAGTGTTACTTATCAGTTTCCACCAAAATTCCGGAAAATACATGCATTTTACCAGATTCTGCTCTGAAAGAAGAGTCCATTTCAATACTATTCAGTAGAAAGCACATTCAGCACGCTCCTTTTTCACAAGAAAAATCATGAGAAAAAAAAGGAGAAAAAAGGGAAACAATCAGGGGGTTTAAGAACTGGCATTCCAGTTCTTAATCTCATCATTGCCATACATGCATGCATAGCTCATACATTTCTCGTCAGAGTGTGATACGAGGAAAAAGAAGGGCAGCTGTTGTCGCTTCACTGAATACGAACTTACGTTCAAATAAGAACGATCGATTGAAAATATTCAGGAGAAAAGACTGCAACAGCTGGTATACGCAGTATCCTGACGTTAGCGAAATTACGTTCAAATAACAAGGGTCGATTCAAAATATTCGAGAGAAAAGACTACAACAGCTGGTATACGCTACTAGTATCCTGACGTTAGCAAGGAAAATCCGAGGGAAATAAACATGAAATAAAAATTTGCATATTCATCATTGCATCGCAGTGCATGCAATGTATTTGGTTTTCAAACGTTAGAATTTGCAAACCGGTAAAAGAAAATTCCACTATAAATTGAAAATAGGGAGTGAAGCACCCCTTGAAGACTTTAAGAAGTAGGGAGCCATGTAGACATTGTCTTTGTCAGTTGTTTCTTTTTTTAGGATGGGACATGGACATCTCTTTCTCCGCCTTTAGAATGTGAACAGTTTAGCTATCATATTACTAGGTGTTTTAGGGGGAGGCACACTATATGCCAGATGTTGTCTATGTTCTTTACTACATGCAGCAATTTGCTTGATGGTGACGTCTTTGTCTATGTTCTTTGCTACATGCAGCAATTTGCTTGATGGTGACGTCTTTGTCTATGTTCTTTGCTACATGCAGCAATTTGCTTGATGGTGACGTCTTTGTCTATGTTCTTTGCTACATGCAGCAATTTGCTTGATGGTGACGTCTTTGTCTATGTTCTTTGCTACATGCAGCAATTTGCTTGATGGTGACGTCTTCGTCTATGTTCTTTGCTACATGCAGCAATTTGCTTGATGGTGACATCTTTCGCCGGTGTACTGTGCAGTCATGAAACACAGGCTGATACACCCACTGGGACCCATTGGGACTCATCCGTGGAGGTTCTGTTGTGTCCAGCCCAGTGGCCATCCCACAGTAGAATGTGCCAGGGAGCAGTTATGCCCCTTGTTGTCTTAATGGAGTGCCCTGTGCGTGCTTGTATCCTATTTAAACACAACGCAGGCTCCCAAAGGTGGCGCAGCATTGGCCTCAGCTGGTACGTTTGGCAGTTGAGGACAGTACTACTCTTAAGTCCCACTGGCACTTTCCGGTGTTTCATTTCTTGCCTGGCCGACTCTGTGAAAGGTCTAGTAACGGTGGGAAAAGATCCACAGGGAGAGTTCTGTTGACAGCGGGAAATGCTGCAACCAGGGATCATCTTCACACCGTATGACGAAAGCTTGGCTTGTCTAGAGCTGTACTGGCTTCACCTGACAGCGAACCAGCAACGAGTAGGGCTGCAGGACAAGCGCAGTGGTTTGCTTGGAGGTGGCGTTTTATGCCGGTGGGCTTTGCAGTCTTGAAATATGGGCCGGTTCATCCATGGGGACGCTTTCGTAAAGATTTTTAATTATTGTTACTGGAGCAGTGTCCATCACACGTGGCATCTGCCAGGATAGTTATGTCTCTTGACGTCTGAATGCGGCATGCCCTGAGCGTGCCTGCATCCTATGTGAACACAGCGCAGGCTTTCAAGGGTGGTTTCGGACTACTCCCCGCTGGTGTGTTAGGCAGTGGAGTAAAGTACTCAGAATCTCGATAGCGTCTAGGGATGTTTCTGTTTCTTTTTTTGTTGTTTGCTTCTTGTTCAGGATCGGACCTTGTTTTCCTCCCACAGCCCAAGTTTATCCACCCTTGGAATACGAATAGTTTGGCCATCACAATTAATTAACTTCTTTGTATACACAGATTCTGTCTTTGCTGTTTGCCTACGACTTTTCAATGTTTTAATTCGTTATTATTCTTTCAAGTATGGGACCCTTTACCGCATGTGCTGATGGTTCCGAAAGGATCTGTGTGTTTGGGTGGATTGGTTTCACGTGGTTACATTCCTGAAGGCGCTCTGCCTAGCTAATTAAATTCAAACTCTGGGTCC
>CM031606.1:32424912-32442412 GCA_018398815.1 Conus ventricosus
TATATAATATATATATATATATATATATATTCCTTTCTCATATGAGCTCCCGGGTATTAACATGAACAATTCACTTCCGCACAAACATACACTTCACTGTGACGGTCTGATCTCCAAGAAGGCACCTTCAAACACGCAGACAACTCTTCGAAAGACTCTCTTCTTCAGCGTCTGTCCCAGAAACAGTGCACATCTTCCTCTTTATACTGTACATCGACTTGAACAGAACCGATCATCGCACTTACTTGCAACATGTCCGTTCCTAGCTGCATGTAGAGAAGATGGCGGGTCTTGTGTGTGTGTGTGTGTGTGTGTGTGTGTGTCCCTTTTTTGGCTTTATCATCATAGCTAATGATGCAGGGAGGGGAGGTGGGGAAACAGAATTAATATCTTCGCCTTTCACGATCCCGGCTCACATTAAAGGCACTCGTTACTTCCTCTGTGTCTGACTGGCCGTGTCGGCTTCCAATGCACGGTTTGCTGTCTTTTCAAAACGTTTCACAGGCGATACAGTCACCCTGTCAAATATGAGGCACGTGCAGCGCTGGTCCCGTGCGGGTACATTTCACGTGCAAGCAGCAGGCCGACCTTGTTGGAACAGTGGACAAGAAGCCGCTGACATCAGTGGTGATCTGAGAGTGTGGTCTGGCCAACTGAACAATCCTTTCGCCTGGAAGTAGTTAGTGACCTGCGCAAAGGGACAGGAATCCGACAAAAGCAAGTAGGGGACTTGTAGACGAGTTCTGATCGTCTTCTCTCTCTATATTTTCGTTATAACCCAGCCAACCGCACGGGGCAGTTTTTAGAGTTGCACTACATAGTAGGGAAGCAATCCTGCCCTTTAAAAAGACGAAACAGTTAGATATTCATATACATTGGGTTCGTGATATTATGACTTATGTATTGGTCTGTTATTAAAGATGATAAGAGAGTACTGTAATGTGAAGGAGTCAGGCGTTCCCTTTAATTTTCTACTCTCGTTTTTATTGGAAATAGCAAAAGAATTGTTAGCTTGCACTTGTTTCCCCCCCCCCCCCCCCCCCCCACTGCTTAATCGTTCAGCCTGTTTTTTTATGAAAATAGCAAAAGAATGTAACGAAAAACGTTTAAATGCAACAACGAACGCCTAAAAACAGTCAGATTGGTGAATGTGACCATAGAACGGACAGCTAGCGTCAGCACACTCTGTCTGTTGGTCGTCCTTGTAAGCTATTTCTTCCGCTAGACAGACCATTTGTGAAACAAAAGCCGTGCTGGTTTTATGGAGCTGCGGTTGAGGTACATAATCAGTGTGGATGACTGCACGTCACAATTTTTCCGTCTGGGTGCCCACGTTGTATTCCGAAAAGGTCGTTGTACTCTCCTGCTGGACATGAGACTAGTAAGTGAGAAATCTCACTTTTTTGTGCTCTTTTATTCCGTACTTGGTTTAATAGGGAATGTTATGTTTTATAGTTAAAATGTTCATACAAGTCTGTTTCCAATTTTCACACCCTATGAATTATCTCCCTTTGCTCTCTCTCTCCTTCCCCCCCCTCTCTCTCTCTCTCTCTCTCTTCTCTCCTCTCTCTCTCTCTCTCTCTCTCTCTCTCTCTCAATCTCTCTCACTCTACTTCAAACATCTTACTTAGTAGTAAATCTTTTATTCCTGATTTGTATTTAACTCTGCAGGTTGCTTTTACAGTTTAAGTAATTATACATTTTGCAATATTATTGATCTTTTGAATGGTGCTATTGTTTTTGTTTTCTTTCTTTTTTTATACCTAACTGTGAGCTTATCTTGGAGCGTTCTGTTTTACAGTTGGAGTGTTTATTTAAGTGTGGTGTTAATATTGCATATGTGATGGTAGTTTGTGGTGGTGATGTGTGCGCCTCTGTGTACATGTGTGTGTGTGTGTGTGTGTGTGTGTGTGTGTGTGTGTGTGTGTGTGTGTGTGTGTGTGTGTATGTGTGTGTGTGTGTATGTGTGTGTGTGTGTGTGTGTGTGTGTGTGTGTGTGCGTGTGCGTGTGTGTGTATGACACTGTTTTGGCGGGTGTGTGCATGTGATTCTATATTGGTGTGGTGTGTGTGTGTGTCTGGGGTGGTGGGGGTGGGGGAGGGTGGTAGGATGTGTGCATGCATGTGTTAATATTTATATATATGTACAGACTGACACAAGATGGATAAATGAATCGACAAGAATGACTGAGCACAGTGCAAGGAGTGGAATATTTTACTGATATACTTGTTTATAATTTGTTGTAATATGTGAATGTTGATAATGGCACCACAAACAAATTTTCCTTGTATTATATGAGGACAAATAAAAAATCGTGTATCGTGTATCGTGTATCTCTGGTCTTGGTGGCCTGTCGCACGCTTGGCAGAAAGTCACCCTGGCCTCTGGTCGGTCTGCTGCCTCCAAGAGAGGTTAGATGCAAAGACTGCAGACGGAAATCTTAACAAATCTTAAACTCGTTCATCATAACTCCGTCAAACAACGCAGACAAACGATTCATAAGACAAAACACGACGCGTTTCGACCTCTTAGGTCTTCTTCAGGCAGGATATACAGTACTCAAAACAACGAAAATGGAGAACGAGCAATCACTTATCTTTGTCAAATTCGGTGTGTGATTGCTCGTTCTTCATTTTCGTTGTCCTGAGTGTTGTTTACCTTGCCTGAAGAACACCTAAGAGACCGAAACGCGTCGTGTTGTCTTGTGATTGATTTGCCCACGCTGTTCGGCGGAGTTAACTAAACACTTAAAAAAATTCAAATAGAAGCGTTCCGGAAAACACTGGTAATGGAGGAAAACAATCTGTTGTTTCTGATGTCTGATGCAAGAAACGTCGCTCATGTATGTATATTTGTGTGGTTAGCTGTAAAGGAAGTCCAGTGGAACATGGGCATAGTACACCTCCATTGTCGTGCAATTTGCCCAGTTCTTAAAGCAGTTTGTCCACACGTAAAAAATGTTTCTGAACATTCTTACCGTGTTGTTGTTGTTTAGCAGCTACACGTGCATGCACAAGAGAGAGAGAGGAGAGAGAGAGAGAGAGAGAGAGAGAGAGAGAGAAGAGAGAGAGAGAGAGAGAGAGAGAGAGAACGAACGAATCTTTTTTAATGAGGGAAAAAGCGGAATAAGCACAACATGGCTTTTTTACATCCGGCCCTCAATGAAGGGAAATATATAGAAAATGCAATAACACATCAGCAAAACTAATCTAGAATAGAAGTAAACATACATAAACGCTATATATAGAAAGAAGAAACGGTTAACACAAAAGAACAGAACACAATCAATGCCTGGAAGAGAGAGAGAGAGAGAGAGAGAGAGAGAGAGAGAGAGAGAGAGAGAGAGAGAGAGAGAGAGGAGAGAGAGAGAGAGAGACAGACAGACAGACAGACAGACAGACAGACAGACAGACAGAAACAGGTGGGGGTGGGAGGGGAGGGGTCATCATATATAGTTCATGAAAAATGGTTATTGGAAGATAGATAAATATATAAAAGAAACATTATCACAACAATAAAATTATAACACATTTCTGGAGAAAAAAATCATTGAACAGGCACCCCATCCTGTAGGCAAAGACAAAAATTTACACATGACAAGCAGCACCTTTGGAACACTAGATGAGAGAGACCAGTACAGAGAGAAGAGAAAGAGAGAGAGAGAGAGAGAGAGAGAGAGAGAGAGAGAGAGAGAGAGAGAGAGAGAGAGAGAGAGAGAGAGAGAAGACAGACAGACAGACAGATAGACAGACAGACAGAAAAACAGAGAGAGTGAGAGAGAGAGAGGAGAGAGGGAGGGAGAGAGAGAGAGAGAGAGAGGGGGGGGGTGGGGGTAAGAGCATGAATTGGAAAATTCAGTCATTAGTTGGGTGTGAAGTGCCCTTTTAAAGCTGTATATGCTGGCATGAACATCAAGAGAGGGTGAAATGCAGTTCCACAAGAAGCCGCCTGAGTAGTGAAGACTGGTTTTAAACATATCTATTCTTGGACGGGGTATTACAATTTTATGAAAATGGCGATTTTCATTAAATCTAAATTTCTCTGTAATTGAAGTGGGAGCACGTGGGAGCAAGTGGGAGCACGACCCGAAAGAATCTTAAACATGAAAAAAGCTTTATTGAATTTAAGCTTCAAGTTTAATGGTAAAATATCCAGATCTGTATAGTCAGAGTATGATAACGTAACCGATTTTAACAAAACTAATTTCAGGGAACGTCTATAAAGACTAAACAAAAGTTTGAGTATATGATTACTAGCTGAATCCCAAATTGTTGATGCATAATTTATATGGGATTCAATATAAGCGTGAAAAAATATTTTACGTGAATGGCAGTCTGGGAAATGCTTTATCTTGGACAGCTGGTATATCTTTTTCGAAACTGTCTTGCATAAAGACCGTACATGTTCAGACCATGACAGATTGTTGTCTATAACTACTCCTAAGACTTTATGACAGACTGTTTCTTCGATAGTTATACCATTGATAGAAAGGGGTGCGCTCGTATAAGAAAGGTTTTGACGTTTTTGTCTTGTGGTTATGATCATATGTTTGGTTTTGACAGGGTTTAGACACATATGGTTTAATTCAGACCATTCGGAGAGAGAGAGAGAGAGAGAGAGGAGAGAGAGAGAGAGAGAGAGAGAGAGAGAGAGAGGAGAGAGAGAGAGAGAGAGAGAGAGAAATGAAATGAAATGAAATGAAATGGAATGAAATGGAATGAAAATGAAAATGGTTTATTCATATACATTTGAAAATGGTTTATTCATATACATAGGCCATAGCCCCTATATGAAGGGGAGTGCGGCATATTCAACAATTCAAGACAAAGAAAAATGTACTAAATGATACCATACACAAACATAGCAAAAAACAAAAATCAAGCTGTGCTAAGAACATAATACATATCTTATCTTAAAGGCGTGATAAAGAAAAAAGACTAAACATTTTTCACTACATTTGCATTGGCAGAAGCCATTAGCATACACAAGCGGAAGAGACAGGGCTGCTTAATAATATTTTTCTGGAATAAACTTCTCTCTAATATTCTGAATAGCTGGGCATACTAAAACAAAATGTATTTCGTCTTCCTTCGATTTCTGCACAGTGGACATATTAAATCATGATCAGTATGAGCCCTGTATCTTAGGTAATGAACTCTTATTTTTGATACTCCAAATCGGAACTTAGATGTGATCTGTTTCAAAGATCGACTTAATTTAAGGTTATGTATGGCTTAACAGAATGAGATAATCCATTCAGCAAAGAGTACATTTCAAAACGTTCACTGGTTTGGATATGGTCTTCCCAGTTCTGCCAGCTACAATCAATCAGTCTTTGTCTGAAGCTACGGATAAACATTTGAACATTTCCTACTCCCTGATTAACCCAAACATGACCATAACCAAATTTAAACAAGCATAACTTTACATTGGTTGCCCAATTATGTTTATCTTTAGCATCAAGATGCAACAGTGTCAAATATGCTTTGCGTGGCAGCCTGTTTTCTTCCATGCTGATTAGTCTCAACCAATACTTTACACATCGAAGAACAGAATTGACTGTAATCGGATATCTGTTTGTTTAGCCATAAACTAAGTCATTTGGTGTACGCCTGTGTACACCAAGAAAACGTTTTAAAGCACACAGATGAACCTTTTCACAATGTTCAGCAGCTTTTTCTAAACCCCACAGTTCTGCCCCATACTGAACAATAGGCTGTATTTTGGCATCAAAATGTTTAGAAGTATTTCCAAAGAATCATTTTTAAGCAGATACAATTTCTGCATGATGCTTTACAAAGCCTTCTTTCCACGACTCGCTAATCTCTACAAGCACCTGTAAAACTCAATTTTGTCGAAAAATGTATACCAAGATACTTATAGACATTTACAACAGGTATTATAACTCCATTATAGGTCCATCGTTCTCTCGCTGCTGAATACCCTCCCGTTCTAAAAAACAACAATATTACTTTTATCTAAATTAACACGTAGATCCAGATTGAAAGCTGCGTTTTGCAAACTGTTTAGCTGGGTCTGTAGTCCAGACATTTAAAACAATGTCGTCAGCTAACAGTAAGATGAACAATTCAAAAGCGTCAGGTTGAAAACATGCTCCATGTCTTCCTTTCCTTACGACTTCCAGAGCTAATTCATTTATAAATAAAGAAAACAATACAGGGCTACATACATCACCCAGTTTAACACCAGCGTGCAATTAATAAACATCCGACAACCTGTTTCCAGTTTTAATTCTAGCTTTCACGTCTTTGTACATGCTCTGGATACATTTGAACAGTTTTCCTCGTATCCATTCTTGAGTAAAATTGGCCAAAGTAAGTTACGATTTACTGAATCAAAGGCTTTTGAAAATCAATGAAAGCAACGTACAGTTTTTTATTAGCAGCAAATTGCTTCTGTATTAAAGCCATGAGCGTGAACATGTGGTCAGTTGTGGAGTAACCCTTTTTAAATCCTGCTTGTATATCTCCGTAATGTCGTTTTCTGTTACCCACGCTTGAATTCTACTATGATGACAGTACCATAAAGTTTGCTGCTGATGTCACTTAAAGCAATGCCTCTATAATTACTAGGGTCATTTGCGTCTCCTTTTTTGTACAGTGGTAGGATAAGAGACTCGCACCAGTTATACGGAAAAACACCTTTGTCAAACAAAACATTGAAAAATTTAACAAAAAATCAATAATGTCATCGCATGCATATTTAAGGAGCTCGCCAATTATTTCATCTGGTCCAGCAGATTTACCAAGTTTCAATTTCTTAAATGCTATAAGGATTTCCTCTTTAGAGATGGGACGATTGAAAACATAGTTATCCTCATTATCATCTACCTCTACGGTATCACTTAAGGCATCAATTGAATCAAAGCTTTCAACTTCCTTTTCAAGTAATGTTTTAAATGTTGAATCCAGTCATCGATTGTAACATCATTCCTTGTGTACCTACGTTTGGGAGAAATTCTGTTGACATTACTCCAAAATTCCTGCTGTTTTTGTACAGAATCGATTAAAGATTTAATGACAGTATTATTAAAAATCTTTTCCTTAATTTTCAGTAGGTTTTTGTACTCTCGTCTACTTACACAATATTCAGCACGATCACTTGCATCCAGTGTGCATCTCCATTTTTATGTAACATCAGCACTGTTCTTTTCTTACACAACATTCCTTATCATACCAATCTTGTGATTTAAACCTGCCGTTTACCACAATACGTTTTCTTATACACGTTGCTGCATTTTTAATGCTTCATTAAACATGGAAAGCGCTTCGTTAACATCGACATCAACTAAATCAATGGCGGCATTCAGACGTAAATATGTATACTCAGATTTGATAGAATTCAAGTATAACCCTGCATTTTTCTGCATTCCAGATAAACTTGTCAAAAGCATATCTTTCTACTTCTTTTTCGGAACAGGAGTGTTTTCGGTTGGTAAACGCAAGGACATCCTTACAGGCATATGATCGGAGTCAGTTCTTTCCAAAACAGACATACGACAAAAATCACAAAGAATTGAAAACAAATCGTATGACATCACGAAATAATCAACAACAACACTGCCAACGTCGGAAATGTACGTGCAGCAACCCTGGAGGTCACCATCACACATACCGTTCAATATGCATAAATTTAAAGCAGTACATAAATCTAGTAAACATTTACCGTAAGGGTTTAAAACCCTGTCTTGTGATTGTCTTCCAACATTTACGGAAGCGCTTTTGTAAAGTGATGTAGTCTCGCTGGAAATGAAGTTCGGCGAAATATTCGACGTTCTGCTGTCAAGATCCCCTGACAGCACAATATACACATCCTCTAATGTCACAATGCAGTCGATGAGACAATCTTCCAAATTAACAATACCGTTATCAACATCAAAAAACGTATAAAATGGTGAACCTTCTGGTTGCACATAAGCACAAACATATATCATGTCTTTAGGTAGGTCAAACAATGATTTATCTACTCTAAGTAAAAGAATATTTGAATGATTTGAATCTATCTTTGTCACATATTGTTTCTAACTTATTCCTTATTAAACACAGAACACCACCAGAACGTCTTCCTTGTCTTGATAACTTAACGGCAGGTTCACTGAATAACGTGTAACCTGGAAACTTGTCAGGTGTAACATACTCATGGAATGTTTCCACAAGACAAACAAAATCGTAAGCACACACGAAAGAAAGAAAATCTACGTCATACAGTTTTGACATTAATCCCTGAATAATTCCAGTGTAAGAATGAAAATGTTTTAAATGTAACACCTGTATTAGCATCATCAATAGCATTCGCATCATCAAAAACTGCATTTGCAATGTTAACAGTGACGGCATCATCAACATTGTCATTTTCATTTTTATTGACTGCAAAATCGGAACCGGAGGTACAGTTAGCGTCAACGTCGACACTGTCACTGTCACTGTCACTGCGACGACCCGAGCACATCCTGTCAGCATGCACAGTGCCCCTCACCTCTGTCACTGCACGTGAAACTTGAGTCGCCACTGACACTGACTCCAACCCAGCGATGCGGTCACCGACGCCACAACGGCCTGGTTGAACGCTGTCAACCTGTTCAGAAACCCCCATCCCCATCACAGCACGTGCAACATGGGTACCTGTTGACGGTGATGTACGCTCGCTTGTTTTGCACTCGCAGAACAGAAGACAGGCTTAGAAAACGGTGTAATATTAACTTGAGCCTCCGAGCTTGACAGATGCACAGGGTTAATTTCGTGAACAATTGGACTGATATGATATATACATTTTCCAGAAGGCCGGCCTGACCGCTATTTTAATTGTACCAGATTATCATGTTGGTCAAGACCGAACTTCTGACCATCAACAATCAAATGGTCAAAAACCATTGAAGCCTGACATCCCTGTTTCCTTTGTCCATCAGATGAGGAGACAGTTTGCGTCGTATTTCACACACTCGTGAAGTGAAGTCCTAGCCCACAAAGATTCTTGTGCCTTTTACTTTCATCTTGGCGCTCAGGATTTAGCCTTGTCCTTGAAGACGGCGCACCTGGCGATCACAGGAGCGTGGGTTTGGAGCTCAGCCTGTGGACTCTGTCGAAATCGATGTCGCGAGTCAACCCAGCTTGTCTGTGATCAGGTCTTGCAACACACGTACCTTCACACTGCTCGCTTGTCTCCCCGTCCCTCTTCTCCAGACCGTAGAAAATGAGGTTATTACGCCTCGACCTGCCTTCTAGATCATCTACCTTCTTGGCGAGGTCATCTACAGTGTTCTTCAGAGAGTCGTTGTCCTGCTTTAACTTTGTATTTTCTTCTTTCAGCGTGTCTAACTCTTCTTTCAACTCATCCATCTTTACACTTAACCTGCAAAGTCGTCCCGAACTTGCCTCATGTCATCTCTAATCAAGTCCATTTTACGGTTAAGGGAATCGTTCATTTCAGACATGGTTTTCATCATCTGAGACAGAGTTGGCTCTTTAAGACAAGTTGGAGTACTCACTTTGGGAGAGGTTGCGGAGCAGAAGCGCTGTTAGGATCAGAAACGCTCCTCAGTCTTGACTGGCGCAAAGAGCTATCACTTTTCGTAGGTCCAGGGTTTAATTCCACATCCCCACACAACTGCAGAAAATCCATGTAGAAAAATTGAGTGAGGAGCAAACCTGCCAAGACACCGGCATGTTTCGTTCGAAGCCTCAATGTCGGAATCACAACAATGGCTTGAACCCGACGAAACATAAAGTTTATAAAAATCCACAGAAAGGAACCACATTTCTGCCTAAAGCACAAAGGTTCGGCTGGCATTGTCCTTCAGCTAAGCACTTGCAGACTATCAGCACTGTACAGACTATCAGCACTGTACAGACCATCAAACACGGCAAATTTCACCAATTTACAGGAGGAAAGCGCAGCACAACTTGTTCTCAGCAGACGCTAATCACAACCCCCCGAGAGCGAGAGAGAGAGAGAGAGAGAGAGAGAGAGAGCGCTTCTAGTCTGTCCATATCACTCTTTGCTCGCCTCGTCTGTGCCCTTCTTCTTCAGAGCTGACCCACCCCTACCCCCTCTGTTGACAGCCAGACTCATTCTTTTCCTCTGGACACAGTACAAGATACACGAGCTGTCAAACAGTGCAGGCGGGGAACAGGTTACCCTGGTGCTAATTGGCAGGGCAGTAACCCTAGAATAAACACATGGAGCCAGTCAAGTGTATACCCGTCTGGCTGAGTGGTAGAAGCAGGCAATTTTGAGGGCTTCTTCTTCTTTCCTATTTTCTCCGAGTTCCAAGCTGTGAGGTAATCGAATCGCACTGGCAGCCAACTGTCATTTCCTACCATGCCGTTCTGGTGGTGAAATGGTTGTTTTCAAGACAGCTATCGTGGCTCTGCTTGTACCCTGAAAGAAATGACAGCAATAAATGAACTAAAAGCTAGGTTTGTCTGTTTCTTTTTTTTTTTACCTAGACCATAACATTGCACCTAACTGATATTTCATTGTTCAGTTACTTCTTATATAAATTGTTTTAGTCAAACAAAACCAATACAGCTTGCATAAAATGAGTTTGATTAAGTTCAACATCTGTCTTTCAATAACTCTCAGCTATCCAATTAGTTCTGCAATAAACGAACGTGCCCGTTAAAAGGTGAGAAAGAGAGATTGTGATCGCGAGTTTGAGGTATGGGAGTAGTGGTTCGAGACTGCCATGGAGTTCTCTTTTCTAGTAGATTCACATCCTCATTCTCGCCATGCAATACCACATCCCTCTTGATCTGTGGGACAGGGGACCACTCATACATCCAAGCCATCACACGTTTTACACCACAATGGGTTGATCTTCTCATAGCTTATAATGCTCACCCTACTTCTTAAAACTCCTACAAACACGAAGTCGAAGACACACACTCTTTGCCTCTCTTTTCTCCTCTGGCTACAGTCGTTCTCCCACTTTAATATCATCACGGGTGATACTAAACTGAATTAATTCTTCTTCTTCTCCGTCGCCTCGGATTGTCAGATCAATCCATGATATGAGTGAGGTCGTCACCTCCAGTCCTCTTGTTACCAGCACAGCTCCGTGCAAGGTGGAACTGCTCTCCTCTCTCTCTCTCTCTCTCTCATCTCTCTCTCTCTCTCTCTCTCTCTCCTCTCTCTCTCTCTCTCTCTCTCTCCTCCCTCCCTCTCTCTCTCTCTCTCTCTCCTGTTTCAAAGAGAGACAAGTCTGTGCAAAGCAAATGTTCTGGTATTTGATCTCTACTAACCCAACTTCAGGCAGGCGGATGTGTTATCTTTGCATTTTCTGAAGATTTGCAGGAGTAGACAGTGCCCTGTCCGTAGATGCATGACCACCTCCTGCTGCTAGTGGACGTGGCGTGGGTTGGCATCCCTGGTGCTGGCAACATTCAGCCAGGAATCTTTTAATGTGCTGCAGCGTGCGGACTCGTTGATAACAAACATGAGTAGACTGCCACGGGCTACTGATCACACGAGGACTGGTCGCCATGTTACGTCACATCACCATAGTCACTTCGCCTTAAATCCCCCTCCCTCCCTCCCTCCCTCCCTTTCCCCTCCTTCCTCTCTCTTCTCCTCTCCTCTCTCCTCTCTCTCTCCCCCTCTCGCTCTCGCTCTCTCTCTCTCGCTCCCCTCTCTCTCTCCTCTCTCTCTCTCTCTCCTCTCTCTCTCTCTCTCCAGTTTATTCATAAAATGAAGTCATTTACTGGAGCAATGTTGCTAGTTTCAATCGGCATCCTTTTTGCTCTGATGTCAGCAAATCAGAAAAGCAAAAACAAAACAAAAAAGAAAAAAACTCAAACAAATACATAGGGTGAAGGAGGAAGAAAACGCCCGCGAATGTTCCATGAAACCCTTCAGGCGGTTTTTTTGTAAAGGGTTTAGAGTGAATGTAAAGTGTTTGAATCGCAGAGAAAGAGAGAGGGGAGAGAGAAAACAGAGAGAGAGGAGAGAGGGGAGAGAGAGAGAGAGAGAGAGGGGGAGAGAGAAGAGAGAGAAGAGAGGGGAGAGAGAGAGAGAGAGAGAGAGATTAAAAACATGCGTTTATGTTATGAAAAAAAGGGGAAAATAAAAAGAAAGAAAAAGTACAACGCCAAAAACCAAAAAACAAAGAACACACACACACACACACACCCCACACACACCCACACACACACACACACACACACGTACGCACGCACGCACGCACGCACACGCACACACACACGCGCGCGCGCGCGATCATCTTCCATAAATTATACAATCATCATCACACCTTTCCCCCCTTCTCTTATTTTCTTATCCGCCTATCTCTGAACAGAAAAAAAAATCAAGGAGTGTGGAAACGTCAGGAAGAAAAAGCAACAGCTAAAATGATAGGTAGCCAAAGGGGGGAATTACGTCACTGACACAATATCCTGTGCCCTCACAAGTCGCTCCCTTTATGTGTGTGGGTGGGCGGGAGGATTTCCATTTGTGTTTATATCTACCAGGTTTTCGACTACAAAATCCCAAATGGCAGGCGGAGATATCTGTGCAAGAACTATCCAAGTGTGTGTGTGGGGGGGGTGGGAGGTTTGAGGTGGGGGTGGTGGTAGGTGTGTGTGTGTGTGTGTATGTGTATGTGTGTGTGTGTGTGTGTGTGTGTGTGTCTCTCTCTCTCTCTCTCTCTTCTCTCTCCTCTCTCTCTCTCTCCTCTCTCTCTCTCTCTCTCTCTCTCTCTCTCTCCCATGTGTGTGTGTGTGTGTGTGGGGTGTGTGTGTGTTGTGTGTGTGTGTGTGTGTGTGTGTGTGTGTGTGTTTCTCTCTCTCTCTCTCTCTCTCTCTCTCTCTCTCTCTCCCCTCTCTCTGTCTCTGTCTCTCTCTCTCTCTCTTTTCTTTCCCTCTCTCTCTCTCCCCGTGAGTGAGTGTGTGTGTGTGTGTGTGTATGTGTGTGTGTGTGTGTGTGTGTGTTGTGTGTGTGTGTGTGTGTGTGTGTGTGTGTGTGTGTGTGAGTGTGTGTGTGTGTGTGTGTGTGTGTGTGGGTGTTGTGTGTGTGTGTGTGTGTGTGTGTGTGCGCGCGCGCACGTTAGTATGATTCCAACCGGCAAGATTCGAACGTATAACATTTGACTACGACGTGGGTTCTCTACCACTGAACATTGCAGCACGCGACAATGTCCTGTCGGAGGAAAGCTTGATGAAGGGAAACGGAAGCCAGAGGATGCGGGCAGAGGGCTGATGAGAGTGCGGATGGATGAGAATTAAGGCAGAACAAAATTGCTGCAGGGATGAACTGCTCAGTCGCATGCTAAAAACGATGGAGGGGAAGGCGGGATGGGGGGGGGGGGGGGGGAAGGGGCGAGGGGGGGAGGGGCGAGGGCGAGGGGGGTATTAACGGATGAAGTGCAGATGGGTGACGATAGGGAAGGAAGAGGAGGAGAATGATGAGGTCAGAGGAGATGTGGCATTTGACCCCTCCCCTTCTCGCCCTATCTCTCTTTAGTGCGCTCACACACACACACACACCAAGAGGCATGCAAGCACGCACACATCTCCGTCCCTCCCGAAAGAGAGTGAAAGACAGACAACGGACGGACGGACGGACGGACAAAAAGAGGAGGATGAGGGAGGGGGGAACGGGCAGCACCGCGAGCACGTAAATCGATTGGTTAGGTAATATCCCATAGGTTAGCTTTTTTTTTTTGTACTGTCCCTACCCCCCACAAACCTCCCCTATCCTATATTATCCGATCCTATTTAGTATCTACCGCCCCTTCACACACACACACACACACACACAAAACACACACACACACACACACACACACACACACACACATACACACACGCGCGCGCGCGCACACACACACACACACAACACACACACGCACGCACGCATGCACGCAGACACGTACGCACACACACACACACACACACACACACACACACCACACACACCACACACACACACACACGCACGCACGCACGCACGCACACACGCACACACACAACACACACACACACACACACACACATACACACACACACACACACTTCTTGTTCCCACATACTCTATCCCCTCTTTGGTCTCTGCTTCGACATTTTTGGCCAAGGTTTAGAAGAAGAAAAAAATGATGATGGCGGATGAAAGAGTAGTGGGGGTTTACAGACGGGACTTTTACATACGCTCTTATAACAGAATATTTACGCATAAGGTGAGGGGCACTCTTTTCACGCACGTGTTATTTACATGTATTAAGAAAGGTCAGATAATAGATCCCAAAAGGTCACTGCACAGCTACATACAAAATAACTGATTTATTGAGGGTACGAAGGCGGGGCGCGCACACGCGCGAGCTCAGAGAGAGAGAGAGAGAGAGAGGAGGGGAGAGAGAGATGAGAGAGAGAGAGAGAGAGAGAGAGAGAGAGGGGAATACGAATTCGAGTTTTTATTCATATTGAAACCAACAGTCCAGATTAAGGGGCTTGCATTAAATTGCATTTTCGAATTTTTAATAACTGACGCTCCTATCACATCCAGTCTTGTCCGCCAAAGAGAAGCAAGGAGATGTCAGTAGTTTTAGCAAATGATGAGGCCAAGGAGATGTCAGTAGTTTAGCTATGAGCCAAGGAGATGTCAGTAGTTTAGCTATGAGCCAAGGAGATGTCAGTAGTTTAGCTATGAGCCAAGGAGATGTCAGTAGTTTAGCTATGAGCCAAGGAGATGTCAGTAGTTTAGCTATGAGCCAAGGAGATGTCAGTAGTTTAGCTATGAGCCATAGGAGATGTCAGTAGTTTAGCTATGAGCCAAGGAGATGTCAGTAGTTTAGCTATGAGCCAAGGAGATGTCAGTAGTTTAGCTATGAGCCAAGGAGATGTCGTAGTTTAGCTATGAGCCAAGGAGATGTCAGTAGTTTAGCTATGAGCAAGGAGAATGTCAGTAGTTTAGCTATGAGCCAAGGAGATGTCAGTAGTTTAGCTATGAGCCAAGGAGATGTCAGTAGTTTAGCTATGAGCCAAGGAGATGTCAGTAGTTTAGCTATGAGCAAGGAGATGTCAGTAGTTTAGCTATGAGCCAAGGAGATGTCAGTAGTTTAGCTATGAGCCAAGGAGATGTCAGTAGTTTAGCTATGAGCCAAGGAGATGTCAGTAGTTTAGCTATGAGCCAAGGAGATGTCAGTAGTTTAGCTATGAGCCAAGGAGATGTCAGTAGTTTAGCTATGAGCCAAGGAGATGTCAGTAGTTTAGCTATGAGCCAAGGAGATGTCAGTAGTTTAGCTATGAGCCAAGGAGATGTCAGTAGTTTAGCTATGAGCCAAGGAGATGTCAGTAGTTTAGCTATGAGCCAAGGAGATGTCAGTAGTTTAGCTATGAGCCAAGGAGATGTCAGTAGTTTAGCTATGAGCCAAGGAGATGTCAGTAGTTTAGCTATGAGCCAAGGAGATGTCAGTAGTTTAGCTATGAGCCAAGGAGATGTCAGTATTTAGCTATGAGCAAGGAGATGTCAGTAGTTTAGCTATGAGCCAAGGAGATGTCAGTAGTTTAGCTATGAGCCAAGGAGATGTCAGTAGTTTAGCTATGAGCCAAGGAGATGTCAGTAGTTTAGCTATGAGCCAAGGAGATGTCAGTAGTTTAGCTATGAGCCAAGGAGATGTCAGTAGTTTAGCTATGAGCCAAGGAGATGTCAGTAGTTTAGCTATGAGCCAAGGAGATGTCAGTAGTTAGCTATGAGCAAGGAGATGTCAGTAGTTAGCTATGAGCCAAGGAGATGTCAGTAGTTTTAGCTATGAGCCAAGGAGATGTCAGTAGTTTAGCTATGAGCCAAGGAGATGTCAGTAGTTTAGCTATGAGCTCACGATTTGCTTTTGTTGTTTGTTTCTTTTCAATAGCGGTTTTTTTTGCCCTCTTTTTTTTTTTTTACAGAAACCTTCCCTGGATTGTGATCGTTATTGCTATAGAGTTTGACAGCTCTGGAAAGGCTCTGACAGGCGTGCGGGACTATGGTCATAAGAAGAGTACTCTGCTTCCATGCACAAGAAAATGTCTGACAACAATGCATAGGCGCCTGTCTATAAATACTCAAAATATTAATCGCGGCCTGAGAATATCGAATTCTGGTGTGCTACACGTGCAGGGCAGAAGGTCATGGGGAGGAAATGACGTCATTCATACATACTCACGTTCCTATGATGGAGTCCGTCGGGAAAGTATGGAAGAGAGGAAGTATGGAAGAGAGGAAAGTATGGAAGAGAGGAAAGCATGGAAGAAGGGGTAACTACCAGTGCAGAACGTCATAGTCAGTCAAGTGTCAGATCGGCTGCGTTATGGGGGAAAACACCACCACCACCATCAACAATAACAATAACAACCTGCAGCAGTCGGCTATGAACTAGAGATACCTGGGTAGTGTTCAGACCTCTGCCAAAATCGGAACAAATCTGGTATTCGCTCTTTGTGTCAGTTCAAGAATGGAACTAAAACGATTTCACTCCACTGGAAGCCTTGTGTGGTATTGGTTAAAAGACTTATTTCTTATACATTTTCTCGTGTAACATATGACATGTTTAAGTTCGGAATATAAGAAAGATTTTAGGTTTCATGAAACGTAATTCTTAGTAAACAGTACTCTGCATAAAGCACATTTCACTGTTCATAAAGCAATTTCACTGTTCATAAAGCACATTTCACTGTTCATAAAGCACATTTCACTGTTCATATAAGCACAATTCACGTTCATAAAGCACATTTCACTGTGCATAAAGCACATTTCACTGTTCAAAAGCACATTTCACTGTGCATAAAGCACATTTCACTGTTCATAAAGCACATTTCACTGTTCATAAAGCACATTTCACTGTGCATAAAGCACATTTCACTGTGCATAAAGCACATTTCACTGTTCATAAAGCACATTTCACAGTTCATAAAGCACATTTCACTGTTCATAAAGCACATTTCACTGTTCATTAAAGCACATTTACTGTGCATAAAGCACATTTCACTGTTCATAAAGCACATTTCACTGTGCATAAAGCACATTTCACTGTGCATAAAGCACATTTCACTGTGCATAAAGCACATTTCACTGTTGGGTAAAATGAAGAAAGGAAGTAAAGAAGTAAAACCAAATAACAATATGATAATCTTCATGAAATAACAACAATGAAATAACAATCATCATCATCATTATCATCATTTGTGTGAAAGCATCCTGGCTCTAGCATTCAATCCAGGTTCGCACAGTAGATACGCACCAAAGGTTTTCAAGCTCGTCCTAACGCCACATGATATCTTTGAAAGAGATTATATAAAAATCAAATCCGTACTAATCCGTGAAAAAAAAATTCTTACTGAAGATCAAGATCCTCTATTTGACCTGGATCATCATTACAGAGTGCCACTGGCATTACCTGGTTTAGTGTTTGAGCCGCACCCGATCTTTTGGCACGATTCAGAGTCTGTTCTGTAGTTTTCACACAACACTAGTACCAAACATAGCCTTTCCGTGATTAGACAAGCCATTGGAG
>CM031606.1:32464767-32475842 GCA_018398815.1 Conus ventricosus
CTGCTCTTGCTCATCAGGGTGTTCTTGTGAAAGCGGTCAGAAGGCGATAGACGGTGGAATGTGACTCCGAATGCGATAGCGACCTGCCTCATTGGAACCCGGCCTGCAGTTGCCCCATTGCTATGCAACGATCTTGCGAGAAAGTCTCGGCATTATGTTGGCGCCTCTGAAGGGATGATTTGAACTTTTTGGGGTTTGGAAATTTATAGCCCCACAATGGGGGCCACACTGAGTTGCAATTCACATTGATGCACGTGGCGTAGGTAGTCCACATGGCAAATGCACTCCTCGTGCCAAAAACGCTGACCCGGCAACATTCACCCACTGTTACGAGGTTACAACCGGCCAAGACACCACGTACTGCTAATGTTGCACGTGCCAACGACATTGCTTACGTCCTGTTCACAATGTGAACAATCGTGCACTGTCTCTATTTTTTCGCGTTTTTTATGCCTCTGAGTATAAGTTGTGTATGACAAAATTCTCTTTTTGCATACACATATCAAGTGAACATCCTTGGCAAGAACAACACATGCTGTCACTGGTAAATGGTCGGAATCAATACGGTCAGCTATAGATAATTCACAAGAATCAACCAGAATCATAAAAAGTTCACGTGAGAGTACGAAATAGTCTGTGACACTGCTTCCAGAGTCAGAAAGAGAGAGAGAGAGAGAGAGAGTGTGTGTGTGTGTGTGTGTGTGTGTGTGTGTGTGTGTGTGTGTGTGTGTGTGTGTGTGTGTGTGTGTGTGTGTACATGCTTGCCTGCCTGCCTGCGTGTGTGTGTGTGTGTGTGTGTGTGTGTGTGTGTGTGTGTGTGTGTGTGTGTGTGTGTGTGTGTGTGTGTGTGTGTGTGTGTGTGTGTGTGTGTGTGTTTGTGTGTGTGTGTGTGTGCATGACCCTATACATGTTTGGGTCTATTGTTGAAGTAGGGAAGTGTGATGCCTATTGATTACTGAACCTAGAAGAAAATTGCACTTCTTATTTCAGATGATTGTATACTCCTACACAAGTATAATAGCCAGCTCGGTTTTTCACGTCACATTAATAAAGTTCATAGCTGTGCCAAGCACTTATACTGTGTCAGGAATTATCTTTAATTTATGGTGCAGCACGACCAGACAAAAAAGTATATTTTGGCTTTATAGGTAATGTCACGACCTAACTTTGTTACACAAAAATAGCTTATGTTTTGCATTTTATAAGTGTTTGATCGGGTCAAATCACTCTTCGAAATGTTGCCCTTTGAAGCGTTTTGAATTCAGAATAAAATATACACATTTGTTTGTTTTTTAAAAGTCTAAGCGCATTGCAGTGCTAAGTTAGGTCATCGGTAGGGCACCCAGTTTGTTGAAACATTGCTAGCGTCAAAGCAACATGAGTAAATGACATTTTTCCTCTGTTATCGCTCTGATGGTATGGAACTGGTGCTAGATAGACCATCTGTCCCAGCTTTCCTGAGTGGAATAGAAAAAGAAAAAACTGACGTCATCTCCTCAAAATCATGCGCAGTAACACAAACAGATTCACTATGAACACCCCTTGTGTACTTTCGACTACTTCCCTCGCATGAAGGAATGATCTGTTCTGTTCAAATCAATATACGATATAAAGAGAAAGATGTTTAACTGTTCCTGAAGCAAACAATGAAATTTGTCTTCCGGAGAACCGTTTGCGAGTTTGCGGGTGTCTTGTTGGTGATTAGATAGTCGCGGTGAACTATGTGTTTGTGTGGAGGGAAATTACGACAAGACTGTTGTTGCTTTTCTTCTTCTTCTTCTTCTTCTTCTTCTTCTTCTTCTTCTTACTATTACTATCATAAGTATTATTGTTGACGTTATTGTTATATTTGTTTGCAGTTGCTGTGGAACAGTCTCAACAACACCAAAAGAACAATCCTGGCCTGCCAACACACCGATGAGTGCAAAACTTTATTGACCACTGAGAGCCTTCACCATACAGAAGCCCTTGCCAGTACTCCACCATTCTTGCCTAAGGGAACGGAGAAGAATCTCTTCCTACACTACCATTGATTTCATATGATCATCACCTATCAGTGACTGATTGATGATAATAATATTTTTTAAAGTGTGTGTGTGTGTGTGAATGAGTGTATGTGTGAGTAAATATGTGTGTGAAAACTTTCCACAGTTAGTCTCACTATGATCACATGATCTTAACTCACCCAGAACAATGTTTATATGTAGTCCCCCACCCACCCCCTCCTTTGTGTGTGTGTGTGTGTGTGTGTGTGTGTGTGTGTGTGTGTGTGTGGTGTGTGTGTGTGTGTGTGTGTGGGGTGTGTGTGTGTGTGTCATGATACCCTGTTTTTCATTGATCACTGCTATCTTCTCTCAACAAACATCAGCATATTGATGCCAACACATTATTTCACCTGTTGCAATGAACATCATCTCACAGCATTGTTCACTTTTTAAACAACACCATTTATATGAACCTCCCACCCCCACCCCCCACCCCATAGTGGATGAAGAGATATGAGCTCTCCTTCTATTGCCCCCCTTCCCTCCCCCCTACAAACACATTACCCTCCTCCCCCCCCCCATTCCCCCCCCCCCCTTTTTTTCCCACCTCAACCCCACTCCCCACCCCACCCCCCACCCCGATCATACCTTATCACCCATTTATCTTCCTCCCCTTCCCTCCCTAACATTACCCACAGACCTTCACAACTACCCACGCATAACTACCACTACCTCTTTCATCACCCAACGAAATCATTTATTTTATTCACCTAAACCTTTTTTTTCTCCTCAGTTTCCCTCCCCCCCCCCCCTTTTTCCCCCTTACCATTATTATCAATCCACCATTACCACAACCGTCACAAAGATATCACACCATCCCAATAAACTAGACACACAACCCTATCATATCACACACACACACCTCCCCCTACGCAACCCCCCCCCCCTCCTTTTCCTCTCCCATAATCCCCCATGTCATTTCCGCCTACCGGCTATTCTCCCCACCACATGGACAACAACAGATGAGTCATTTTTCGTTCTTTGTTTGTACTGTCCCAAATGTTAAATGTGATTTATTTTTTCGCATGAAGAAGACCCAAGTGGTTGAAATGCATCGTGTCTTGTCATGTGCTTTGTTTTGTCAATGTCATTGGCGGTAAGAAACAAACTCTATTTCTAAATTTTGCTTCGTTCGCCGCCATCAGTCACTCCATTTTGAAACGTTATTGTTGTTGTTATTGTTATAATGATAGTGGTTATGATGATAATTATTACTATCTTTGACATAAACATGTAATTTTCACCCTTATTGTCAACCATCCCTGACTTTTCAGCGGTCACTGACGTTAAGCAGCTCATCCGAAAACAACTGAGTCTAAACTTGAAATAAACAGTATGTGGGAAAATACGTTTTACGCTCTCTCTCTCTCTCTCTCTCTCTCCTCTCTCTCTCTCTCTCTCCTCTCTCTTCTCTCTCTCTCTCTCTCTCTCTCTGTGTTCCCATCGTTGTCCGTGTCCACATTCTCTCTTTATCCCACAATTCTATCTCCAAATCTCTCTGTCCCATCTTTACTTTCCCAGCATCTTCCCCTCCCCCCCCCCTCTCTCTCTCTCTCTCTCTCTCTCTCTCTGCCCTCAAGATTATTATCACTATCCAGTGTAAGCTTCCGGATTTAAACCCAAACCCCGTCAGCAGTCTGCAGGCTCATGTGATTAGTTCATGCCGATAACTGAAAAGGGCTGATGGAAAAGGGCCGTCCACAAAGAACTGAGGAAAGCAAAAACGAAAGATCTTGAGGATTTAAGGAAGCTGGCTGGCAAACTTAGCATTATATGTATTTTTGCATTAGACTCCAGGGACTCAAGTCCATACATTCCCATTAGATGCTGCGGCATATTGGTCAGAGTCACCAGTGGATGGGCTGGAAGGTCAAGGGTTCGATTCCTATATTAATTATATATATATATATATATATATATATATATATATATATATATATATATATATATATATATATATATATATATATATATATATAACGTTTTTGGCCCATACTTATTAGTTGTTGAGTATGCTGTTGGCTTTGATGGGAGGACTGAAAGACGCAGCTGAGTTTCAAGCACTGAATGCATGAGTCATTGACTGTGTTGCTCAGATTTCAGGACTATCACGAGCAATGTTTGCAGCTTTCGCACCTGATTGACGCATAACTACAATAATTATGCCATAAACATAAATGCTGGATACTACCTTCTTATGTAGAGCACAGCTAGAAACGAACTCCACAGCATCCTAAATATCATCATCTTCTCCTACTCTCTCGCGGTGACCTCAGCTTCGATCTCCTCTCCAGTCCGTGCCCCTGATAAGTTCGTACTGAAGTCGTTAGTATCTGCAAGTTTTTAGAAAATGTTGAAAGGACGCGGTGGCTTTCTCTGAAGAGGGTTCTCACTTACGCTGGTTCCGCGAGCAAGCGGCTACTGTTTAATGGTAAGAGGCAGTTTAATGGTAAGAGGCATGACTGATGGTGTCGTGCGTATGTTGGATCAGAACAGGCACAAGCTGGACATCACCAAACTGACTGGGCAGCGGCAAGTGTCTCCTCTGTCGGGCATCCCGACGACGACCTGATTTTGATGGCTTCCTGTGACTGCAGCAATGGTAAAGTCGTGGAGACGGATGTGTAATGTGGGAATTCTAAAAATAACGCCAAGCGTAAGAGGGTACAGAGGAGATGAGATACCTGAAATAAAAACTAGATTCTTCACGCACCTCAAACACAGGCTTGTTGAGGAACACAGCAAATGAGATATTTCAATACGTCTGACCCTGTACTATATCATTCATGTAATAGTTGTGGTGCTGATGCTGTTCTAACAGGGACACAGACAAACAACTGTGAGCAGTACCTTCTATGATGACAGGGTCTAGGTTCTTTCAAGTATACAAACATTTTCTTAGTCAGTCCCACCCAAAACATCATGCTTTCAAAGGCAGCTGTTGACATGCTTGTCTGTAGGCAAGGTAGCGCAGCACCTACAGGATCGATTTGCTCAAAACTCGGTAGAAAGAGGGAACGTGGCCCGAGGAACGATGTATTATTTTTAATACGAGTCTGTGGTGCAAATTTGACCAATAGATGGATCAAGATTAGTATCCGGTCGATCTTGGCGGTGCCCTTTTCGTTCTTTGTGTTATCATCATCACCATCATCATCATCATCATCATCATCATCATCATCATCATCATCATATCATCATCATCATCATCTTCATCATCATCATCTACTATTACTACTACTACTACTACTACTAACTACTACTACTACTGCTATTACTACTGCCACTACTACTACTGCTGCTGCTGCTGCTACTACTACTACTACCACTATTACTACTACCACTATTACTACTACCACTACTACTACTACTACTATTACTACTACTGCTACTACTACTACTACTTCTACTGATACCAGCAACGGCGACAACGACGACGGCGATGATGATGTTGTTGTTGACGATGATGACGATGATGATGATGATGATGATGATGATGATGATGATGATTTTTTTTTTTATAAAGTTAACACAAGTCTTGGTTTTCAGATTTGACCGTACAAAAAAAACAAAACAAAAAAACCACCACCCTCACCGTGCACAGCAATTCATGACACAGAGGAGAACAGTTTTGGACCTGTGAGAGAACCTTACAAACCTGAGGGCTTTGCAGAGAATCGGTTCGTTCGGCGACTTTCTCACCCGACGATATAGTTATCGGATTTAGCATTGTTTAGACCCTCCACCTCCTCCTCCTCCTCCTACTCCTTCTCCTCCCCCGCTTCCTCTTGTTTTTCTTTTTTTGGCACACTCTATCAAAGCCGTCCTCTTCCCCTCCTCCTCCCCGACCCCCATGCCCCCCCCCCCCCCCCCCCTACCACCACCACCACCACCACCACACGCACACTGTTGCAGACACCCTCTGTCAACACCGCGGTCCTTTTTATTCACAGTCTGCCTACACTGTTTTCTTTCTTGGACACACTTTGTGTGAAATTCTTTGTGATTTACGCTGTCGGTACTGCTTTCGTTTGGTCACTTTCATTACCGCCGTTGTCGCCTTTACCTTCTCTGGTGACACTGGTTTTCTTTCTTAATTTATTGTCTAGATAATTATATTCAGTCAACTCTGTTTTTGATTTAGTCCCCTTCTGTCAACACTCCACCCTGTTCATTCACACGCTGTTTTAACCGTTTTTGTCTTTAGACCCATCACGTCAACGCTGTTTTAACCGTTTTTGTCTTTCGACCGTCACGTCAACGCTGTTTTAACCGTTTTTGTCTTTCCACCCGTCACGTCAACGCTGTTTTAACCGTTTTTGTCTTTCGACCCGTCACGTCAACGCTGTTTTAACCGTTTTTGTCTTTACACCCATCACGTCAACGCTGTTTTAACCGTTTTTGTCTTTACACCCATCACGTCAACGCTGTTTTGACTTTTCAAAATGGAGTGACTGATGGCGGCGAACGAAGCAAAATTAGGAATAGAGTTTGTTTAGAACTTACCGCCAATGACATTGACAAACAAAGCACATGACAAGACACGATGCATTTCAACCACTTGGGTCTTCTTCAGGCGAAAAAATAAATCACATTTAACATGTGGGACAGTACAAACAAAGAACGAAAAACGAAAAACGAATGAAAAATGACTTATCCGTTGTTGTCCATAGGCGGAAATGACATGGGGCTAGGGGGATTATGGGAGAGAAAACGGAGGGGGGGGGGGGGTTGCGTCGGGGGAGGTGTGTGTGTGTGATATGATAGGGTTGTGTGTCTAGTTTATTGGGATGGTGTGATATCTTTGTGATGGTTGTGGTAATGGTGGATTGATAATAATGGTAAGGGGAAAGAAGGGGGGGGGGGGGGACTGAGGAAAAAAAAAAAAAAAAGGTGGGGGGGGGGATTTAAGGGGAAGGATAAAACAAAATTAAGATTAAATAGATGGAGGGTTGCTGTAACTACTGTATGAAGTGAGTGAAGGGGATGTGGTGGTGGTGTATGTATGTGTGTGTGTATGTGTGTGTGTTGGTAGGGGATATTGCAACTGATGTGGAAGTGGTGGGTATGTGTGTTTGGTTATTGTTGGATATTGATGCCTTGGGGGTGTACACTACACCCCCAAGGCATCAATATCCAACAATAACCAAACACACATACCCACCACTTCCACATCAGTTGGCAATATCCCCTACCAACACACACACATACACACACACATACATACACCACCACCACATCCCCTTCACTCACTTCATACAGTAGTTACAGCAACCCTCATCTATTTAATCTTAATTTTGTTTTATCCTTCCCTTAAATCCCCCCCCCCCCCACCTTTTTTTTTTTCCTCAGCCCCCCCCCCCCCCCCTTCTTTCCCCTTACCATTATTATTATCAATCCACCATTACCACAACCATCAAAGATATCACACCATCCCAATAAACTAGACACACAACCCTATCATATCACACACACACACCTCCCCCGACGCAACCCCCCCCCCCCCCCCCCCCCTCCGTTTCCTCTCCCATAATCCCCCTGGCCCCATGTCATTTCCGCCTATGGACAACAACGGATAAGTCATTTTTCATTCGTTTTTCGTTTTTCGTTCTTTGTTTGTACTGTCCCACATGTTAAATGTGATTTATTTTTTCGCCTGAAGAAGACCCAAGTGGTTGAAATGCATCGTGTCTTGTCATGTGCTTTGTTTGTCAATGTCATGGCGGTAAGTTCTAAACAAACTCTATTCCTAATTTTGCTGTTTTAACTGTTTTTGTCTTTACACCATCACGTCAACGCTATTTTAACCGTTTTTGTCTTTCCACCCATCACGTCACACGCTGTTTTAACCGTTTTTGTCTTTCGACCGATCACGTCAACGCTGTTTTCTTCCTTCGGACAGACGTGTTTTTATTATCTTGATTTTGCGATTTTGCTTTGGAAGTAAAGTTTTCGCTCATGATTATTCTGATTAGATATTTGCTTCTCTCTCTCTCTCTCTCTCTCTCTCTCTCTCTCTCTCTCTCTCTCTCTCCTCTCTCTCTCTCTCTCTCTCTCTCTCTCTCTCTCGTTCGACCTCGCATGCTCAACACACACACACACACACACACACACACCACACACACACACACACACACACACACACACACACACACACATGATCTTTCTCTCTGTCTGTCTTACAAGTCTGTATGTCTAACACTCTGTCTGCCAGTCTGTGTGTCTGTGTGTCTGTGTGTCTGTCTGTCTGTGTCTGCCTCTCTGTCCGCCTCTCTCTTTCTGTCTGTGTCTGTGTCCATCTGTGTCTGCCTGTGCCTCTCTGTGTCTCTCCGTATGTCTCTGTCTGTCTCTCTGTCGCTTTGTCTCTGTCTCTGTCTCTGCCTAAGTCTCTCTCTCTCTCTCTCTCTCTCTCTCTCTCTCTCTCTCTCTCTCTCTCTTTTCCTCGTTTCTTTTATTCATCTCGCTGTCTATGGATTCTTCGTCTCAACGGCACGCTCAATTTTCCAAGCGGTGATTTTCCAGACAGCTTTTCCAACGGAGAGTACCTCTTTCCATCGTGAGCCAGTGGGTCAGCGACATTTCAGGTTCCTAGCCAGGATGTGTATGAACAAAGAACATGCCTGCGACCTGGGCAGTATTGTGTGTGTGCACTTTTGAAGATGTGAAGGGTGTGTAGATTAAGGAGGAGGCTGGCAGTGGGTCGGTCCGTCTCTTTCGGAGCCTGGGATTCCAAAGCAGATGTTCTGGATATAGCTGTGATGCAGCTGAGAGCATCAGTAGAAACGGTGCTGAGGTACCCATGGTTGGTGAAAAAAATCAGACATTTTGGCCGCTTGTAGAGTGAAATCTTTGTCGGATCAAAGTATGCGTAGACGGAGGAATTCAGAATATGGATTAGTGTTTAGTAGATGGGTAGTGGGATGTAAAGTCCATGATTAGTGTTTAGTAGATGGGTAGTGGGATGTGAAGTCCATGATTAGTGTTTAGTGGGATGTGTAGTCCATGTAATGCATTAGTGTTTAGTAGATGGGTAATGGGATGTGTAGTCCATGTAATGCATTAGTGTTTAGTAGATGGGTAATGGGATGTGTAGTCCATGTAATGCATTAGTGTTTAGTAGATGGGTAATGGGATGTGTAGTCCATGTAATGCATTAGTGTTTAGTAGATGGGTAATGGGATGTGTAGTCCATGTAATGCATTAGTGTTTAGTAGATGGTAATGGGATGTGTAGTCCATGTAATGCATTAGTGTTAGTAGATGGGTAATGGATGTGTAGTCCATGATTAGTGTTTAGTGGGATGTGTAGTCCATGTATGAACGCGCATGGGTGGGCGTATAGAAAATGGAGGTTTTGAGCAGTCCATCTTTGAGGGAGAAGTTTTGAGCAGTCCATCTTTGAGGGAGATGGAGATGTGCAGGAAGTTGACTGGCAGGAAAATGGGGTATGTAAATGTGATGGATGGATGGAGTATTTAAGCACCGTCGAGGAAGATGCCGAGGTCTTGTTCTGGCATGGATGTGGCTCCCACTCCATCATCAATATATCTTTCGTTGCAGACCTCTGGTGTGAGGCCTGTATAAGAGTTTAGTGGGTTCAGGTGTCCTATGGAAAGGCAAGCACAGGACAGTCCAATTTCGGTTCCAATAGTGACACACCACTCATTTGCGAGAAAAGGTGGTTGTTGAAATCAAAGATGTTGAGGATGAGGACTAGTTCTGCAAGTCTTAGCAGTGTATCTGTGGGTGAGTGTTGTTGGGCGAGAGGTCCAATCGTTAAGACTTAGCTTGAGCCCCTTCAGTCCGCCAACGAGAGGGATGGAAGTGTTAAAGTGCGTCAACATCAAGTGTGAAAAGGAGATTTGGTTGGAAAGCGGGTCTGGTGGTGTTTGGCTATGCTGAGTGTGTGGGTTGGGTCTTTGAAAGGATGTGGGAAGGTTTTTGCTATGGACTGGGGGAGAGAAGCTGTGTACTGTGAAATGCGTTCTGTAGGGCAGCTGTAAGCAGGGACAATGGGTCTGCCGGGTGTGTTGGTTTTGAATATTTTTGAGGACAGGAAGAAGGTGGGTAGTTTGGTGTCTGACATTATAAGGCGTTTGGCTGTCCTTGGTAAGTACTGTTTGATATCTTGCTTGACTCTGGTTGAAATGAGTAGTAGTAGTAGTAGTAGTAGTAGTAGTAGTAGTAGTAGTAGTAGTAGCAGTAGTAGTAGTAGCAGTAGTAGTAGTGGTGGTGGTGGTGGTGGTGATGGTGGTGGTGTTATTGTTGTTGTCTTCTCTTCTTCTTCTTCTTCTTCTTCTCCTTCTTCTCCTCCTCCTCCTCCTCCTCCTCCTCCTCCTCCTCCTCCTCCTTCTTCTTCTTCTTCTTCTTCTTCTTCTTCTTCTTCTTCTTCTTCTTCTTCTTCTTCTTCTTCTTCTTCTTCTTCTCCTCCTCCTCCTCATCATCATCATCATCATCATCATCATCATCATCATCATCATCATCATCATCATCATTATCATCATCTTCATCATCATCATTATTATTATTATCATCATTATCATTGTTATTGTTGTTATTATTATTATTACACCCCGTATTGTCTCCCTTCGCAACAGCCTCGTTTCCATTCCACATCCATGTGTGCCCAGTTTGAGATGTGACTCTTCGTGCTTCGTTTTCATAGTCTTGAAAGTTATTTGTCTTGCTTGAAGAAGACCAGAAAGGCCGAAACGCGTCGTGTTTGTCTTGTAATTTGTTCGTTTCTTTCATTTGGCAACACTGTCATTTTTTCAAAAGTTCGTTTCAATTTCCGCCAGCAGCCACCTCAATTTGAAACTAATTTAACAAAACTTGATGAAAAAAAGGAGCGAGCTCGGTCCAGAGACAAAAACCATCCAATTTTGGTGCAATTTTGTAATGGAGAATCGGACAACTGAAAACTAAAGCATCTTCATGATCTTGGCCAATGTCTGCGTTTCCCTAAGTGCCCTTGTAGATACCGCCAACAAGGAAGTGATGTTTTGACCCGGTTCAGTTTGTTTATGAGCAG
>CM031606.1:32475942-32478442 GCA_018398815.1 Conus ventricosus
GATCATGCAATGAGCACGAACCCTATTTTACAAAATTGTGTCAAAAGACGGTATTGTGTCTAAAGTCGATATATCGTTAAAGGATGAATTCATTCAATGATGATGATCCGAGGTGTTGATTCGGATCAAATAATGGATTCAGGATGTTCAGCAGCTTTTTTAACAAATGTTGTCATACACGGAACAAAACCGCTTTCAACGAAACCTGGTGAGAGAAAAGGGAATGACTTGGGGGCGTGCTCATTCTATTTTTTGAAGTATCTGTCGTGAATATGGGTTTAGTAGTGGCTCCAGGGCGTTTAATATCAATTGATAAAATCAGTCTGTCTTTTCCAAGTGACGTGAGCACGGCTCATTTGCATTTATCAATTGAATGTTATTTAGAAAGTAACATGCTTTCAAGGAATTAAATGATAGCACAACACAACAAACCTGAAGAATTAAACGTTTAATTGTATTTCATAGGTCTTTCACATACACACACACACACACACACACACACACACACACACACACACACACACACACACACACACACACACACACGCACGCACGCACGCACGCACGCACACAAACACACACACACACACACACCACACACAACACACACACACACACACACACACACACACACACACACACACACACTTGTATGCACGCGCGCGCAAAGCAACATCTTCAGCCCATACCCTGAAAAAGAAACATTCTTGTTTTCACTCATGGACTGACCGAAAAAAAAAAACAACGGGTAAATCTCGGGCTTGTTCAACCTTGACACAGGTCAGCGCTGTCCCGAGTATCCTAGTTCATAACTTGCTGCTGCTGCTGTTTTTCTTTTTTTTTTACCACCCAGCTTAGTCAGGTAGTCTGGCACTTGACTGACCAGACAATTCTGGACCGGTAACTACCTTTTCCTCCGTCCTTTCTTCTGTTCCTCATTTTCTGCTGGCAGTATGCATTCTTCCCGACAGGAGATCGACCGCGGCGCGTTAACATAGTATGCATTAGTAACCCGGTGTAACAGCCCATTCTTACCCCCCCCCCCCCTGGAACGCACGCACGCACGCACACACACACACACACACACACACACACACACACACACACACACACACACACGCACGCACGCACGCACGCACACACACACACACACACACACACACACACACACACACACAACACACACACACAACACACACACACACACACACACACGCACGTACGCGCGCGCGTGCGCGTGCACACTCTCACACATATCTATATCTCTATCTCTATCCTTCTATTCAAGAAAAAGGACCAGTGCGGTGCGCGCACCTGTATGTGTGTGTGTGTGTGTGTGTGTGTGTGTGTGTGTGTGTGTGTGTGTGTGTGTGTGTGTGTGTGTGTGTGCGTGCGTGCGTACGTGCGTGCGTTCGTGCGTGCGTGCGTGCGTGCGCGCGCACGTGCGCGTGCGTGCGTGCGTGCGTGCGTGCGTGCGTGTGTGTGTGTGTGTGTGTGTGTGTGTGTGTGTGTGTGTGTGTGTGTGTGTGTGTGTGTTGATTTTACTTGCATTTTTTTTTAATTTTGCAATGTTCTTTTTTTTTAATGATTCCATTTTTTGTCTGGGATCACATAATGTGAGTAGATATTCAGTTGAAGACCACACACACACACACACACACACACACATTCGTCGACGACTTTCGGAAAGGTCTGCGACACTCCAAGGAGCAAACCGCTCTTAAGAAGTGCACATACTGCACGACAATCGATGTGGACACTTCTCGGGACTTGACTGGGCTACTTTCACCAACTGGTCATTCAACCATACATTGAGGTCCCACATGACGCCACGCTCTCCTGCTCCGTTTGTTTGCCTGATCCCAAGGCTTTCCAGAGCTTTCTGTTTGACCGACTGGCCAGAAGAAAGTCGGGTAAGTCTCCACCTAATGTGCGACAGGTCATAAAAACCTACCAATTACTGGCTTATAATGTTAGTCCAACGAAGGAGATGGCAGACTTTCGACACTCAATGTGTGCATACTGGCGGAAAGTCTTAACGCGCAGTACCCGCCATGTTGAGGTCGATGGACAGGAGTTCGTACAACTAGCTCGTACAGAAGAAGGCGGGGGGGGGGGGGGGGGGGGGGGGGGGGGGGGAATCAAAATGCAGCTGTCCAAAGACCACTGATTTTTCGAGTAAAAATTGTGTGTGTGTGTGTGTGTGTGTGTGTGTGTGTGTGTGTGTGTGTGTGTGTGTGTGTGTGTGTGTGTGTGTGTGTGTGTGTGTGTGTCTCAGTACAACACTATGTTAATCTGACAGTAAATGGTTTCAGTCAGTCAGTCAGTCAGTCAGTGTGTGTGTGTGTGTGTGTGTGTGTGTGTGGTGTGTGTGGTGTGTGTGTGTGTGTGTGTGTGTGTGGTGTGTGTGTGTGTGTGTGTGTAACAATAACAACAATTACAATAACAATAAATTTTAGTCAGTCTTTGCAGGCCATTTGGCCCATATTGACAAGGAGGT
>CM031606.1:32488442-32498442 GCA_018398815.1 Conus ventricosus
TTGCTTTCTCATCTTTTTTTTTGGGGTGGGGGGGGAGGGGTGTTTCAAAGGGGAAAATTTTCTTTAAAAAATCACATAGGGATGCCTCACGCACAACCCCACCACACAAAACACCCCCCCCCACACCAACACACACACACACACCACACAAACCCGCACACGCCACACACACACAACCACACAACACCACACACACCAAAAACACGCACGACGCAGCAGCACGCCGCACGCACGCACGCCGCACGCACAACACACACACACACACACACACACACACAAAACCAACACACCCCAAAAGTACACAGAACACACAACGTAGCACAACAACAAAGCACCCCCCAACACACACCCAACAAAAGCACACCACACAACCCCCACCACCACCACCACACACACACACCAACACACACCCCCACCACACAACCATACCCACCTGCACCCCTTTTCGGGCAAATCCTGTTTTCCAGTAGGTCAGCCAGGAGATCTTTTTTTGTCTCTAAAAGAAAACAAAAAATCGCAGACATCTTGTTTGAAGTATGCTTTTAAATTGAAGACTTTTTACATGAAGAACACACAATGCACAAAACAACTATAACAGATTTCATGTATCATGGAATAGGAACCCAAACCAAAGTAAACTACTTGCCCCAGAAAGAAAAACCATCCTGCCTGTCCTGCCCATCCTATCCTGCCCTGCAATGAACGCTTGACTGTCATCAACACTGTATGCGGGGAAGGGGAGGGGGAGGGGGAAGGAGGGAGGAAGGGGGTCTGCCCCGCAATGCTTTGGAATTACATGCGCATTTTTGCTCTACAACTCTCCCATTCTAAGATGACAGACTCTCTCTCTCTCGCTCTCTCTCTCTCTCTCTCTCTTCTCTCTTTTCTCTCTCTCTCTCTCCCCTCTCTCTCTCTCCTCAAAATTATTATCACTATTCGGTGTGAGCTACCGGATTCAAACCCAACCCGTGGGCAGTCTGCAGACCCCTGTGACCCAGGGCTCCATAAGACATGCAGAAAAAGACAGGGGTTGATGGAAGAGATCTGACCACGGGGGACTGGGGAGAGCAAGCCCGAAAATAACCCTGCGCGGTTTTAACGAAATTGATGGGAAAAGCTTAGCATTATGTGGACTTTTTTTTTCAGACTCCCAGAATTCGGCCGTACACTCCCTTCAGCTGCCGTGGAACAGTAGCCAGAGTAAACCGTTTGTACGCTGGGAGGTCATGGGTTCGATTCCTTAGTTCATTAGATTTTTTTTCGCTTAAGTTAGAATTGGGGAAAATTTGCTGAGGGCATATCAGGAGGATTGGAAGGGCGCAGTCGAGTTGCACCCACATGAGATGAGTCACTGACTGCGTTGTTCGAATCTCGTGACATCACAAGCACTATCTGCAGCTTTGCCTTTGGACTGATGCACGTTTTACACATGAAAGGAATTTGCGCTTTGTTATGTACAACAAGGCCGGGATCAAAACACCGTGTATCATCTTCATTATCTTCATTGATCATCATGAAAACCAAATCTGAAATTCTACAGGCCTTCGTGCCCTGCTCTCATGGCGACCCAAGTTTTGATTTTCTATGTACGTCCATGGCCATGATGAGTTCCCATAGAAATCGTCAGTATCGGAAAGGTCCTGAAAATGTCTTTTAATGGACGTCGTCCATCCAAGATTTTCTTTGGGACGCCCCTGAGCCGTCCACCCGCCATTGTATCTGTGCGTTTGACCTTGGACAGTAAGTTATGGCCTGCTACATTACACCCTACCAATGCAGACTTACGGAGCTTGAGAATACAAGAGATTTGTTTCTTGACAGCAAAGAATGGAGTCGTTTCAGGGGCCCAGACAAAGGCTTTTAGGATTGTCATGACTTTTGTACTGGGGTATACTTGCAGATACCATTAGCGGACTCCCACAGTCGCCGTAGGGCTCTGATGAATCTCACTCGGAAAAACGACGAAAGGCAACTGAAACCAGCCTTGACGAATGACTTTCCATGAAGAATTTCCGGGACCCTTTCAAATCCTGTCACTGCAAGTTTTTGACACCTCCAAGCATAAAACTGTCAGGAACAGCTATGTCAACCAGACCAACTGTAAAGCTGTGGCGTCTGCCGTGTGCATCCGCTATCGGGTGTAATCAAAAGAGAACAAATTCCTGTATGATACAGGAAATCTTAACTTACGCTTGACTTGGAAATGAAGGAGAACATTATGCGGGTACTCAAAACATTCGTTTTGTTAAAATAATTGTTTTACACTTGCAGTGAGAAGGACGTGAGGCAGTCACACACACACGCACGCACGCACACTCACGCTTACACACGCGCGTGCGGCACACACTTACGGACACAGCACGTCGCACACAACACCACACACACGCACACAAACCACCACACACACACACACACACCCACAACCCCACACACCACACGCACGCACGCACGACGCACGCACACGCAACACAAAACCACACACACACACCACACACACACACAACACACACACATACACACACTATATTTCCCCCCGTTTTCAATTTGGCCAATGTCATGCCTTTCCTCAAAAAATCTTCAGATATCTTCTCGGCCTACATAAAGAGGCAATGAATCCCCCAAAACATTAGCGGAGCTCGGCCGTTTCCGATAAGCCGATAAGGAATTTGCCAGACACAAAGCTTCTGGTATTACACTAAAAGAGACAAGGCATCAAAACGCAAGCAGTATAATATAACAACATGATTCAGAATATAGAAATATATAACTTTTTGTGTCTAGAGTGTATCTGATTTTTTTTTGTGACATAAAACGGAATTAATTATATCCGTAAAAAGGCAATCAACCGTTGTATTGTGAGGAACAAAAATTGCAACTAAAAGGAATGAGAATTTTAAACACATAGATCATGGATACAGCGGGGGAAAGCGGCACTTTAAGAGTGCGTTTTGACAACGGAAAATTACTCGGAACCACCAACAAAAAAACCATACATAATATTACAAAATGTCGGACAGTGACGTGAACCTGGCTGACTTGGAGTAAGTGCTCCGAATAGAAAAGGTCTATACCAACTCTGCAAAAAGAAGGAAATCACACAGTGTGGGCGTGATCAAAGACACGAAATTAATTTTTCTGGCAGCTGACACAGATTACGCTAGCGAGACTGAATTTACAGAACGTTTATCTAAAGATTTTGAATCTTACTTATATACACTTTGGCTGAGAGGGGAGGGAGGGGGATCGGATGGAGAGGTTAATCTGAAATCGTTTGGGTTTTTTTTTTTACATCAAGGACAACATGGTGCAGGGTGACGCAGCTTGAGTCAGATGTTACCGCAATCACATCTTATCAAAGTGCATTCAGGAAACCATTAACATTTTTTTCCACTGGCTTAAATGGAAGTTTAAAAATTTTTCTGGTTTCTTTCTCGCTTATAACGGTGTTTCATGGGCTTCAAATAAGGGAGGGGAGGGGGAGATTTTGAAGGGTTCCCCCCCCCCCCCCTTTTTAAACTTCGGTGATTACTCCCCCTCCTCCCTCATCCTTATTCGGGTATTTTTCTTCAAATTAAGGGGGGAGACGG
This sequence comes from Conus ventricosus, assembly GCA_018398815.1. Classification (NCBI taxonomy): domain Eukaryota; kingdom Metazoa; phylum Mollusca; class Gastropoda; order Neogastropoda; family Conidae; genus Conus; species Conus ventricosus. The sequence continues at coordinate 32,492,030 of CM031606.1, forward strand.
AGTTTCCAAGTCGTCCCCCCCCCCCCCCACTTTCTTTCAACTTTTTGGGCCCGTCCCACTCCCCTCCCCCCCCTCTCCCTCGACATCTCCCTCTTCCACGGTACCGTGTACTAACTACTGTGTTTGATTCAGTCACGTGAGCTTCCCTTCCAAAGACGTCACTTGTTTCAACTCACTGTGTTATGCATTAGTCACGTGAGCTTCCCTTTCCAAAAGACGTCCCCTTGTTTCAACTCACGTGTTAGCATCAGTCCTACGTGAGCTCCCTTTCCAAAAGACGTCACTTGTTTATCAACCACTTTTACAATCAACTGACCCCTTCCAAAAGCTCACATTTATCAATCCTGGATGCACAGCCGGAGTTCCTTTCCAAAAACGTCCTGTGACACTTACTTGACCACAGCCACGAGCTTCCTTTCCCAAAGCGCACTTGGGTTTAAACCCCCCCCCCCCCCCCCCCCGCCCGGCGAAACAACACAACAACACTTCAATGTGACGTTGAATTGAAATGAAGACACGGGCAACAGAATTACCTTTTATCAACGTATGAGGCGAGTTTAGAACTGCCACGGATGCATTCTGGTCTGAATTTACATACGGGAGCGTGGTGTAGTCTCACTGCACGCGGCGGCCCACACACACACACCACACACACACCCACAACACACAACACACACACCACAACCACACGCACGCACGCACGCACGCACTACACAAAACACACACACACACACAAAACCACACACACACACCACACACACCCACACACACACCCCGCGCTACAACACACACAACACCCACACAAACACACACACACAACACACACACCCCACACACACACACACACCAAGGTAAACAAAACAAACCAAACAAACAAATATGTCGAGACTGAATAAATTCGCCATCTGATCATAAGCCTATTTGCAGTGCATGATTTTGAAGGCCTGCTCCACTAAAATCCGGAACCAACAACAAACCCGTGACTTTTCACGATTCGAATTTTATTGTTCAAAATGTTTCTCCCCGTGAATGAACCTTGCGATATATTAACCATTTCAAAACATTACGAGTAAAACAAAACTTTGAATATAACACATTTGAATTTCAAATTGTCTTCAGCATGTCCTGGAAAAAATCTGAATTATCTTTCATTTAACTATTCTTCTGGTGGTTTAATTTCACAGTGGTACCTGGTTTGATCCCAAATGAGTGCAGAGTGTTCATGGAAATTAAAAAAAACACTGCGGTTTATGACTACGGGATTTCCATAGAGGCCCCGTTAAGTTTCCATCTGGAAGATTTTCATAAGATACGTCAGGGAGTAATCCTTGCTGCTTCCTGCGGTTTGAGGCCAAACTTGTACCCAATCTCGGGCAAAAGGCGAGAATGTGTACAGCATTCGACGAATTGCGTCGCATAGTTTACACACACACACACACACAAAAAAAACACACACACCCACACCACACACACACACAAAACACCACACACACCACTCACTCACTCACTCATCACTCACTCACTCACTCTCTCTGTCTTTTCTATGAAGCCATGGAGTTATATGAGAAATGCTAAAAATATGCGGGGGGGGGGGGGGGGGGGGGTCGGACTTTTGGGGAATTTTTTTTTTAATGCATTGTTTGACAAGGGTGTTTTGTCCAGACTCTTTAGTGTTTCTTTTATCTGAAACGACAAGGGTGTTTTGTCCAGACAATTAGACAGACTCTTTTGTGTTTCTTTTATCTGAAAAGGGTGATGTAAATAAACCTAGTAATTATACTGGCACGTCTTTGTAAAGATATCAGCACTAAAATCTATAGTGCAGTTATGAATAACAGACTTCAAGAATAGATAGAAGAATATAATTTGACAGGCGAACACCAAGCTGGATTTAAAAGAGACTATTCTACAGTTGACCATGATAATGTCTACTTTTTGGCATTAATACGTAAACAATTTTGTTTCAACCGTAAACTATACGTTGCCTCATTGATTTTGAAGAAACTTGTTACGCGATCCATTTGAAAAATGGAATTAAAAGGCAAGCTGTATAAATCTATTCGTAGCATGTACATGAATGTAAATGCTAGGGTCAGATGTGGAGCTAAATTGACTGAGTATACTAACTGTACTCATGGGGGTAAAGCAAGGTGATGTTTGCAGCCTATATTGCTCTCTTTATGCATCAATGAATTAGCATTACAAGTGATAAGAGGAGGCAGACATGGTGCAACCTTTACACATGGTTATTTTGAACCGTTCATATTATTACTGGCTGATGATGTGACAATGCTAGCTGAAACAGTTATTGGCCTGCAAACACATATCAATAGCCCTATGTTGTGCTGCCTCAACATTACACCTGAGGGTGACTATGAATAAAAGTAATGCTGTTGTATTTAGGAAAGGGGGTTATTTTTCTGCTATGGAGAAATGGATTTTTTTTTTTTTTTTTTTTTTTGCTGTCCCACTTTCTGTGCACCTCACGCACTGCACTCAAGCAGCACATTCCGACACCCCGTCCACAGCCACAGCCTGGTCAGTCCCGCCGCAGCCCCGGCGCCGGCAATCCACAGGGAGCAGTCAATGTCATGTCGTCAAGAGGAGACACTGCACTGCTGCCGAGTCATTTCGGTGGTGTTCAGTGGCGCCTGTTCTGATCCAACATACGCAGGACACCACCTACTAAGCCACTACTGACGACAATAATTGCTTAGTCGCGGTGCCGGCGTGAGTGAGCTTTCCTCCGCAGGGCGCCACCACGTCCGTCCAACGACAGCCCCCATGGACTCGAGAGTCCATGGACTATAAGTAGTTCTTATGGTGCTTTGTGATTGTATTTGCTAGCACCCCTTGATGAGAGGTAATGGCCTAATCATGGGCAAATTATCTCTCGCTCTCGCTCTGTGTGTGTGTGTGTGTGTGTGTGTGTTTTGTGTGTGTGTGTGTGTGTGTGTGTGTGTGTGTGTGTGGTGTGTGTGTGTGTGTGTTCATGTATGACTCCATTTCTGTGAACAGATTGTTATATGGGTAGATAGATAGAAAAGTAGATACTATATGATAGATAGAGAGCGATATATATATAGACATATATTATAAAAATTTATTTATTAAATATATATATATATATATATATATAGAAGAGAGAGAGAGAGAGAGAGAGAGAGAGAGAGAGAGAGAGAGAGAGAGAGAGGGGAAGACTGACTGGTAGATTAATACAAAGATAAACTTAGATACATCCCACGTTCCTGTTTGCGATGCATATGACGAGGGACCACCTCTGCTTTATCCCTCCCTCTCTTCCTGTTGTACCTACCCATCATACAAAGGTCTTGAGCAGAGAAGTTTCATTTGATTCTGACTTTGACGTGGTCGACGATGCTCGTTTTTCTTCCAGATTGCTGTTTTCATTGATCGATTTGCCTTTTTGAGTTCATTCTTCTGTTTTTCGATTTTCTTTCTAGCTTGCTGGTAACCTTGGTTTGACCTCTGCAGTCTGCTTGGCTATAAACAACACGACTTGGGCGGGGACCTCTAGTCAGATGCTACCCAGCCAGAGAAGCACACGGAATTCGTAATTGCAAGGAGTCACAGGAATCTCTCTGGATCCATGAACTTGCAACATTATCTGTTCAGTGTTGGGACAACTCGCCCGGTGGTGGTGGAAGGAGGTGGGGTGGGGGTGGGAGGGGGCGAGTTGATATGAAGGGGGAGGGCTGCCAGTGCCATTTAACTGCCAGGTTGCCTGTTTACAGCAATCGGAACTTGCCGGGAGTGGTAGAGCGTTTATCGGAGTGCAGAACGGGATGGGGGCTGTCCGGAAACCCATTTAATGAGCTTGCCAGATTGCAGCAGTTTGCACAATCTTGTCGGCTTGCCCAGTTTCTGTTCTTGCAGTGCATTATCGATAATTTGCCTCTGCCGTCAGTCATTTCACACAGCCTCATTAGTCACGCCGTCGCATTAGCCAGGCGGCCTGACGATTGGCCAGACAAGCATAATCTTGTTGACCCTGGAAAAAGTCCCTGACGATTACGAAACTCCAATTACGTACTGTCACCATCAATTTAGTCTCGGATGAAGTCTTTCACTCTTTCCCAATTCTAACTCTTTGGGAAATAGTGGAGCTTTTTCAAAAAGTTTAGACACTTCTCATTGGTGTGATATTCAAGGGTGTCTCTGAAATTGTGCGGATCTCCTTTCTCCAGTTATCCGAAAGTGGGTGTGGCGAAATTTTGATATCATGTCCCTATTCCTTTAAAGGAGCACGTTTCGTCATTATTTCAGTGTAGAATGAAACCATTTTCGGCAGGGCAAAGGGTACAGAGCGTATGTTTGTGTATCTACAATTTGAAGCACTGGAAATATCAAGCAGAAGTATTTGTTTGGAAGATAAACCTGATAAATGGTGTTTATAACTCCGCCTTCGTGAACAAGTGGAACACTGGCAGACTTAACATATAATTTACAAAATCACATGAGAAACTCCCAAGTATGAAAAGTCATATTGATGCAGTGAAAACGTATTTTAACAATGAACACTATTTGACATTTAAAACTCGGAATGCATAAAATTGACAAGATATGGGGTGTTATCAACCAACCAAAAGAACACACCAGCCATCGGTCTAATATCTAATCTCTGTTCACTGCTGTTTTTCATATAGGTGGGCTGAAGCATTAACAAGATTATGGTCTTGACATACAAAGAAAAATAACAAGTTCAAAAAGGTAGTTATTCAATCGAACCTGAGTGCGCGTGTGATACGTCAAAATAAATACAAGCGGGCTACAATGGAAGTTCCAAGAACAAATGCTCACAGTTTCTTATGACATGTGTTTTCAATCGAAAGACGTGATATCAAAGAAAGAAAAGTCGCTATTGCATGGTCTTTTCCTTGATGGCTGGATGTCCCCTCTTTGACCTGGACCTATGAGCAATAACTTCCTGCAAGTAGTTTAGGTCACGAACTGAAGACGAGATTTTTGTTGATTAAACCTCACTGGGATAGCAATTAGTGAGGGACTGTTCAGTGCCAAACGGCTCCTACGTGGTGTTAAAGGTATTAAGGGGGACAAATACAGACAGTGACCACACACACTCTCTAGAACTTCACTAATCAATATCGGAGCTTATGGCTCCCGTTTCCTGGCCATCACTAAGACGTCTGTATTTTGCGGATGTAGCCAAAGCTGAAATGCGGTGTAAAATAAGGGCTGCAACATCACTCTGAATCCAAGATGGAGCCTAGCATGGTCGTTAAATGTCATGCTTTAACATGTTGCTCTGTACACTACTCGAATAAACACCCATGTTTCTGGTTTTCCACCCTGAATGCGTGTTCAATAGTCATAAAAGGGATGGCCTTCGCCCAGACGATGGGAGATGGGGGTGGGGTGGAAGAGGACTGCTCTTTCCCTGTCGCACTTAATCTCACAGTCGGCGGTCTGTTACTGGTATACTGTCTTCAGCCAGAACAGCCGCTTTTGCAACGTCACCAATGTGACCCGGAACGAACACAAGGTCGTCTGAGGTGGGACCTTAAGGCCGACTGACCCTTGACAGCTTCCTCAACGTCGGGATTCCCCAGGACGAGGCGTGACGAGGCTGTGACGTCACAGAGTACAGAGCAACAGTGTGAGGGCAAGGGTATTGAATGCTGTCAGAGTGTTTTAGCAGAAAGTGGCGATGCTCTTCATGAATGAAAATATGGTGACCTGGCAGTGACAGTTCTCTCAAAGCTGCTGGACATAGTACCGGGACGTGGTAGGATGAGGGTACGGGTATGTGGTGGGGAGACAGAAGGAGGGGCGTGAGACATTTGCCAGAGGGAAGACTTACAAGATCAGACAGTTAGTTCGATTTCCCAAGAGAAACGTCCCATCTTGCGCACAGGTACATTAACACAATACAGCATTTTCTGAATTGTAATTCCACGATGCACAGAGGTTACGACTAAATGAACGAACGAACAAAGGAAGACGTGAGAAGAGAAGATCATGAAGAAGACAGCGAAAATATGATTTTTAAACGTGGGTTTCGAAACACATACTCGCATTCGTGTATCAAAACACAAGCACACCCTTACAAGATGGAGAGCTCTCGCCTCGTGTGTGGCGTCATGGATCATTCGACCGATCTGACATCGGTAAAGGAGAGAGAGAGAGAGAGAGGGGGGGGAGAGGTTTGGCTTATCACGTGACGGGGAAGTGTGTTAACGACATCATTTTGTTTCAAAGAGTGTATGTCAGTTTAAAGGCAATATCAATTGACTCTAGTTCAAAAGCATCACTCACGATCTTCACCTATCCCTCCATACAGATCCATGTATACATGCATGAGTTTCTGGGGGTTCTCTTGCAATGAAATAAGATGCGTTTTACGCATATGTCAACGCACGCACACACACACA
>CM031606.1:32503442-32513442 GCA_018398815.1 Conus ventricosus
ATGCAAGCAACACGAAGCTTACCTCAGTGGACACTCGAGCCGAGGGTCCGTAGTAGCAAGGACGGCCAGCTGTGGCGAGCACGCTTCGCTGGACCTTTTGTGAACTTGCGGACAGAACCGTTTCGCCTGGTGTCGGGGAACGTTTCTTCCGGTCACGAGGTTCACAGTGTGGATTGTATTGATCGCCTTGCTGAAGCTAGTCAATCATTTGGAGAAAAAAAATGGAAAAAAAATAGAAAAAAAAACTTCGTTTTCTAAACAGCCCCTGCAGCAGCAGACTGTGTCCCTGTTCATCAATTATGTGTGGAAGTGCTAGAAGTGGATCAAAAGGACAGTTTTGAAGATCTGTAGACCAGGGTTGGGATGTGTGATTTAACATTTTTTATGCAACAGCCTTTTGATAGAGGATGAGGAGAACGTTAGGAGAGAGGAGAGGGAATGAGAGGTGGGACTGAGGAAGGATGGTAGTGGTGTTATGTGCGATGCATGCAGGAAGTCACAGTCACACAAGAAAATCATTCGAGGTTTTCCACAGGATGAGTACGTATCCTACTTTTCCTATTGATATTTAGGAATAGAAACACCAGAGCCTGCAAAACAGTTTCTGTGGATCTTGACAGAAAATAATCAGTATTCTTATCTTTTGTATTGTCTACATTTTGTGCTTTTATTTTTTTTTCTTCTCATAATTATCCCAGTCGTGACGATAGCGCGATTGTAGTTGTAACTGGGGATAATTTCTTTCGCTTGATCGTGCTAGCTGGCTGCTCACTGAAAGTAACAATAATTGGCAGATAATCACGGGGCCAGAATAGTTCAGTTGGTAGAGCGCCACACTCGTAATCCAAGGGTTGCGGGTTCGAATCTCCGCCGGCCGTTTCGATACAGGGGGATTTTTCCTTCGGAGTTAACATTAGTTCTGACTCCATTTCCCATACAGTCCTTCGAATGAGATTATAAACCGAGGTTCCGTGTGTGAACGCACGCATAACATCTTGCACACCCGTAAAATCCCATCACCAACTTTCGGAAGAGAAGGCCAGTTTGGCCGTTGGGATGGATGACACGTTACAAATAGTATGCACCTTCCCCGAAGATGGAGTATGGCGGGATAAATCTTCAATATATGTTAGCGAACCGCCAAGAAACACGTGGACAAACGAGTCACAAGACAAAACACGACGCGTTTTGACCTTTTAGGTCTTCTTCAGGCAAGACACAAACAAATAGGACAATGAAAACGAACGAATTTTTCACTTAGCTTAGATCTCTTCAGTGCAAGGTAGGCAAGCGTTGAATGATACGGTCATGCACACAAAACTCCACTCCCTTAGTTGGGTAGATAGGATTAATACTTGCTTGTCCATATAGGGAGTGTCCGCAGGAGTATCAGTCTGCGTACGCAGAAGAAGAAGAAGAAGAAGGCAGATAATCACGACCCAGAATTTTTTTTAACGTTTCGCAAGAACATTTTGGGCAAGAAAATAAGACAATTCAACTGCAATCGCCCTTTGATTTGCTTATCAGGAATTCTCGTTATACGTCCGTCATTTAATAGATAAAGACAAGAATCGACTGTATTTTCTATGAATCTGTTACTAGTTATTGTTGTATGACCCTTTTACCAATAAATTATGGAGAATGAGCATTAACACGGCACACATACTAACCATTTCTTATTTGAATCATGTAATGTGCTTTATTCAGTCTGAGTTCTTTTCACCAGGCACTTTATGTAAATACACAGACATTAATGTTGAAAATGAAATTATCACTGACTTTAGGGTTCGCTGCACACAAACGTAGGGCCTACATTAGGCATTTCTGTCATTTCACTGAATGATCTTTAGCTATTTAGAGCATGATCGTTGAGTTACTGTCCACATCGCTTATCGCTTTGGTACTTGCTTCTCTTCAGAAAACTAGTCAAACCTGATGAGGTTTTCACAGAGAGAAAAGTCCCTTGACTGACAGTCTGCTGATCATTACTCAGAGAAAAGTCGGCTTGGATCACATTCATAATATCATACATATTTTTTTTGTATTTTTCTTTGTTCCTCCCCCATCCAATCTTTCATGGCATTGGTTTCACGACAGATCCGTTTCTTTCACTGTCCTTTGAAATCAAAGGCTTCGGCGCCTGCATTCTCTACTATGTTTTATTCGCGTGCCTTGAGTCAACATGTCAGCTTTTCTGGCTTGTGGAGCAGTGCCTAGTATTTGTATTTCAAATTTTGAAAAAGTCATTTGCAGGCATCACTTCCCATTACAGAGGAGCCCGTGGTCAATTGACCAGAGCGTTTAGTTGTGAGGCTGGGGGCCGTGAGTTCAAACCATTCGTAGGTTTAGACTTTTACAGCTTGCAAACTTCGTCTGTCAACCCGACAGTAAACGACTTCCTAGTTCTGTTGGAGAAGGTGAAGATAGCGCAAAGAAAGGTTTGAGCTCTGTTTGCATTGTGCTCTGCCCCAGACACTGTGGAACTCTAACTGTATGCACCCCGCCTCATCCCCACCCCCTACCCCTCCGCTATCAAACCAATTTTGTTATCAACCAACTCTCGTCTTGCAAAGCTATGTCTTTTCAGTCCGCGTAACACACTAGCATTAAACCTTACAATGATGAACTCTAGAGACAAATAAAAAGCCCGAGTCGTGGACGCACATCTTCCTTTTATAGCTTCCGGTGCTCGCGTCCCACTGATTTTACGAACGGACGGGACGGCAGCATTATTCTACCGTCAGACGAAAAGATACCCATCACGTTCTGCGTGTCACATGATTGGTTCAAGTAGTCTGATCTTGTCCTTGTCACACTAATTCCTTTTCACTTTGGTTTAATCCACGTAGCGGAAGTTATTTGCTTTAATGGGCTGCGATCGATTCAGAACTCGGGTTCAGTCTGGTCTCTCAGAGTCTTGCATATTGGTTTCGTTTGGATGGCACACACCCACACAATCCATCTCTTCCACTGTTTCGCTAATTCGACAATTGATCCATAGTCTTCCACCCAGAGAGCAACACCGATCAGTTTTCTTCAACTGAGCAAAAGTCCGATTTGTCTTTGTTTAATAGTTCAGCAGGAGTTAGACGGTGGGGTCCAGTTTATACGTTTATCGGCAAGACTTTGTTAAAAGTTCCAGCGATGCTTGGGATGTGGTTGAGTGCAAGTTCATGATCTCTGACCCGTGCTTGGATGCTTCCAGCTTGTTCCATAGTAATCAGAACTACCCGGTGCAGTGGTTCAGTGCTTGTGGGAAGGGAGGTTATGTGTGAGTGTCATCGGTGGGGGGTACTCTGGGATGGAGGGTTGAGCGGGCGAGTCAGCACTGGCTGGCTCCTTCCGCCAGTGTCGTATATGATACTGTCGCCGTGGAATCGTGTCGCAGGGATAGTATTTGTCATGAAATACTGTAGCAGCAACATCATTTCTGACAAAATTAGTCGCGCGACACCTTTTCACGAAAGTCGTCTCATAAAATATGGTTGCTGTTCATAAAACATTGTCGCAGCTCATTTTGCGACGGTATTTTGCAACATGACACCGTAAAATGTTGTAGTTATTGAATGATGTCGCTTGAGACAATTTTCCATGTGAAATGTTGCCGCCAGAGTTTTTTTCCGAGGAGTAAGACCATAGCGATAATATTTTCACAGCGACAGTTTTTGCTGCAGAATTGAAAAACGTCGCCGTGTTTGAGCGTCAAAATGTCACAGTAAATGATGCAGCTGGGTTGAATAAATGTTTACATTTCCGACAGAAAGTGTGAAGTCAACTCGCGGATAGGAGATACATCAGTGTGTGTTGTGGTGTGTGTGTGTGTGTGTGTGTGTGTGTGTGTATGTGTGTGTGTGTGTGTGTGTGTGTGTGTAAACAATAACAATAACAATAACAATAACAACAATAACAATAATTTTTAATCATCTTTTTCTGGCCAACTGGCCTATACAGACAGGAGAAATGGTCATTCAAAATTGTATACATGGTGAGTAGCAAAACATTTCAATCAAGATGTAGTTTGGCATCGCAGTTTCATAGCTCCACAAATATATGTCGCAATTCTAAAGGCTAATTTGCCACTGAGATTTGTGAGTAGCAACTGTACTTTTAGAGTTGATGGGAAGCGGTAGTAATACAGAGGGATATGTCGTTTACGAGTGCAGCATATCTTGGGCACACAAGCAAAAAATGAACAAGGTCTTCAACACAGTTCAAATCACAGACTTTACAAATTGGACTAGACAAACATTTGCCAAAGCGTGGGATTCCATTTAGGGGGAGTCGATTTGATTTAACCAGACAAAGAACACGACGGTGCTCATGATTTTCTAACTGGCTTATATAGGTGGCCCTTAAGATTCGGGTTGGTATAAGATGTAGTCTCCTTCTGTTACAACTGATTCATGCCAGCACTGACGGAAATTATCCTCTAATCTTTCTTTGAATACTTTAAGAAAGTAGCTAGGATTTCCAACATCTTGCATCACCCATACATAGCCAAATCCAAATTTACACAAAATGGTTCTAACTCGAGTACCCCAGTTCTGCCTGCCATTATTATCATGCATAAACAACATATTGTAACATTGACGAGGGTAGCGGTCATGTGATAATACAAGAAGTCGGCACCAGTACCTAATAAGCTGTACATAGGCATCAATATACAAAGGAAATCTACCACACTCGCCAAAACAATTTTATTTTTCACATCCTCCCAACACTCAAAACCATTTTACATATTTTCGTTTGCACCTTTTCATATTTTTTCGAAGTGTTGGAAACCCGAATTTCTGAGCCATATAACAGATTGGCTTGATTTTCACATCAAAAATCTTAAAAACAGTATGAACTGGCATGTTTTTAGTTTGAAATATAACTTCTTAATTCCTGCAAGCGCTCTAAGTGCCTTCCCAGAAAGATTACTTACACATTTTGACCAGTTCAATGTAGCAGAAAATATCACTCCCAATAGTTGTACATGGGTTCCACTTTGATTTGTTTAACCAGCATAAAACCATGCCGCAGATCTTTTCAGAAAACCACCGTTCTTAAGGACAAACTACTTTCGTTTTTTCCATATTCACCTTTAGTCCAAATTTGCGACAGAAAAGATCCAAACAGTCAATTTTCTTCTGGAGGTCAGTCACAGAGTCAGAAACCAAGGCAATGTCATCTGCATACATGAATAAGATAATGCCAGTTTGATCTGAAAACACATCAATCCCCCTTGTGTTACCAGTAATTAGTGTACTTTGCAGTTCAGATATAAACAATGAAAACAGCAAAGGGCTGAGAATGCAGCCTTGCCTTACCCCTGACAAACACTCGAAAAAATCTGTAATGCTATTTCCGTATCTAACTGCCGCCATAACTTGCTTGTACATATTTTTGAGTGTTTGAAACATTTTTCCATGAATTCCTTTTTGAAGTAGAATATACAGCAAATTTGCTCTATCAATACTATCAAAAGCCTTGGAAAAGTCAACGAAAAGAGTGTAGAAGCGGCCGCTCTTTTAGTAAGATATTTCTGAATTAATGATTGCAGAGAGAATATATTGTCAGTTGTACTGTATCCCTTTCTAAAACCTGCTTGAGCTTCTGGTATATTACTTGTCTTTTCACAAAAAGCATATAACCTCTTATTCAAAATGCTGCTATACAATTTGCCAATAACATTAATAGTGAAATTCCTCTATAGTTTCCGGCTTTTTTGTGGTCACCCTTCTTGTGCAGGTGAAAAATCAACACCCTTTGTCCAACTTTCTGGATATTGCCCACTGTCAAAGACTCTATTGAACAAAACATGTAAAAACTTTGCCAGAACATTGTTTAAAACATGGAACACATCAGGCCGTACACCATCGGGCCCAGGACCCCATACCTTTCTTCATAGCCTTTATTGCCTGGCGGATTTCATCTTCTGTGATCGGCTTATCAAGATCATCCTGTGCAGCCTGACACTGGTCACAGTCATCAGGAGTATGGCTTTCTAAAACCTGATTAACTTCATTCCGAAAATCAGAGTCAACAACTGTGTTATCAGGGTTCAAAAGGTCACGAAAATAATGAAACCATGTGCATGCATCAATTACATTTGCGGGGGTTGCTTTAGCACCTGTGAGAAAACTAACTTTTTGCCAAAATGACCTCGAGTTTTTTCAGAGCAAACATCATTTAACTCCTTCAAAATTTTCATTGTTCTCTTTTCTTGCTTTTGTTTGCATAAGGATTTGAATTCTTTTTTCAAGTAAATAAAAATTCAAATCTTCTTGTTTGTTAGAGGATCGCCACAGTCTCAGCTGCCTATACTTTCAGCTTTTGCTTGTTCGCAATCTTCGTCCCACCACGAGGGTTGTGTTCGTGAATTTTGTTTGAGTTGGCTTTGGCTTGCCCTTTTCAGCTGCTCGCTGAAGTAAATAAACAAGATAATCTGACCCTGCATCAGTGCTTCTTTCCATAGCAGAAAGAAAGTTTTCATATTCTACATGCTGATTTTGTTGTATATATTCAAAAGAAGAATCGGTCCAAAAGAAAGTAGACAATTCCTCTATGTAAATTTTTCTTCAGTGTCGTTTAGGTCATTATCCTTTGCCCCATCGTACCGGAAAATATAGTTACAATTGGAAAGTGGTCTGATTCCGACCTTTTCTAAAACCTTGAAATCAACTAACAAATCAAACAAAGACTTTGATACAACACAGTAATCCACCACACTCATTCCATGATTAGCAATAGATGTAATTTCACCATCCCGATCCCCCTCTGTTCGTCCATTGACAAAAAATAAGTTATTTTCTGTCAGAAATTCAATAAGTCTTAATCCAAAATTGTTAGTACTCTTATCTTTCGATCTGCCTGTTGAAAGGCACAGTATCACACAATAAATCACGGAGTTCAAGCAAAGGCGCAGCATGTCTGTCTTCATCACAAAACTCAGTGTTGGAAGCTCTGCTGTTCGCGCATTGAAATCACCACATAATAATAAAGGAGAATTTGGACAGGATAGCATCAAATCACAAATATTACTGTCCAGTTTGTCAAAGCCTTCAAAAGGGCTGTCTTCATATATAACAGAATATTCTGGAGCAACATAAATAAAAGCAGCGATAATATCAAATGAGTATTTGAATATTGATTTTTCAAATTTAATGAACACACAGTCCTTCAACATTCTTTAATAGTCGTTCCACATTGTTTGCAATAGACTTATGTATGCATACAACAACCCCACCTTTTTAAATTTGCACGCGTGGATAAGAAAACAGAATGGTCTGGAAAGGCGTTTTCAATGTCACTTTGTTTACATGCCCAAACCTCTGAAAAAAGAGAAAATCTTGAAACTTGAACAGAACATTTTAAAGGAAGCACTTTGTAACTTTTGAGAGAGACCCTGAACATTCCATCCATAATATGAAACTCGGACATCTGTTTACTTTCTAACCTGGGTTGAGTGAACAAAGATGTGTAACTGTCCCTCGTAGTATTACGCGGTGCCACAGACTGATGTGTGTCAAAATCAGTGCATTCTGTATCCTTATCTAAACTTGCTAAGCGCTCCGTCACAAATGTTTGTGTTCACTGAATCACACATATAATATTGATCACCACCGTTAGTTGGGGGGGTACAATCGGAAATCCTCCCTTTAGATCATTGAGAGAAAGCCGGCCAGCCTGTCATTTGTTTAAAGTTTTTTCTTGGAGTTGTTGTGTTTCTGGGTCATAGATGTAGTGCTTACCTTCTATGACAAGGAGTCGAAACGCAGATAGGCTCTCTTGTTTTGCAGATTTGGCTTCTCTTCGAAAAGGGAGTAGCTGGCGGCGCTTTTCTCGTACCTTCAGTGTGAAGTCTTCTGACACAGATACGTTCGTTCCTTTCAGCTTCCTGCATTCAGACAGCACCCTCTCCTTGTCCTTGAATTTCTCGAAGCGAACGATGATGGGGCGTAGGCCTCTCCCACCCTTCAGGCGGTGCGCGCGTTCCATGGGGACATCCTCCTGGATGCCCATCTTGTCCTTCAGCACTTTCTTCACCTTCCCTTCACAGTCTGCATATGTCTCCGTTCCTCCGTCACCAGCTGGGATGCCGTAGAAATCAGATTTTTCCGTCGTCCTCTACTTTCTTGATCTTCAAGTTTTCCTTCCAGATTTGTCACTCTTTCTTTCAGATCTTCATTTTCTCTGCGGACTACATCAATTTCGGTTTGCATTTCGTCCAGCTTTGAATCAAAGGTAGTCATCTTTTTTTCAATTTTGTAATCTTTCTGTCCATACTTGTCAGCATTTTTCATGACATCGGCCAGAGATACTTCACCTGCAGTGTTGTCACTTGCAGAATTGAGGGGTTTTCTTGCAGGAGAATGCAGTGTTGACTGTTTTTTGGGAGGGCCAGGATGAGGTTCAATGTCCCCACATTGAAGCAGGGATGCCGTGACGAACACCAGCACAAACACTGTTGACAAACTTCTCACTCGTATCTCTCGACAAAGTCGCCTTGTTGCAGCTCTCTCCTTGGCCCGTTTCCACATAAAGCCTGAAAAGTCCAGTAAAACTGGCCACAGGAAGCTCGGAAACATACCGACGAAGTCGGCATGTTGATAGGAAACCAGTTATCAATGTAACTATTGTTTAAGAAACACAGTTAATCGCTAATTAACAAAAAACGCCGGACAAATTTGCAGCGTCTACCTGCTAGCGCTGATCGCAACTCACTCCGTGTGTGTGTGTGTGTGTGTGTGTGTGTGTGTGTGTGTGTGTGTGTGTGTGTGTGTGTGTGTGTGTGTCTGTGTGTTCTGTGTGTCTGTGTCTGTGTGTCTGTGTGTGTCTGTGTGTCTGTGTGCGTGTGTGCCTTCGCGATTCGTCGAATTCTATAGGCTTCCTGACAATTACTATCACTCAAAGACGCTACCTTGGCGTTTGAAAGAGGAAGCCCAGAAGTGACTTTTTGATCCATGCTCTGAGTGTTTGTTCTCACCGGACGTTAATAAAAAAAATGACACCGATCTCTGGAACTAAGGAAGCACAGAAGAAAGGGTTGCCGCGCCATTGGGATCCTGTGAGCAACGTCAATACTGTCGCTGCGACACCATTTTATGGGAGACGTGGTTATATTACGATATAAGCAAGAGTAGAACCACCCAGTCGAGTTTATTTTATCCACTTAAAAGATTCGCCTCTGACATCTTTGGTCGAATTCAAGGAATCTGTATTTCTCGGTTAACACTGGGATGTATAATATGAAAAGAAACGTAGTTTCCGACCCCGTCATATAGTAAGAAAGCACATAAGGCATCCCATAGCATCAACGCGTTTAGCATATCTTCACATTCTCACTGGTCATCATAATAAGGTCTCAAATCGCATCATTCATCTTCTGCTGTCGTGAAGACCTTAGTCTTGATTTCCTCTCCACCTGTATTTGTGTTTTGAGTTCGTGTCAAGGTAGGAACTCACTACGAGTGAGCAGTGTATTTTCTTTTGTTGGGAGACTAGGTCTAACTCTAGTAGCAGAGTCCACATTCACTATTTCATTGGGGACTGTCGTTTGACAGACGTGCTGGCGCCTATCCAAGGCTCCACACCTAAGCCAACACTGCCGTCATTTGGGGGCCCATGGTGTTCATTTGGGGGCCCATGGTTTTTCATTTGGGGCCCATGGTGTTCATTTGGGGGCCTATGGTGTCCAGTGTAGGCTGGGTCAGAACGGGCATCACTACACATCCCCCTCAGTGACTCATCAGCAGTGTGGTTTCCTCATGGAAACAGTTGATTGCTCCGTCAACTGCGGTGTGGGGGCTGCAACAGGGCAAACCTGAATGTGGCTGTGTATGGGAGCAGTGTGGTTTCCTCATGGAAACAGTTGATTGCTCCGTCAACTGCGGTGTGGGGGCTGCAACAGGGGAAAAACCCGAATGTGGCTGTGTATGGGGGCAGTGTGGTTTTCCTCATGGAAACAGTTTGATTGCTCCGTCAACTGCGGTGTGGGGCTGCAACAGGGCAAACC
>CM031606.1:32518442-32525942 GCA_018398815.1 Conus ventricosus
GCTTTGCCCCTCTTTCTGTGAGAGCGCGCGTGGGTGTGGCGGAGGTAGGTAAGAAGTGAGGGAAAGAGGAAGATCTTGGTTACTAAGGAAGTTCTGAATCTTCTGGGGCCACTGCCAGGCTCCACCGCTCCTCCCCCCTACTCCCTCTTCATCCTTTTCCTTCTATACCAGTTCTTTGGACTATTTCTGGACCTTTTACGATTTCTTTGGCTTTCTCGTTTTGTTGGGATTTCTAGAATTCTTTGATCTATGAACTCCGTCCATGCCCGTTTTAATTTGTGTTGTATAATCTTTTTGTTGTTGCTCCTTTCGATAATTTCTTTGAATCTCTTCGGTAATTTGCGTGCCGTTTTTCACGTCAATGTCTTTGCTGATTTGCGAGTTTGTTTCCTTGCAGCAATCTCTTTTTCATTTGGCTGCATTTGCTCTATCCATGTTTTTCTTTAATTATTTGTTTGTGCCTGTGCATTTATTTCTGATTTGTGTGTGGTGTTTATGATAATAAAATAATTAATTGATTTTTTGTTTGTTTCAATTTGGCAAATCTTATACAAAATGATTAATGGTTAACTGTTTGGATTAAAAGTAAGTTATCTTGACGCGCGACACTTGTTAAAGTCAATGTCAGATACATCCTTCATTTATCAAACTCAGTTGATCGCTTTCATTGTTTTGGGTTTTTTTTTTAGGTCTATCGGATACATTATGGATTTTAGGATGCAGTCTGTTAGAAGAGATGCCACGGCTAGCAATGTTTAGCTGCATATACGAATACGTATGCACAACACAGTAAACTGTAAACAGCGAAATACATTTGACAAGTACATGATTGAATAATTTAGATAGATATTCGTTTGAAATGGACAAAACACAGTGCTAGTAGTTTTATGTACTGAAACCCAGAGGAACGTGTGGAAGGGTTTGATCGGTTTGTACTGAAACCCAGAGGAACGTGTGGAATGGTGTGATCGGTGTGACCTCATGATGGATGCTGTCTTCAGTTATTTAACAGAGTCCTTTCGCAAAGAGATTTTTATGCAATGTACTTAAGCTTCATAACACTACAAAACTTAAAACTGTTAATTAATACACTAACCCAGAAGAATATCACAATCGAAACACTTATTGATCCTCTCTCTCTCTCTCGTCTCACTCTCTCATCTCACTCTCTCTCTCTCTCTCTCTCGTCTCATCCTGCTCTCTCTCTCTCTCTCTCTCTGTGTATGTGTGTGTGTTGTGTGTGGTGTGTGTGCGCTGCGTGCGTGCGTGCGTGCGTGCGTGCGTGTGCGTGCGTGCGTGCGTGCGTTGTGTGTGTGTGTGGTGTGTTGTGTGTGTGTGTGTGTGTGTGTGTGTGTGTGTGTGTGTGTGTGAAATCGATCAAGCATATTGAAATTTCTGTACAGGTTTTAAAGCCTTGGTGATCATTTTCCTATAGGCTTAACGTGGCTTAAGAAGGGTATTAAAATTCCCAGGGGCGCGTATCAGTGGATGTCTTTTCATTCATACACAGCATTTAAAACTGACACATTTCTCTCTGACTCGTATTTAGCAAACCTTTGAAAATTCATCAGTATCACGACGCTGACAAGGCTTTTGCAGTTTGGTATAGCATTTTTCTCTCTGTCCTTGACAGCCATTCGCCGTCCAGACTGAAGGTAAACGCAATGGTTAACTTGATGCAGCATATAAAATTCGTGATATTTATAAAATAAAAGCACTCAGGTTAAGAAAAAAGACATGCAATAGTAGCTTTGAAAAAAATTTGCATGAAAAAATATTTGGTGAAATAATTTCTTCTAAAAATGAAACATATGTTTGGAAATGAACTGTCTGCTGTTCCGTCTACAGCCGATTTATCACCTGAACAACTCAATAACCATTTTTCTATAATAGCTGAAACAACAAATAACGTAGATCATACAGAAAGTAATGATTTGCCATTATCAAAAGAGTTCTGCGAGTCTAAAATTTCAATATCTTAGTGTTCACAAAGTGTATAAGGAACAATGTTTTTCAAAACAATCCAATCCATGCGATCTGGACAATACAGACATTAAAATGCTTAAAATATCAGAACATGTCATTTCTGAGAAATACACTTAAAACCTTTGCATCGATAAGTGTTACTCTCCACTATCTTTAAGGAAGCCAAAGTACTGCCAGTTCTTAAAAACGGCGATCTAGATGGTCCTTCAAACCGTAGACCAATATGAATTCTGTCTACCCTATATAACCCTCTCGAAAGGCATCTTAAACAAAATATCCGGTCATTATTTCTTGAACATGGTTTATTTCATTCATTAAACGGGGTCTCAAAAACAATAAACAAAACCTGTTTTTTTCTTTTCTTACGTCTTTTAGGGGTTTCAGAGAATGTCGTAGATGTTGAAGGATTCTTGATTTGGGGTAAAGGTGTGTAGGAAGGGATGCATTCCTTCTCTTGTCCTTGTCTCCATTCCAGAACAAATTTCAAATGTAATTAATAGCGAACCGCCAAGAAAACGCAAACGAATCACGAGGCAAAATGCGACGCGTTTCAACCTCTTAGGTCTTCTTTAGGTAAGATGCAAAACATTCAGGACAACGAAAATGAACGAGCAATCACTTATCTTCATTCACTTCAACGCAAGATGGGCGTTGAATGAAAACGAGGCTGTCAAGAAGGAGACAATGTGTGAGTCGAGGTAGTAATGATGATAGTTAGGAATTCCTAACTATCATCATTACTTTTTTGAATGGATGTCATCTTTTGAATGGATGTCGATTTGAATTTCATTAATGTTTATTCATCCCTTCGAGAATTCCCTCCGGTGTGTGTGTGTGTGTGTGGTGTGTGTGGTGTGTGTGTGGTGTGTGTGTGTGTGTGTGTGTGTGTGTGTGTGTGTGTGGTTGTGTGTGTGTGTGTGTGTGTGTGTGTGTGTGTGTGTGTGTGTGGGGTGCGTCCATGTGTGGGCGAGTGCGCACGAGCGCGTGTTTGAGTGTATTATGTGTCTAGCGGTCTGGCTGTTTGTCTGTTTGACTGACTGTCTGTGTTGTTTATGCAGAAACACGCTAACGACTTTTTCAATATTTCATGACGCAGTTATCCATAGAGAAGATGTAGACTGTTTTGGTGCTTGGGGTACACTGGGTCGTTGTTGAGTTCGTTTGTTATCGCCTGTGTTCATTGTGCGAGTACTTTGTGTTGTTTAAGTCAGTTCTTCAATAAAGCATATTCGCGGCGCGATCCAAAGACTTTTTGTCTCCTTTCCTGTGCTTTTTTTTTTTTTTTTTGCATCAGTTCTCGGATCAATGGAGCACCTAACGTGGTGATTTTTTCGTACTTTTTCTTTTTTCTTGTCCCCTAAGGCCAAAATCCACCTCTTCATTTTTTGGTGCTTCACACGCGAAAATTTTGTGTTTTGAATAACAATAGTTTGAATCTGTTTTTGAAACTGTCCATCCAATAGCTTTGTACGGCGCGGAACTTTGGGGTTGGATGATGCAACACGTCTATGCGAACAAGTACATCTATTTTCTTTAAAGAAGTGTTTGGGAGTTGAAATGCGGACACCCAATAACTTTGTGTATAGAGAAACTGATAGATATCCGATTTGTATAAACTATGCAATACGTTGTGTCCATTACTGGCTAAAATCAACGACAATGAATGAAAACAGACTACCACAGAAGGCTTACAGAATGTTATTCGATTTAGATACACGAGACAAAAGAAACCGGGTATCAAATATTCGTTGCAAGCTGTATCAGCCTGGTTTTGGATATGTATGGGCAAACCAAGGAGTTCAGAGTGTTAAACACTTTTTACATGAATTTAAAGATAGATTGATTTCATGTCGATGGCAAGACTGGGATTTCCATGTTAAAAACAGTGACAGATTTTGTATGTATAGACGTTTTTGCACCATATAATAATGTCAAGCGGTATTTGAAAATAGATTTACACAAATATTTGAAAATTATTATGACAGGTTTCGTTGTGGTATTCAGAAATTGCTATAACATTATTATCGTTATAAGAAATACACTGAGACAGATTTACGTTGTCCTCTTCGCAAAAAGGGAAATGAAGATGAATTGCACTTTGTTTTGTGTTGTCCTGTAATAAGTGATTTAAGAACGCGACATATACCACAAAATATTACAATCGCCCTAATGAGTTTCGCTGAAGTATGCTTTTAGCTTCTAGAAACGACAGAATTGTCGGACATTTATTAATTTATTTATGCAAAGCATTTCAGTTGCGATCTGTAATGATGTCATAGTGGACAGAGTCTAGTGATCTCTAATGTTGCAAATAATACTGTGTTGTACATTTTCTACTTTGTGCCCCCCCCCCCCCCCCCTCATGAGGGGCAAAGGCCTTAATGAATAAATCTTCATTCATTCATTTATTCATTATCCTCGAAGTGATAGGGGATGAGAAACTCACGTGATGGCTCGGTCTCTCCCGCCGTCTCCTTTTTTTTGCTCGCGCAGTCTCCTCAAAATTCAGAGAACCAGGCTAATCGAAACACACCAGCCTGGCAGAGGCTACAGGGTATTATTTCGTGTACAAAATGCACAGTAACATAGTGCTGACATTCTATAAGGACACATGCCCTCGCGTATGGTGTCCCAACAGGCTGATCTCCATGACAGGTTAAGAATGATTTTCAAATCCGGTTTTATGTTTTCGTGAGCTCGCCAATCAGACTTTATCCCCTCAAGGTTAAAACGCACTTTTTCTTCCCGGTTTACCTTTAACAAGAAACAAAAACTGCCACAACGTTTCCAAGTTTCTATCTCCAAACACAGTTTAAAACACCAATACTTACAACAGCAAAAAGTGGAGTAGTGATGCAATGAAAGTCTGTTAGTTGCATTCTCAGACTGATGTTTACAACCAATTTTTTGTTTTCTTAAGACCTCTTGTGGCCGTAAGGAAAAGATAAAACGCGCCTGCATCTTCATCCTCCACCCCCCACCCCCCCCCCACGATTTGCCTACCTATAAAACATGAAAAAATGGGACAGAGCTTCCAAGCCTCTGAGGAAAGTAATAAAAACATCGGTGTTTACAACAAGGACTAATCGTCAATTGATGCAGCGACATTCAGGATTAACGTCCTTACCCTTCACAGTTGTCAGGGGCAGAGGGAATAGAAGAAGAGAGAGGGGTAGGGAAGGGAAGGGGGCTATTCAAGCTACCCTAACACCTCCAGAACGGAACACGTCCCGTGTATGACGACGTTTTCATGTTCGTGCCAGCGGGATTCGAAGTCGCAACGTCTGATAGTGGACAGGGTGCTCCTCCACCACTGACCACCCGTACACCCATAGCACTGCTAAAAGTCATAATAGTGTCTAATGACAACAAATAAAGGCAGTACCTGAAGTACGTGAATTGTCAGTGATTGCAATTAATCTAGTTGAAGTCGTTTCACTGGTCTGGTGGTGTAGTGTGAATGACAGTACCTAATGCAGCAGTTTAGTGTGCCATAGAAATAGTAAGCGTGGTGGAAGTTGCTCCTCTGGCCTTGTGGTGTTATCTGAATACCCCAAAGTGGCAACAGATGAAATCCGACAAGTGTTCCTACTATGGCAACAGAGTTTACAGAGTATGGTGAATCACATGAGCCAAGAAATATATCAATACTTAAGAATTAAAGAAACAACGGTAATTAGCAAAAATCAAGTTCGGAAATCTAGTTTAGTATAAAAAAAAACAACAGTAATGAATTCAGAAATCTAGTTTTAGTAAAAAGAAACAACAGTATATTAGCAAAATGAAGTTCAGAAATCTAGTTTTAGAATAAAGAAACAACAATAATTACCAAGAGTGTAGTTCAGAAATCTAGTTTTGTTATAAAAGAAATAACGGGGGGGGGGGGGGGGGGGGGGGGGGGGGGGGGGGGGGGGGGGGGGGGGGGGGGGGGGGGGGGGGGGGGGGGGGGGGGAGCAAAGAGGAAGTTTTAAAAGTTGGTTTAATTACTTTCTTCGTTTAAACCTATTCAGCTTAATGAAAACAGAAATAGTTGTCCTAAAGGCTAACGGTTGAAAAAGGAACCATTTCTAATAATGTGCAGCCACTATTTTCAATCGCATCGGACATGAGTAATGTCCTCTGATTGTCAGGAAGGTCTCTCAACAGTTTTACTATCTGTGGTGGTGTCAGTGCTAGTCCTTGTGGGTGAAACAATTTTTATAACCCGAGCTACCGTGCAACAGTTTAATTCGTGTTACTTGAAGGCCAGTTGACAACGAAAGGGCCACATCAGGTTGCTGACTGACGCTTATAAAAATGGCGACAGTCAGACCCCTTTGTGGAGAAGACTTCAGTTTGACCTGTGCGCTGCTTCATAACTGTTGCCTTGGTCCTAAGGGAGACAACTTCACTAAATTGGCACGCGGCTTACTTCCTGGTATCTGCTTCTCCTTCCCACTCCTGCGCACCAGGACGAGATGTTCCTTTGTCCCATCACAGCCAATGGAACTAAGATATTCAAAACCTTTTCTTCTGTGTTTTAAAATTCTGTTTCTACGACACATGATACACGAGTTGCCTCTGTACTCAAAAACTATTCGTCTTTGTCGAGTTCAAACCTGAAGATAATAATTATTCTGACGCAATAGCTTATTGGTTGTCTGTAGCGTTCTGCTACGGCTACTTTCACCACAGAAGACAATGCAAAATAGATGTGTTAAACTTTTTTTTTTTCGAAAAATGTGGAAAAGCTGTCAATAAAGTTTCGTCATGCGAACAGCTGTTCCTTCACTGTGTTCGGGCTAGCTGGCCAACTTCTTTTCGTTCTTGTTCTTTTTTTTTTTCCTTTTCCAAACTTCGTTTGTCTGAATTCATGTTTGCTTTGTTTTTAACTTCTTCAAAGTCCTCATGACTCAGGAATGCGAGAAAAAAAATTACTGCAAAATTTAAGCATGATGACCCAGCCCTTCTAAGAATTGTGCAGGTGAGTCATGATTGGTGAGTTAGGATGTTATTACACGTTGAACACAAACCCCACTAGATTGTGAAGAAAATAAGCACCATGTCTCAACCTTTTCACTGTCAAACACAAAGTATAACCCCATGAACATTTTGAAAAAAAACATTTGTGCAGAACAACGATATATAAACCATCATTTCACAAACTCCAGATCAGTGTGTTTGTTACCTGGCCGCACATAACCCAGAAATCCATCAACTCTCGATTGTGACCTCAAAGGGAGAGGTAAAAGTTAACACCCTCCTACTCTTCTCTCCGCTACAGCTTCCTCCTCTCTCCTTCTCTCCCGTTCTGCTCCACCTTTTCCTACTCTCTCTCCCCCTACCGATCTGTCTTGTCTTTGGGTGATCCATTCTGTTTTCTTTCTTTTATATATATATATATATATATATATATATATATATATATATATATATATATATATATATATATATATATATATATCATAAACAGTATAAAACGTCCTTTTAAAAAATTTTGGAAATCTTTTTATCTTGTCTGTTGTGGTTTTAAAC
>CM031606.1:32530942-32540942 GCA_018398815.1 Conus ventricosus
CCCCCCCCCCCCCCCTCGTCCTCTTCATCCTCATCCTCATCCTCTTTCTTGTTGTTGTTCTTCTTCTACTACTTCTTCTTCTTCTTCTTTTCCTTCTTCTTCTTCTTCCTCTTCTTCTTCTTCTTCTTCTTCTTCTTCTTCTTCTTCTTCTTCCACCTCTTCCTCTTGCCCCTTCTCTTTGTTCTCCTCCTCTCCTCTCCTTGTTCTTCTTTCTCTCCAACTTTATCTTCATATTTGTATCGTCCAACCCTCGTCCTGCATAGTCGCGTCTTCTGAGCGGGCGTGACAGATGTAATTCAGCACAAAGAACCGAACTGGACTGCTATAGCTTAAACCCTACACTGATTAAACACAGAGACAGATCAAGTTCCCGTTATGAATATTCTTCTCGCGACCTCCTGTTTTCACGATCACCATTTTGTGGAACTGGGACAACAGCATTATTCTACCATCTCAGACGAGGTACCCTGTATGTACTGCGTGTCGCGTGACTGTCCAAGGAACTAATCTTGTCCTTGTCTCACTAATCCGTTTTCACTCTGGTTTTAATCCACGCAGCAGAAGTTATTCGTTGATGGCTTGCGATCGATTCAAAACTCTGATTCAGTCTGGTTCTTTTAGAGCCTTTGAAAATTGGCTTTGTTCGGAAGGTTTTTCACCCACACGATCCATCTCTTTCACTGTTTCGCAGGCTGCCGATTGATCCATAGTTCAGGGATCAGCGCTGAGAAATTTCTCAAACTGAACACAACTCTAAGTTATCTTTATTGGTAAATAGGTTAGCAGGAGTTAGACGCTGGATCCAGCTTTATACCCCTTATCAATGACACTTGGTTCGAAGCTCCAAAGATGCTGTGATGGGGTTGAGTGCATGTTTATGATCTCTAACATTTGCTTAAATGTTTCAAGCTTATGATGTTGTGACCAGAGCCAACAGGTGCATTGGTCAGTGTTCTGAGTTTGCAGGCAGGGAGGTCATTGATGTGAGTCTCATCAGAGCATTTCATTATGAGAGGGAGTAGGAAGGGGTGAGTCACCTATGGCCGGCTTCTTCCTCCGGGAAGAGTGAAATCACCCAGTCGAGTTTTATCCACTTTAGGGATAGGTCTCTGAGTGTATTGGTTGAATTCAATGACAAACACGAAATGTATCCGTGTTTCTCGGGTTTGGTTAATGCCAGAATATGACGTGAAAACAAAACCCGTAGAGAACAACCCTGTCGTATAACGAGACACCGGAAAGGAACCATAGCATTAACGGGTCAACATGATCTTCATCATCTTTCATCGGTCATCATAGAAAGGTCTCAACTTACATGGCCATTCATCTTCTTCTGCTGTTGTAAAGACTTAAATCTTTGATTTTCTATCCACCTCTATACCCACGGTGAGTTCATGTCAATGTAATCAGTATCAACAATTTCATTGGGTACTGTCATTGACAGACGTTTTGGCACCCACAACTGAAGCGATCATTGTCATTTGGGGCTCTGATGTCCTGTGTCAGACATACACCACCGAAAACCACCACACTCAGCAGGAGTGTGGTTTGTCCTCTGGGTGATTTCCTCATGACGACTAAATGTTGATAGCTCCCTGCTGACTGCAGTACTGGGGCAGCAGCAGGACACACCTGGATGTGGGTGTGTATGGGGAGGCGGGACGAGCGGCGTGGGAGTAATTGTACTGGGTGAGGGGCAGAGAGGGATCGTTGGGAGGGTCTGAAGTGATAGCAGATCAGAACACAACATAAGCAACTAAGGTGCCAGTTTCTCACACTTTCTTACACTATGGACGTTCAGAACAGTTTTATCACGATGCTGTTTCACAGAAACAGTTGTGGGTAGCGTGAGGTACGTTTAAAGTCCCATAGCCCAGTGGTCGTAGAGGCAATGATCTGTCAAAGGTTCATCGTAATCGCAGCACGGCATCATGGAAGGCAAAGCTCATCCCTTTCCATTGGCAGCATTTAACTTCCCTGTGCTGAAGCAGGTTCTAAATTCTTATTGACTAGACAATTAGGGGTTTTGAAGAGAAAAACAGGAAAAAAGAGAAAATGAAAAAGAAAGAAAAAAAATTCGACATAGCAAGTAAGTTTGACCTCGCGACTGTCGGCACGACGCATGCAAATGCTCGAACCATTTGACCCAGAATCCCTTTATAGATTAGGTTACATGAGTGAACAGGTTCAAACTTTGCCCTATGTTTGTGATAAATAACACACATAATAGCTGAAAATTACACACATAATAGCTGAAAATTATAAATCAATCGATGACCCAATGTGTTTCAAAGTAGCCTCACCTTAGATCAGACCATGAGTTTTACCTATCGTCAACAGTATGTCTTGGTTATAATGAAAATCCCTGTAGCACTAGACTTCTCGTACGTTCACCTGCCCATTATACACTGGACTTAGTAGTTTCTAAAGATTCCACCGTTGTATCTCTCTCTTCTCTCTCTCTCATCTCTCTCTCTCTCTCTCTCTCTCTCTCTCTCTCTCTCTCTCTCTCTCTCTCTCTCTCTCTTTCCGTACATGCCTATCACTCTGTTATAACAATGGTTGTATATTGAATACCTGCTTTTACATTTGTTTGTGCTTTTGGACGGAATCCTAGTTTTTAACTGTACTATTTTATTTCCCTTCTTCTTCTTCTTCTTCTCCTTTTTGGATTGGACGTTTAGCATATTGTTACACATAAGAGAATAATTCATGTGCGTGTGCGTGTTTGTGTGCATGTGTGTGTGTGAACAAAAGAGAGAGAGAGAGAGAGAGAGAGAGAGATGTGTGTGTGTGTGTGTGTGTGTGTGTGTGTGTGTGTGTGTGGGGTGTGTGTGTGTGTAGAGAGAGAGAGAGAGAGAGAGAGAGAGAGAGAGAGAGAGAGAGAGAGAGAGAGAGAGAGAGAAGACAGACAGACAGACAGACAGAAAATGTTTGGAACGAGCTCGCACATATAAGATAAGTGCAAGCGTTGTAAGGTTTCTTTTGTTCATTGCCCGTGGCCTTGAGAGGAAAGTGTCGGCGATGGTAGTGGTGTGTATTGAAAGCTGGGTATGGGAAAGGGGGTGGGAGAGAAAGAGCGAAGGCGCAAGGGAGAACAGGTGTCCCGATATCTCGCTAATTTGAGAGGAAAGTGTCGGCGAGGTAGTGGCGAGTATTGAAAGCTGGGTATGGAAAGGGGGTGGGAGAGAAGGAGCGAAGGCGCAAGGATGTCCAGACATCTGGCTAAGTTACTCTACTTTCCTTTGAGAGGGCACGGTGTGTTGAAGGCGGGGGGGGGGGGGGGGGGGGGGGGAGGAAGGGAAGGACGAAGATGAAGTTCTTGGTTACTAGGGGATTCCTAAAGTTTCTGATATGATTGCCACCCCCCCCCCCCCCCCACCCCACACACTCTTTTTTCTCATCCTTTTCTTCCTGTCCTCGTTCTTTGGAGGATTTCTGGAGCTTTCACTATTTCTTTGTCTTCCTCTATTTGGTGGGATTCCTTGAATTCTCTGATTCTTCCTCCTCCCTCCCTCCCCTTTTTTCTTTGCGCTTTTCTTTCCTTTTTTGTGACTTTGCAGGGCTTCTACACATATCTTTTTTTAGGGAACGGGATGGAAATTCGATAATTTTCTTCGTGTTTCTTTTTCCATGGCTCTGGCGGATTTTCTGCACCTCTTTCCTTTTTTCTGATATGCTATTTTTTTGTCTATTTCTTTTGCTTTGGTTCAAAAACAAATAAACGAATAAAGAAAAAAACTGTACTTCTTTTCTCATATCTTCTTTGGGGTTCCAGAGAATGCCCTAGTTGTTGGAAGTTCTTTATTTTACGTCTTGATTTGGGGTGGTATGAGAATGGGAAAGATTCCTTTCCTTGTCCCTGTATCCTTTTCAAAAGTTCTGATTCGTATCCGTTTATTGCTTGATGGTGTCCTGGAACTATTTGTGATGTCAGGCTTCAGATGCCTTATAGGGATTTATCTATGAGTGTTCGTCGGTTGAAGGGAGGGAGAGGCATTAAAATAATCCTTTAGCTTTCTACACGGTTTAAAGCGTTTTATCAACGTATCCAATTCTTGTAATTCGTCTCTGAAGCTGTTTGTTTGTTCTTTTCATTTTTTGTGTCCTTTGATGGTATTAACGATGTGGAACTATTCCATCCCCAAATCTTCTCGTCTTGATCTTTTCTGTGTCTTTTGTGTATGACGGAACGACAAGAACAAGTCTCGCGTTCGAAACGTCTAAAAGCCAAGTTATATTTAGAGGGAACCCCATCGACCTCGACTGGAAAACCGGACATCAAAAACTGACCTACACACGCATCACGAATGCCCGTCGAGGACTTTACTTAGATACTCCAATCAACATCGCAGGGTCGGTACCTACCGGACTTTAATATATAACTGCGTCCCCTCAAGAAATAAAACGTACCTCTAACCCCCCTTCCCTGCCTGTCTATTTTGAACACGAAGAAAATGGGACAGTTTCCAAGTTTCTGATACAATAGTAAAACATCAGCGTTTACAACAAGGACAAGTCGTTAAACTGACGTAGTGGAAGTCTTTTTTGTTGTTGTTGTTTTTTTCTGTCCCAACCTCTGCGCCACCTTAGAGGCAGTGCACCTACGCCGCTCATTCAGACATCCTGTCCACAGCCACAGCCCGGTCGGCCCCGCCGCAGCCCCGGCACCGGCAATCCACAGGGAGCAGTCAATGTCAAGTCGTCAAGAGGCAACCCACCGGAGGAGAACACTGCACTGCTGCCGAGTCACTTCGGTGGTGTTCAGTGGCGCCTGTTCTGATCTAACATACGCAGGACACCACCTACTAAGCCCCCTACTAACGACAATAATTGCTTAGTCGCGGAGCCGGCGTGAGTGAGCTCTCCCTCCGGAGGGCACCACCACGTCCGTCCAACGACAACCCCCATGGACTCGCCGATCCAGTAACCCCGACGGAACCAAACCAAGACCACAGACGTGGAGAGGACATCGAAATTGAGGTCACCATGAGAGCAGGGCATGAAGGGCCACAGAATCGATGAGAATGAGGATGATTAAGATGATGCTACGGATTTCCATTTCGGTCTGAGATTACATGACAGGGCTGTACTCTACGCTTCCTTTCATAATATATCCCGGCGTCAACCAGGCCCGAGAGATACAGGCACCTGCAGTGCTGGTCAGGAGATGTGAGCATTCTCAGAAACGCATCCATTAAGTGGATGAAACTCGACTGTGTGGTCCCCGTCTTCCCAACTGAGTCCGCAGCAAACTCAACTCTGGGTAGGAGCCGGTCGGGGCAGAAAAACCCACATGACTCTGATGGGATTCGAACCCACGACCTCCCAGCCTAGCCGGGAGTCCGCGACGCTAACCACTTCGCCACGGCGGCTGGTGACGTAGTGGAAGTTTGTTAGTTACAGTAAGGAATAACGTCCTTATCCTCCACAGGTGTCGGGGGAAGAGGGGATAGAAGAAGAGAGGGTGATAGGGGAAGGGAGGCGGGCTATTTTGATCACCCTAGTATCACCAGAACGAAACCACGTTCCGAGCATGACGACTTTGTCATATTGAGTTCCAGCGGGATTCGAAGTTGCAACGTCTGTCTGTGGACAGCATTCCCGGCATTACTAGAGCTCATAGCAGTTGTTTTACTCACAGCAATGAGGAAGGTATTTGAAGTGCTCGAGTTGTCAATGTTAGTACTTAATATGGTTGTTGTTTCACTGGCCTGGTGGTGTAGTCTAAATCGCTGTACCTAAAGAAACAGTTTGAGGTGTTGTAAGAGTAGTACATAATGTTGTGGTCATTTCACTGGCCTTGTGGTATAATCTGAATGTCCCCGAAGGGGATTAGATAATTTCAAGTAGCTGTTCCTACCAGTCTTTAGAGAGTTTAAAGAATCGGGCGAATCACATCACGCGATGAATAAAAGAAATAACGATGATTAGCGTAAAATGAGTTAAGAAATGTGGTTTAATACAAAAGAAACAACGATGAAAAAGTGAAGAAGATATTAAAAAATCTGACTTTAATTAGTTTTCTTCCGTTTAAAACCTTTAAGATTTAATGCAAGTGAGATAAATGTTGTCCTAGGGGCTAAAGGTAAAAAAAGACGGAACCATTTTTAAGTGTGAGCCACCACTATGTTCAATCGCACCAGAAATGAGTAATGTCTGTTAGGAATACCCGTCAGACGCTGTACTGTCTGTGGTGGTGTGAACCCTAGTCCTTGTGGGTGAGTCTATAAACTGAGCTACTGGGAGTAGCAGGCAGTTTATTTCATGTTGGTTGTAGCCCATCCGACCACAAAAGCCATTTCAAGGCTGCTGATAGACACTTATATACGACGCTTAGAAAAATGGCGACAGGGAATCTCTCCACAGAAAACTCCTGTACAGAAGGTAGACCCCTCTGTGAAGAAGTCTTCAATTTGTCCCGTCACTTCATAAGTGTTGCTTTGGTCTCTGCAGGAGACAAACTTGAACTAAAATTGCACGTGGACTGCGTCCTCATATCTTCTCCTTCTTCTCACTCATGTGTGTTCCTTTGTCAACACCACATCCTATGGTACTAAAGATGCTCAGAGTCATTTTTTAATTTTCTATTTCTCAGACATCTGACACACGAGCTGTCTCTTCTTTTTTTTTGTCGAGTTCAAACTTGAGGAGAATATATTGATGCGCCAAGCTTACCGATTGTTTGTGTTGTTCTGCTACAACTGCTTTTACTACAGTAGACAATGCGACCTAGATGTGTGTTCCTTTAAAAAAAAGATTTTAGAAAGTAAAGAGACAAAGCTGAGCAGTAAACGTTTTCTCACAAGAAAAGCTGTTTGGTCACCGTGCTCAGGCCAGCTCGCCAACTTCTTTTCCTTTCTTCTTTTTTCCCTTTCCTAAACGTATGTGTGTCTAAATTCATGTTCGCTTTATTTAGAAGGTTTTCAACTCCCCCATAATCCTCCAAAATATCGGAAAAATCACCGCAGAGTTCAGTATCATGGCTGATCCATCTACGTTTGTGCAGATGATTTATGATTGGTGAGTTGGGGTGTTATTATGATGTCAAATAAACAACACCAATTCGTAAAGAAAGCAGAAAAACTCAAGCACCATCTCCCTACCTTCCTCACTGTCAAACACAAGGTATTACCCCATGAGCATTCAGGAATTTTTTTGCAGAACAATAATGTACACACCACATAATATATAATATAATAATGTACACACCACCATTCTTCACAAAAATCCGCTGGAGAGTATTTGTGTAACTAGCCGCACATAACCCGGAAGTACATCGCCCTCGGCTCTGACCTCACGGTAGTGGTAACAGTTTACACCCTCCTGTTCTCCTGCTACAATCCACCCCCTCTCCCCTCCGCTCCAATTATGCTCCACCTTCCCTTCCCCACCCCACCCCATCAGTGTTGTCCTTTAGAGATTCATTTCTTTCTTCTCTCTGCTATTTGTGTTTTCTTTTGCATTGTTACTATTTTCATTACACAGCGTACGCGTCTCCCCTTTCTTACTTCTTCTGTCGCCGTGGATGAAGTTATTCCACGATTAAATTAAGCAAGAAAGAAACAAGAAGAAAAGATGAACTAAAACAGAAGGAAACATAAAGTCTGGGAATGAATCTAATCAGTCTGGGTTTATTGGCTGTGTCTAAGTTTTGTTGTGAAATCGTCTTTGCTCCGCGCGATTTTTTGTTTCATGTTCCTCGTGCCTGTTTTGTGCTTGTTTGTTTTCTTTTTGCTGCCGGTGTCAAGCAGATTATGTTTAACACCTACGTTCGTTGGTTTGTTTGTCTGTCAGCAATACTATGGAAATCGATAGAGAGAGAGAGAGAGAGAGAGAGGAGAGAGAGAGAGAGAGAGAGAGAGAGAGAGAGAGACAGACAGACAGACAGACAGACAGACAGACAGACGAGCCTAATAAGGCACAATCGCGCAGCGATAGTTCCTGTAATTGATTCTGAAAGGATCATTTACATTTACGCAAGAATTCTTTGCACCCTCACCCCCCGCCCTACCCTCCCCTTCTCTGCCATCCCTAGTTACATCCCTCCAGACCCTCCGCCCCCCCCCCCCCCCCTCCTTTTTTTTAACCGGTAGGAGATCCACAACTTGTAAACAATTTAACCACTTGTTAAGTTTTCAGTTTTTGTAGTTTTGTGGTTTTTACTATGCAGATAATATTTCGGCTATTAAAACAATCAAAATTAACTGATTCTTATGACTGAATACACCGGTTCTGTCCCTTGGACTGTCCCTAGTTTGTCATTTCTTGGTCTCTACTTGTTTGATCCTGTGTTGACAAAATCGCTGCCTTTGCCACCAAACCTAAATCCTTTAATGACCACACACTTGAAACTAAAGACCTTTATCTGCCCAGATAGGGCGAAAAACAAACATCGAATTTTACATGTTCGAGAGCATTTTGTTCTTTGGTGCGGATCTGCTTGCAGATGACATTGGGTCAAATGACTGGGCATTTTCACATGTGTATTTGCAAAACAGTCCTTCATCCGTGTGTTGTGTGTGTGTGTGTGTGTTGTGTGTGTGTGTGTGTGTGTGTGTGTGTGTGTGTGTGTGTGTGTGTGACATTAACGCGTTTTAGTGGAGCCATTTTTTTCGGTTTGGCTATTACTTATACATTTATTTTTTGTTGATTTTCGTTTTGTTTGCTTTCTTTGATTTGGTTTCTTGTCAGTTTAATCCCTTTTGTTTGAGCTTTTCTTTTTTTTGTCAAATTGTTTATACAACATTTTCGAGTACTGTGGCAGATTAGGTGCAATGTAAGTGTATTATTCTATAGTAATTCTTGATATTGTTACCGTTATCATAGCTACTATTTTCATCACTTTTCCTCTTCCGGCTGGTCCTCCTCCCCACCTCCTCCTCCTCCTTCTGATTATGATTATGATCATGGTTATCATGACTATTCATCATCATTTATCACTCATCATCATCATCATCATCATCTTCATCATCAACAACATCATCATCATCATCATCAACATCGTCACCATCACAATCATCATCACCATCATCATCATCATCATCATCATCATCATCAATATTACCTTTCTTTCTTTCATTTTTCTTCTTTTCCTTCTTCATCTTTTTTATGATATGATAATGATTATTACCATCACTGCGTTACTACTACTGCTACCCCCTACTACTACTACTACTACTACTACTACTACTACTACTACTACTGCTGCTGCTGCTGCTGCTGCTATCATTGTTGCTACCGTTATCATTATTGATTATCGTTAATGGTTTTGTTGACGTTATTGTTGTTAATGATGTTGTTCCAGCAGCTACTGCTGTTATTACTGTTACTTCTGTTGTTGTTGCTGTCATATGTTCACTTAATTATTTCCCATCTTCAACCACGTCCCCACTGTTCTCCTCTTCTTTGCTTTAACTCCCCTGCGTGGTTCGATATGAGGCAATGCTATGATGACTATCGGAGCTCCTCCTGTGGACCACAGTCATCGCCCCAACCAGCTGAAGCAATCCGCTTTCTGCCTGGACGTCCCTGTTAGTTCACTCCCTGAGACTGGCACTGTTTCTCCTTGTCTGGTCTTTACCAACATTCTGCTTCTCTCTCTCTCCTCTTTCCCATCCCCCGTTCTCTCTCTCTCTCTCTCTCTCTCTCTCTCTCTCTCTCTCTCTCTCTCTCTCTCTCTCTCTCTCTCTCTCTCTCTCTCTCTCCACCCCTTTCCATATACATTTCTCTGCCACTTTGCCTACCCTTTCCTTTGGGAATGTCCGTAGAGGAAGAATAAATCGCAAGTTAGCATGGTCAGGTTCACATATTATGACAGAAACTTGGACAGCTCTTGAACATCATGGCAATTACCAAAGATCAGTTGGCCTTTCTTTACATTCTTCTCTTTTTATGAGGTGGTTGTTCTGTTTAACGCCATTTCCTGTTTAGTTGTTGTTTTATTGTTTATACCTCCTTTTCTCTCTTAGTTCTCCTGTTTTTCTCTTTGTTCTCGGGT
>CM031606.1:32545942-32548442 GCA_018398815.1 Conus ventricosus
TAGCATCGAACTTACCTATCTTCTCATGCACAATAAAGGATGTCAGGAAACGAGCGAGTTGAACCCTGATGTCTCCCACGAGGTGCAAGACATATCCCACGAGCTCTTGGCATAATGTGTGACCCCTTGCCATCCTGACACTCGGGTCTGCCTTCGATGGAAACGAGTCTGAGAAGGCATAAACAGAGTGGCAGACACTGGGGGAAGAGAAGAGGTGGGAGGGACGAGAGGGCCACGTACAGGAGAGGGCCAAGAGGAGGAAAGGAGAGGATATGCAGAGAACAACCTAGTAGTCTAACTGGAGTCAGTTGACGGGGCCATCAAGGCAGACAGCGGATTAGTGTCACGGGGGCCGGCCGGGTCCATGATGGGTGAAGTCTGCCGGTAATGTTCTGGCGTCCCCACAGTGTTCCGTCATGTCGAAGGAAGCAGTGGAAGGAATGTAAAGACAAGGAGAAAACGGGGACGGCGCTGACCACTGGAAAAATGATGATGATATGAACTCTTATTACCCTCACTGTCAATACTACTACTTCTGCTGCTACTACTACTGCTGCTGCTGCTGCTGCTACTGCTGCTGCTACTACTGTTGCTGCTGCTTCTACTACTACTGGTTATGAAAATATGATGCAGTTCGGTTAAGTACCGTCCATCCAATAAGTAGGCAGGAAAGTGCTTTACACGTCATTGAAAAGAAAAACAAAATTCAGACAAAAAGAATGTTTGGAATCTCCACTCCCCCACCCCACCACCCCCTCCTGCCACACATCTAAAAGACGCTTTTGCAACTACACGCGTGAATAAACAATCTTTTTTATATTTTTTTAAAGGTATTTATGTATGTATGTGTCTTTACTTTCGCACAGCCATGATAGACAAACTTCCTGTTTTTAGGTAAATGTCAATGAAAGGATTTAGGTTTGATGGCAAAAGTGCGAGTGTGTCAATGCAGGTTAAAACCAGCACAGAATATTCACAGATGGTCACCTAGGTCAAAGGACTGAACCGGTGTATCAGGTTATACAAAGCAGAGTTTATTTGCTGTTTTGTAATGAAGAAAAATGCTCTACGTAGGAGAGCCAGAAAGCGGTCGGGCATTCTCCGCAGCTTTAACAAAAGGACGGAATCAACACATTTCGTATCAAGAAAGGAACAGCCCTTTGACGTCGCTTGTCCTCCCCCCCTCTCTCCCTCTCTCGCCCCCCCCCCTCTCTCTCTCTCTCTCTCACTATTAGATGTTCGTTATTTGAAGTACATATTGTTATCTTTTCTGCTTCATCGAGGGCAAGATGTTAAAAGCCTTTTTGGCTATTCTTATCCCTCATTAAAAAAGATTCGTTCGTTTCGTTCGTTCGTTCCTCTCTCTCTCTCTCTCTCTCTCTCTCTCTCTCTCTCCTCTCTCTCTCTCTCTCTCTCTCTCTCTCTCTCTCTCTCTCCTCTCTCTCTCTCTCTCCTCTCCTCTCTCCTCTCTCTCTCTCCCCTCTTTCTCTTTCTCTGAACAAAAACAACCATTCTACATCCCGGTCATTGTGCATCACATTTTTGGATTCCCAAGAAGACAGTATGATTTATTACTCTCCCCTCCCCAAATCCTCTCACGTTTCCCCCTCGATTGTATCTCTCATATTCCACACGCAATCACATAAGCAGAAGAGAGAGAGAGAGAGAGGGAGGGAGGGAGGGAGAGAGAACGAGAGAGAGAGGGAGGAGAGGGAGGAGGGAGGGAGAGAGAGGAACGAGAGAAAGAGAGAGAGAGAGAGAGAGAGAGAGAGAGAGAAGAGAGAGAGAGAGAGAGAGAGAGGGAGGGAGGGAGGGAGAGAGAGAAACGAGAGAAAAGATGAGAGAGAGAGAGAGAGAGAGAGGAGAGAGAGTGTGAGAGAGATCGAGCGCGAGAGAGATTAGAGCAGATGAGAGAGATAGAGAGGGAGAGAGAAAAGACACGCAAAATAAACAACAGCAGCAAAACAGCTGGGAATCCGCGACTCTGCCGGAAGATGAAATTTTCCATCCATTCCAGCCTCTCCAATATCTTATTTCGATTACTGATCTGGGTTGTAATCGGATACCACCAATTTAACCAAAATTTGGTTAAAGTAAAACAACCAATATGCTTTATTTTTCACCGAGGGTTTTTCATGCATTATTTCCTCAGACGTTAACAAGAATTTCACTAAGTACCCGCCATGGTAAAGATGGTGAAAAATAATCCCCAATCCGCCGTTTCATCCTAAATCGCCATGGTAAAAAAAGATGGTGGCAAAAAAATCCCTAATGCGCCTTTTCACCCTAATTCGCCAGGTAAAGATGGTGAAAAATAATCCCCAATCCGCCTTTTCACCCTAATTTGCCACGGTAAAGATGGTGAAAAATAATCCCCAATCCGCTTTTTCACCCTAATTGGCAGGAAATTTGAAAGAGGTAATCCATAAGTCTCCGTCCATCTTTCTACCGGTTGTAGGTGAAATCGGTCTGTCAGGTTTTGTGTCATCTTTCGGACAGG
>CM031606.1:32553442-32560942 GCA_018398815.1 Conus ventricosus
GGCAGAGAGGAAGGAGGGTTGAAGGGGGGATGAAATCCTGTATTGCCGAGGTGGGGAAAGATAATAAAATGTCAATGCGTACGTTTTTAAGCAAAGCCTTCTACCTTCACACACACCCCCCGCTCCCCCCCTCCACCCACCCCCCTCCCCGCTTCTCACCCCTCAAAAGATGTAGAAAGCAAAGCAACGAGAGTCGAGAGAGGAGAGAGAGAGAGAGAGAAGAGAGAAGAGAGAGAGAGAGAGAGAGAGAGAGAGAGGAGAGAGAGAGAGAGAGGGAATGAGACAGAGACAGAGACAGAGACAGAGAGAGTACTTTATTTTTAGTAGAAAAGTCCGACAGAAGGAGCAGGAGGAAATCTACGGTGGAGATTTGGGGCGACGGTGGAAACGGATGGGAGAGGGACAAAAGAACGATAGTGGATGAAGCCAGGCTGATGGAACAGGCGAGAGGAAAACAACAGAAAAATGGTCATCTCTCTTCGGCAACACGCTTTATAAAGAGCATGATGCAGTGCTTTCACCGTTCTTATATTCGAAGAATAAAAGGGAAAGAAGCCAAGGCAGGTAGAGTATAAGAAACAGCACGCGCGTGCGTGCCTGCGTGCGTGTGCGTGTGTGTGTGTGTGTGTGTGTGTGTGTGTGTGTGTGTGTGTGTGTGTGTATGTGTGCACGTAAGTGCGTGCGTCCGTGCGTACGTGTGTGTGTGTGGTGTGTGTGTGTGTGTGTGTGTGTGTGTGTGTGTGTGTGTGTGTGTGTGTGTTGTTTGTGCGTGTGTGTGTGTTTGAGCGCTCGGAGAGAAGGGGGCCTTGTGATGTGGTGTGTGTGTGTGTGTGTGTGTTGTGTGTGTGTGTGTGTGTGTGTGTGTGTGTGTGTGTGTGAAATTCTCTCTCTCTCTCTCTCTCTTCTCTCTCTCTCTCTCTCTCTCTCTCTCTCCTCTCTCTCTCTCATTTTTCTTTATTTGTATTTGTATTCCCCAGGTCTGGTTGATGCTGGAACATGTCAAAGGAATACAGACCTGCCACGTGGTTTCAGACGCGATGTGAACTTCGCAGCATTACCCGTGTCATCCTTAGCTTTAAAAAGCATCGTGAAAGGCCTCCACATTCTGTGGTTCATTATTCCCTGCTCTCGAGCAAAGGTCTGAAACCATCTACTCTGCATGCCTACGGCCATGGTGAGGCCACGTCCAAGTCATCAGTATCGGCGAAGCTCGTGGGCATTGTTGTTGCCTGGACACAGGGTCGTTTTCCACAGTGGGGCGCTCTGTTAACGTTAACGACCCGCTTGACATTGAAGCTGGCTTGGCAGCCGTGCAGTTTCTCCCTAGGTGAGTCTCATGACGATTTCATATTGATTCCTCGCTGCGCACTGATATACTGGGGCGAAGTGATGTGTAAGGGAGAACTGGAATGAGCCGTATGAGAACAATTCCTCTTGGGTGTTGAGGGGAGCGTGTGCTTGTATGTGCGCGCGCGCGGTGTGGTGTGTGTGTGTGTGTGTGTGTGTGTGTGTGTGTGTGTGTGTGTGTGTGTGTGTGTGTGTGTGTGTGCGCGCGCGCGCGCGCGCGTCTGTGTGTGTGCGTGCGTGAGAGAGAGAGAGTGTGTGTGTGTGTGTGTGTGTGGTGTGTGTGTGTGTGTGTGTGTGTGTGTGTGTGTGTGTGTGTGTGTGTGTGTGTGTTGTGTGTGTGGTGTGTGCGTGCGTGCGTGCGTGCGTGCGTGCGTGCGTGCGTGTGTGTGTGTGTGTGTGTGTGTGTGTGTGTGTGTGTGTGTGTGTGTGTGTGTGCGGAGCGGACGTGAATGACGGGAGGGGGGTATGGAGGGACACAGAGGATGAGAAGACATAAACAAAAATTCAGAGAGGGCTTAGACTGCATAGAACTCAGTTGAAATGGTTATGCTGGTGCATCCAATCTGTTGTCTCTCCCCCGACCCTCGTAAAAAAGAAAACCAAGTAAAAAAAAGAAGAAAACACAACTGACAATCCAGAAGGCCCGCATTCGTCACCAGCGAATAACACTCAAATTGCTCCCTTCGCGTTGTGTTGCTTTGACGGCGATCAGACAGGACTGGATGTGGCTATGTTTCGGAGAGCTGAAGCGAGCAGCGTGGGTTTAATATTTCTGCGAGTGCCATCGGAAGAAGGGACGGAACCAAAACACTAAACAAGCCGACCTGGCGCTTAACAACTTGGCCAGAAACCATGTAATACACTATTTTTTTTCTCCACAAATCCTGGATAGATGTCACCTGACCTTGCAACAAGCAGACAGAGCCATGCAAATTGTCACTGACGGCGTTCATAAAGGTTTCCTATCAAGAGCCGTCCCCTGCTGACCTACACTGCCGGGACTACTTTCAAACTCATCTGTGAGCATTTTAAGAAACGTTCAAAGACGAGGGTCTGGTCCATCCGTCTCTAACGCGGCTCCCCCCCCCCCCCCTCCCACCCCGTGTTCTTACATCAACATTTCATTCTGTTGGTGAGTTGCGTGTGTCCATGGAGTTAGAACTCATCATGTGCTGAGTTGTCATGAAAACCACTGATCTAGTCTTAGTTGATATAGTACAATGACAGGGAAAAATCTGACAAGGCGGAATTTAAAACAGATTTACAATTATGTCATGCCTAAAATAGATTTTTTTGCATTGGTTGAAAATATATCAGAACATACACAGATGACAGCAAAATCACACACACAAAAAAAAGAAAAATCCAGTAGTTGGTGTTAAAACAAGGTCCATAATGTATAATAATAAAGCAG
The DNA here is from genome assembly GCA_018398815.1 of Conus ventricosus. Lineage (NCBI taxonomy): Eukaryota > Metazoa > Mollusca > Gastropoda > Neogastropoda > Conidae > Conus > Conus ventricosus. The sequence continues at coordinate 32,556,204 of CM031606.1, forward strand.
GACATTACCGACTTAGAGAAAAGGACTGGGAAAGGGGTTAGGAAAGGGCAAATGCCGGCATCAGGTCTGGGGGGGGGGGGGGAGAGAAAGGAGGGACAGGAAGGAGGAGAGGAGTGGGGGAAAGGGATGGAATTGTTTGATTCCGACAAAATACCACCCAAGCTGTTATAAACTCTCCCACTGGAGCAGCGATTTTCATGAAAACCTTTTTTTTTCTTCTTCTTCTTTTTTTTTACAACATATCTTATGAATGTAAATGACAACATAGAGCGGAATGTTGAGTCTGGTAAAAGCCTGATGGTGTTTTACCTTATGACGGCTTCGTAATGACAATCCCTGATGGCTGCAAGTGGCGAGGCTTCAAGGGAACGAACTCAGGTACGGATGTGCGTTGAGGAGCCGAGGTGAGAAGCGGGAGGTAATTCCACTGACAGGGCACAGTGCATAAGACAGCAAATGTAGTGATGATAAAAAAAAAAGATGTCTGGTCCAGTTTCTCTCCTGCCGATCACTCCCATCGTCAGTGATCCAATTTTCCATTGATAACTGTGGTTTCTTTTGATTTGACCGTTTGGTTTTCCTATACAAACTTTTCCAGTTCCGTTAATCTGAATGTCCATTGGATTTGAAAGCACTATCCAGAGATAAATACGCTTTGAAAGATTTCATTCTTTTACATCCGCCTGAGGGTTAGTTGATGTATCTTATAATATTTAACACAGTCTCTTTTTCCCAATCCAGTCTTTGCAATTTGCATCCTGTTATACGGCGCGACTCCTAGTGCCGTGTCAGGAACAAATGTCACCTTTTCCTTTTTGTCCCTCCCCAGACAGCATGAGAGTACATGAAGGGCATTCATTACCCACACGACAGCAACATTCTCCACAGGAGAGTGTATAGACACAACACCATTGGCAGGACTGCTCTCAGATTCCGCAGGTCACGTAACTCAATATAATAGCTATGATGTGTGTAACCAACGCTTGACCGAGAAGACTCGTGAAATTCCACAGACGTAAGCTGTCTGAGTGCGTTCTCTGTGAACCTCGTAAAGAACATGGCGCGAATTCGTCATCACCCGATAAACGGGTTAGAGCGGCGTAGTTATAGGAAGCAGACAGGCACACACACAATGTCGGTGTTTGTCGTGGGTTTGAAAATGTCATTTACTTGCCCTGTTAGATCGATATATGAGAAGCCTTGGGATTCAGATGTGATTTCTTTAAGATTTGATAAAAGACAGTAGACTTCCACCAAACTACTTTTCTCCCCGTGGATGAGTGACTTTTGTCGCTACAACAGTAATATAATAAGCACAACAGGTACAATCCTTGTTAATTTGAGAAAAAAAGAATTTCGCAGAATAATGTGTTATCTATGTTGGTTTTTTTTTTCAGGGCCATCATCACAGCACGAATAACGCCTAGCTTCTTTGCATCAGATTGCAATTCATTTATTTTCCAGGCGAACACATTTTATAGCTGAAAGAAGCAAGGTATTTTTCGGAATTATATCGTTGAGGACATTCCTGAATCCGCTCTTAATGATATACCAGCTGAAGATAGTGTACTTCATTCCACACACACACACACACGCACACGCACAACACACACACACACATATATAATATTTTTTTTTATGCAGCATCACACACACACACACACACACACACACCACACACACACACACACACACACACACACACACACATATATGTATATATATGGTGCCGAAACATGTGAACTAGTCGGTCTATTCATGCTATCCAACATCCAAAAACAACTTGGAAAACAGGTCGGTTTGTACAGAGATGACGGCCTTGCTGCATTAAACAATAACCCAAGAACTATTGAAAACCAAAAAAAAAAGAATTATGTAAAATCTTCAAAAACCACAATTTAAAAATCACAATAGAAGCAAATAAAAAAGTAGTGAATTACTTAGACATAACATTAGACCTCAATGACAATGTGTACAAACCATACAAAAAACCCAATGACATACCAATCTATGTAAACGTCAAAAGCAACCACCCACCATCTATACTAAAAACAATACCCAACGGTATAAACAAGAGACTATCCAACCTATCATGCAATGAAAATGCATTCAATAATGCAGCAACAGAATACCAAGAAGCATTACAAAAAAAGTGGTTACAATCACAAACTACAATATAGCCCAGACAATAACACGAGCAGAAATAAGAAAACAGAAAAAGGAAGATCATATGGTACAACCCACCATATGATGGACAAATAAAAACAAATGTAGGAAAAGAATTCTTTAAAATCTTGGCAACATCATTCCCAAAAGAACACAAAACTGTCCAAAATATTCAACAAAAACACCATTAAACCATCATACTCATGTATGCCCAACCTCAAAAACATAATTGACTCATCTAACAAAATGAAAAGCAACACAAAAGAGAAGGGTGCTGAAAGGACATCTTGCAACTGCACCAAAAAAGAACAGTGCCCCCTAAGCAACAAATGTCTTCACAGCAATATTTATACCAAGCTACGGTAACATCAGAAAATGAAAAAGAAACATACATAGGGATTACTGAAAACACTTTCAAAACCAGATACGCAAACCATAAACAGTCATTTAAAAATGAAAAATACAAAAATCAAACAGAACTGAGTAATACAGTTGGAAACTCAAAGATAAAAAAAATAGACTACAGCATATGATGGAAAATCATAAAAAGAGCAACACCATACAACAACATTTAAAAAAAATGCAACCTATGTTCCACAGAAAAATGGTTAATATTATGCAAACCATACTTAGCAACTCTGAACACAAAAGTAGAAATAGTGAATAATTGCAGGCACAAGTGGAAATCTTTGCTAGCACATTCCACCTGACAGGCCCGGAAAACCCCCCCCCACCCCACACACACACACACAGAGACCTCACGTGCGCAAACGAAACCCGCACACACAGAGACAAGATCAGGTCCCGCACGCCATAAAAGACCGTTGGCGTGCCACAAAAAGAGACATCTGAGGAGAGATATGTACACATGTATCTTGAAACAAGCTTGTAGATGAATTTTAGCACTTCATTTTAAAAATATTTTTAACAAATGTTGCTCCCCAAGGGATTGAGCTTTTTCAGATTTTTTTAAGGACGTTTTAATACTGTTCATTATATATATATATATATATATAATATATATATATATATATATATATATATATATATATATATATATATATATATATATATACATATATATGTATTATATATATATATATATAGATCAGTATATTTAAAATGCCTAAAACAATTTTTTAAGTGCTCAACCCTTGGGGAGCAACATTAGTTAAAAACAAGTTAAAAGAGGAGTCTTAAAACTATCTACAAATTTGTTTCAAGCGTGTTGCGCTGTCATCAGGTAGTGGCATCCTGATGACAGCGCAACACGCTTGAAACAAATTGTAGATAGTTTTAAGACTCCTCTTGTAACTTGTTTTAACTATATATATATATATTATATATATATATATATATATATATATATATATATAGAGAGAGAGAGAGAGAGAGAGAGAGAGAGAACTGGCCCTCAGCACTTGTGTCTTAGAGGATATCTTTATATATTTTTTACTTTCCACAAGAAAATGTAGCTTGTTTTGCTCTTTCATGATTTTCTTTTGCTTCTTAGATGGCACCTTTGGTTGGTTTTTTTGAAAACTCAACAAACATACTACGGCATTGCACACCAGCCTTTTCTGGGATTGCATTCTTCTTAAAACTGAAAGGCAGAGGAGTCAAATTACCACTTTCCGCGGTCACTGAGGAGAAACCACCAAGTTTCGAAATATCCGTATATGACCAGGAGTTATATGTTAGTGAGTTTCCCTCCCTATTGGAGGATGTCTCCCTTTGGAGAATATAAGCTTGCTGAAGGCTCATTTTGAGAAGCATTTATTTTATTTTTCCCCATTCACCACTCAAGCACATACTGTTAGTTAGGCAGAATCATCTACCACTGCAGATATGAATGCGTATCTCCCCCTATTTCTTCAATCTAAGACATAAGAGCAAGCTTTGTTTATAATTCAATATTTCTTGCAGTCATTGCAACACCAAGCTGCTCTGTAAGTTGCTGGAACGGTTCTCGGTACTTATCCTTGGAATGTATTAGTTTGTTGTATTTTAGTCCCTTGCGGATTCATTCCAAGAACTGGCCCTCAGCACTTGTGTCTTAGAGGATATCTTTTTATATTTTCTACTTTCCACAAGAAAATGTAGCTTGTTTTGCTCTTTCATGATTTTCTTTTGCTTCTTAGATGGCACCTTTGGTTGGTTTTTTTGAAAACTCAACAAACTACTACGGCATTGCACACCAGCCTTTTCTGGGATTGCATTCTTCTTAAAACTGAAAAGGCAGAGGAGTCAAATTACCACTTTCCGCAGTCACTGAGGAGAAACCACCAAGTTTCGAAATATCCGTATATGACCAGGAGTTATATGTTAGTGAGTTTCCCTCCCTATTGGAGGATGTCTCCCCTTTGGAGAATATAAGCTTGCTGAAGGCTCATTTTGAGAAGCATTTATTTTATTTTTCCCCATTCACCCACTCAAGCACATACTGTTAGTTAGGCAGAATCATCTACCACTGCAGATATGAATGCGTATCTCCCCCTATTTCTTCAATCTAAGACTAAGAGTAAGCTTTGTTTATAATTCAATATTTCTTGCAGTCATTGCAACACCAAGCT
>CM031606.1:32568442-32585942 GCA_018398815.1 Conus ventricosus
TTGTTTTCTCATCCGTACCAAATAATATAATCTCCACATTAAAGGATAATTTTTCACAGTGGGAACAATTAACTTTCAGAGCTCTTTCAAAGTCTTTCCAGAAAACACGGGTAAACTCACATTCCCATAGGTAATGATTAATGGAATCTTTCTCTATTACAAAAGTTACATTTGTCACTATCAATAATTTGCATACTTTTCAGCACACTGTTTGTTACTAAAATTCTGTGGCATATCTTAATTTGAAACCATTTTAATTTTGTTTCTTTAATTTTGCTGATCCTTTTCAGTACCTCTATCCAGTCAATAGGTATATTAAGACGCTGTTCCCACTTAACAAAGGCACTAATGTTAAGAACTTCATTGACTTCCACCATAATATCATAATAAGTACGAGTACCTTTAGTAACGCTACAAATTCTTTGAAGTGCTAAAGTTTTATCTTTACTAATGTTACTGTCTAATTTGAGTCTTCTTTTCTCTGCATAAGCTTTGATCGAATGCACGCAACTTATATAATGCAGAAAATTGATCTGAAATCCCATTTTCTCTGACAGTTCGTAAAGGCTTACAAAATTACCATCATCATCAAGTAAATGTTTAACAAGAAATATGTTTTTCTGCATCCATTTCTTGTAAATGAATGTTTTTTCTCCCACTTTAAACTTCTCATTACAGAAAATAGGTTCAGTGGCTAAATCTGTACTTTCGTACAATTCTACCTGTTTGCAGAACCTTTGATATGATAGAAAAAACTCCTTTCCAAAATTTGTTACGAATATTGCTTTCAACAAATCTGTTAGGACCATAGGCGTCCAAATTACTTATTTCGGGACATAATGAATGCAATATTATCTTCCACTTATGGTTGTACATGTACGCTTTCCTTATCCAGGCTATTTTTAAGGAGCTGATATATATTTTCAGATCGGGTATACCTATCCCTCCCTTTTGTATACTATGTATTGAATACTTTCTTTTAATTTTATCATTTTTGTTGTTCCATACAAATTTGAAACACATGTTCTGTAATAAAGCAATCTGGGAATCAGGAGGATTCGGTAAAAGGATCCATAAGTACACCAGTTGTGATAGCACTAGTGATTTTAGCACAGCTACTCTACCTAATGGTGTTATAATCCTTTGTGTCCATATTTTGAACAGGTTTTGGACTTCCGAAAATTTATCCTTCATATTAATTTCCGTCATATCCGATAGACTATTCGTAAACCACATCCCTAGAATTTTGAATTTTGGGGGGTTCCATTCCATTTTACAATGTGACAAATATGTGTTCGTGGAATTTTTCTCTGTACCTAGCCAAACATTAAACGTTTTCTCGTAGTTCAATTTGAGTCCAGATATTTGCTCAAATTCATAAGGTTTGCAAATAACTTTTCGTATGATTTCTTGTCGCCTTCTAACGTAAAAGTGGGGTCGTCTGCAAATTGATTTATCTTAAATTCTGTGTTTTCTATCTTTATGCCTTTGATATCATGATCTTGCCTTATTTTGGTCGCTAGTACTTCAACACACAAAACAAATAGGTATGGAGATATAGGGTCCCCTTGACGGCAACCTCTTCCAATTGAAAGGCCTGAAGACACTTTCCCGTTCACTATTACGTAAGACTTTATCTTATCGTAAAAAGATGATATCCATCGTTGTATTCCTTTTCCAAATCCAAAGCACCCAGAATTTTATTCATATATGACCAGTTAACTGAATCGAAAGCTTTCTCGAAATCGACAGAAATTAACAACCCTCGCAACCTGTTCACTTCTAAATAATGAATTAAATCATATATTGTTCGTAAACTATCTCCAATATATCTATCTGGAACGAATCCCGTCTGATCCTCGTTTATGAGTTTTGGTAACACAATTTTTATTCTGTTTGCAATACAGGCTGAAGCAATTTTGTAGGTTACATTTAAAAGTGAGATAGGTCTCCAGTTCTTCAAGTATTCTCGCGGTTTCTCTCCTTTCGGGAGACCAATTATTATTCCTTCTTTTTGTGTTACAGACATTCCTCCATTACTGTATCCCTCATTTAGAGAACGGACAAGAAAATCTCCTAATTGTCTCCAGAAGAATTTAAAGAAATTTACTGTCATCCCGTCTGTTCCAGGACTCTTATCATTTTTCATATTTTTTAGCACTTTGGTAGCTTCTTCTAAAGTAATTAACCCCTCCAACTGTTCGGATTCTACCTGATTTAGTTTTGGCAGGTTTTCTACATATTTTTCAGTCTCAATATTACTTACTTCTTTTTCCGCGTATAGGTTTTCATAATAGTTCTTTGTCTCTGTTAACATATCGTCCGTTTCTGTCAGAGTTCTTCCTTGGTCTGTGACAAGTTTAAGCATTCTTTTGCTTACGAAATTCCTTTTCTCCAATGCACAGAAATATTTACTTATTTTTTCCCCGTAAGATGCCCATTTAGCTCTGGATCGAATTATTATTCCGTCAATTTTTGTTTTCCTTAGCTCACTCAGCTCTTCCTTTTTGTTTTTCAAGATCTCCAGGTCTCTTTCTAGTAAGTCATTTTTGCTTTCCAAATCTTGTATTGCTTTTTCAATTTGTTTTTCCTTTTCATTTCGTTTTCTATTTTTGCGAATACTGAATGTTATTGTTTCTGCTCTTATTTCCATAATTAGAGTTTCTAGAAATAATTGGTCAGAAATTGTAAACTGAATTTGATCGTTGGGATTTTACTGACAGAGTTTTTATTGTAAGGTAGTAATGCATATTGTCCTTTAATCTTTCAATCGTTTCATTAACCAGATTTACATATTGCTTGTCTCTTAGAAGAGAGGAATTAAATTTCCAGAACCCTTTATGTTTCTCTTCCTTTTTAAAAACAATATTTATGTATACTTTGTTTACGCTTTGTCGTCTCACTTGGACAGATGATCAAGTGAGATGGTTGACGCTGCTAGAAACGACTTAGTCTTATCTGCTTCAGTCATGCCTATATTTGACCGGTGTATGTGTGCTCATGTGTGTGTGTGTGTGTGTGTGTGTGTGTGTGTGTGTGTGTGTGTGTGTGTGTGTGTGTGTGTGTGTGTGTGTGTGTTCTGCCTACACTTTCTTTCTACGTCATGAAAGCCCAAAAACGATAACGAGTGGTCTGCGCGCCTGTTAGGAATAACCGTAAATGATAGCCCAGCTGGCCTCGGAGCGAAACATGAAATCAACTTCAGGACTTGAAAAAAAAAAAAGAGGAAAAGAAAGAATGGCTGAACTTGGTTGACAGCTGAAAGAACACAAAAACTCCCGACAACGCTCCCAGACACAAACATGACGAGGAAATTGGATGGTGCCTCGTGGCGTGTCAGAAATAGAGGTGGAATAATTGGTGACTTCATGCCAAAGTCGGAATCACATGTGGGAAAACGGAATGCATCTTACGGGAAATGGAACAGGCAGAAAGCCTTTTGTCCCGCTCTTCTTTTGCCCTCAGTTAATCAGTGTTGTCGACTCAACTTTTGGCTTGAGTCATCTTCCTGAAGCACCGTAGTTATGATAAAGACAGCGCTCGTTTCTTTGAAAAAATACTCTTTTTTTCTGCTCCAGGAATTCTAACGTGGTGATGATGCTTCACTTGAAATTCTTTGATATTGGTTATATTTTGTATCTGAGGGTTCTTTTTCCATTTTGTGCGCATTAAACTGGTATATAATTTAAAAATCTTCGTTCAGGTTATTCATTTATTTTCTTATAATGGGGTCCATGAACGTAGCTCATTTTCCCTCTGTAATAGATCGTTCGGGTTTTTTGTTTTTAATCATAGCAATTGTATCATATCTATAAAGGCCTGAATACACATGCACCACCACCATTACTATCACGGCCATTCTCACCATATCACAACCCATCGTGTTTACTCTCTCTCTCTCTCTCTCTCTCTCTCTCTCTCTCTCCCTTGGGTAAAGGAAATCATCTCATATTTACAGACGCCCTTCAGCATTGCCGTACTGTAGATAAAAGTTTGGCCCTAAGGACATTGTAATCAGTCTAACGCTGAGTACGAATGTCTTTTGTGTCATGGTGTCCCTTAGAAAGAAACATCTTCTCTAAGTGTTGCCCTGCCCGTGCTGACTCTAGAAAAGAACTCATTTCTAACAAGTATTTCAATCGTCCATCGCAACTGTTTCGATTATTAAATCTCGTGACACACAACAGGTAACTAGTTGCACAGTCTTGTACGTTTTGAAAACAAGCCTTTAAAAGAAACGTATCTTTGCCAAGCGGAAAATAGAGACGATGTTCAGATTTATGATGATATTTCACTCGTCCAAGACTCATTTAATGATCATTTGCATGCGACATATAAACACACCAGTTCAATGGACCTTTAGACTTACAACAGAACAGTTCTCTCTCTCTCTTCTCTCTCTCTCTCTCTCTCTCTCTCTCTCTCTCTCTCTCTCTCTCTCTCTCTCTCTCTCTCTCTCTCTCTCTCTTGGAAGACTGACTGAATAAGTGGGACGGAGAAGAGCAGGGAGGGTGGGACGAATAGGGGGAAGGGAGGGGCGAACTAGGATTTAATGCCTCAAAACGCACTGTTCAGCTATCAGATAAATTTCTTCCTGTTCTGTGTATTCACTGTAAAATTCACACCAAAAATTCGTCAGCGACCTTATGAAAAAAAAACATGCCGTCTGCAAAGGCGGACTTCTGAACTTTTTACTGTTGATCTTTTCGGCCCGTTTTTTTCCTCCGACCTCCATTTGAAATGGGCTGCACAGAACATGTCAGTGTATGTCGCCATGCGAGAAGAGAACGCTGTTGTGGCAGTCTTTTTCCTGTGCTGTTGGTTAAAGGTGAGACTTTGAACCCTTTGTGGAGATGTTGAAAGTGCTCTTGGACCAAACCTTTCCAAAGCCGTAACAATACGAAACAGACTTAATTTGCTGAAACAGGGACCGACGATGACAAAGCCAGCCCAAGGAGAGCTGTCGGACATCACAGAAGTACTTGGCAGCCTGTGAAGGAATCATCCCTGTCTGACTTCATGACCATGTTGCAGACGATACACTGTGTGGTCAGCGATATGACGCTGGACATTCAGGTCCTGCGCTGAGGATCCACATCCTGGCTGGAGGAACTGAGAGACGATGAGGCAGAAATTGGACGACCGTCATTAATACAAGACGAACGACGACCTTGCGTTGAAATGGAAAATGTTGAAGGAAAGTGTGACGATTGGTAGGGATGATCCAGACAAAGCAACTTGCTTCTCTACAATTTAACCTGAAACAATAAGGATACAAGAGCTGTCTGCCTAAAGATCTCGTAACTTATGAGCAGGAACTCTCTCTCTCTCTCTCTCTCTCTCTCTCTCTCTCTCTTGCTTGCTCATGAAACTGGCTTTGATAGAGCCCGTCACGTGAACACCAAGGCGGATTATCCTAATGTGTTACGTAAAAAGAAGACGGATGTGCCTAGTGTGGGATGCAAACTCATTAGAAACCAACATATGTGTGGTACTTCTACACACAAAAAAAAGGAAAGAAAGAAAAGAAAGAAAAAACTAAGATGTGACAGCAAGAGTGTAACAATGATTCAAGCTGATCTCATTGTGTACGGAAACAGTGTACCGTGGACATTGTTAATCGGCTTGTGGATGATACAGGGCCTTATACGGCCCGCAAGCCATCAGATAATTTTGTCTTCAGCTGAGGGAAATACTATCAATGAGGAAACACCAGTTGCTTTGTCACAGTGCGACGCCGTCAGCGAGATGATGACAGCTCATGAAAAAGGTAAGCCTCTTAAGCTGACAACGCACAAAAGACTTCCGTGTGGAATCGTGTGCCTTATAAGGAATGAGCTGTGTCTAAATCTAATCGATTTTTTTTTTCGATCGACGACCGACATCAATATTTGGAGGATTTTGTCGTTTTGTGAGAGGCTGTACTGTGAAGCACCACTTGATGATGACCATCACAATGCTAAGAGGAAAAAGAGACAAACCTTAACAACTGCAATCACTATTACGACTCAGTGACGCGGCCAGTCTGGAACAGTTTAACAGGCCTTGACAAGATACCAGCTCCTGCAGGTGGGAACGTATCTTTGTGCCCACGTCTCTTTGTAGAGATGTGGGCACAAGAGACGTGGGCACAAAATACCACTTTTTGGGGCATATAGAGACGTGGGCACAAAGAGACGTGGGCACAAAGGGATGCTTCGCCTGCAGGTAACCTTTACATAACTGACCCGAACCAATGTAATAGCGAGATAATTTGAGAATCAGTGTGACTAAAGTTTTGTCTCAGAGTGGGAGGAAAAAAATCTCAGACAGCTGTGTACGAAATGTCTTACATAACTGACACTGAAATCATACAGTTATTTCCCTAAGAATGATCAAATTTGAATAAAAGAGAACGATTTTGTTCACATTATCGAAACGTTTGGACGGGATAAGCCCGTTGCGACTTTTGTGACACCGTTTGTGAAGATGATATCCAAGCTGAAGGTGCGACAAGTTTGAGGGATCTAACTATTAACGAACCCACGCTAAGCGCTCCTTTTTCTCCTACTCTCTTGATAAAAAAGGCAGGTCTCTCCTAAGGTAGAATGGTGCACTCAAGTGCAACCTCAAAGACTGCCATATGAACACAGGCACCTTGGAACATTCTGCATTTAACAGACCTTCTGTAGCAAACCTGTGTCAGAAGTACACAGAGTTTTGAGTTGAACAGAGCAGTTGGCATTTAGGCACAGAGGGAGAGCAGGAAACGGGGTCACGGAACACATTTGCCTGCGACAGTGCACGCAACCGAATGTGTGCCTTAAAGACAGCGTTCACCCCCACTTCAGGACACCTCCTGGCAAATAACCAGTCTGCTCATTCAGCGATCGAACCAAGAGGAGATTCAATGACTATAAACAAAGAGATCAACAGACTGTATGGAGAAATAAGCACGAACAAGTAACAGTATAAAGGTGATGGCTGATGTAGCAAAGAAACTGCCAATGAACTATGACTTCCGCAATTTATTGAATCAATGCTGATAATACTTCTTTTCACATAGTAAAATGAGGGTCAAAACACCTCTTAAAGAGAAAAGAAAAGCAGTTCGACCACGCTTTGTCGGCTAAAAGGATCCAGTCTGTAAACAGCACACGCGATTTATACAAATTTTATGTGAAATCTTTACAAGAGAATTTGTTACCGCCAGGGACACAGACAAACAAAGTACAGGACAAAACACAATGCATTTCGACCTCTTGGGTCTTCTTCAAGCAAAAACAAATAACATTTAGGACAGTGAAAACATAGAACGAGAAAACACTTATCATCTCATATTCGGCGCAATATCAAAATGGCTGCCAGACGAAAACGAGGCAACCCAGGAGTGGATTATGGGAGCCAAAATCTGTTAATTACTATAGAGAATTGTTTCGTGGAGGGTTCTGAATAATTCACAACGATAATGATAATGGAGCAACCATTCATTATTTGACGGTAGTGGTGACCACAGTAACTGCAGTCATTTTGTCTCACTAAAGCAGATTAAGCTGCTATAAGCTGCCATAAAAGAACTTAGGAAAACTGAAAAGTTGAAAAGCAGGTGCTCTGACAAATTTACTGGGTAGTTTACCACAAACTAAAAAAAAAAAAACAGTGCATGCAAATCAAGGTTGGTCATGGATTTTGCCACCAAAGGCATAACTCTTTATTTGACCGAAAGTATCCTGAAAGTTTAGCAAAAATGAATTATTCTGCCGTTACAAGAATCTCTCTCTCTCTCTCTCTCTCTCTCTCTCTCTCTCTCTCTCCTCTCTCTCTCTCTCTCTCTCTCTCTTCTCTCTCTCTCTCTCTGTCTTCCGCCTTCCGTAATTTTGTTCAATTATGGTAAAGAAGTAAGAAGATAAACAAAACAGGAAGAAAAGATCTGATAAATTGGTCGATACACGAGAAAACGAACAGACGAGCTTTCTGATTTAATCACCTCCTAGGAACCCGGCATGTGGCGGGAAAGAAAAATAATTAAGACAAAAAATCCCAACGACTAGCAATGAAGATTTCCCAAAAATACATTGGCATCATTTTTGTTTTGCTTTGAGGAAATGATGTTAATAGATATTAGATTTTTGAAAATGAGGTCTTCATAGACAGCCACGGAGCAGAATACGTTCTTTTTCTTTGGGCGTTCTGACGCAATGAGCCTTACTCGTGATTTCTGAAGTGTGATTCCTAAAGAAGAGGGTCACCAATCAGCTTCTTTATATATTTCATGTGATAAGTAAACCTGTTGCAGCTTGGTTTTGAATGTTTTACACTCTGTTGCTTCTGATGTTTTAGCATCGACGTGCCGGACAGAGTGCACGGTTTGTTGTCACTCTGTATGTGTTGTTGTTGCTGCTGCTGCTGCTGTTGCCGTTGCTGCTGTTGTTGTTCTTGTTGTTTTAAGATTATCTCTAATGATTTTCTTTCTCAGGTGTGTGTGTGTGTGTGTGTGTGTGGTGTGTGTGTGTGTGTGTGTGTGTGTGTGTGTGTGTGTGCGTGCGTGCGTGCGTCGTACGTGTCGTGCGTGCTGGTGCGTGCGTGCGTGCGTGCGTGCGTGCGTGCGTGTGTGTGTGTGTGTGGTGTGTTGTGTGTGTGTGTGTGTTTGTTTGTGTGTTTGTGTGTGTGTGTGTGTGTGTGTGTGTGTGTGTGTGTCGTGTCGTGCGTGCGTGCTTGCGTGCGTGCTTGCAGTGTGTGTGTGTGTGGTGTTGTGTGTGTGTGTGTGTGTGTGTGGTGGGGTGTGTGTGTGTTTGTGTGTGTATGTGTGTGTGTGTGTGTGTGTGTGTGTTGTTGGTGTTGTGTGTTGTGTGCGTGTGTGTTTGTGTGTGTGTGTGTGTGGGGGTTTTTGAATGTACCAATGCAATGGTATGATGCACATGAAAATGTAATAAAGATCAGAAACGTTACGAAAATGTGTGATGGATCTTGCTGAAATTACTCCTTTAGATTGTTTTTTTTCTCATTTGATGTTATCCAGACCGATGTTATTCTTGGTGACGAAACTCCATTTCCCTATTTTCATTATTATCACTAGATACATGATGTATAAGACTGTGTTCGTTGTAGGTGTCGATCCACACAAAGATTGCAGTATTGCGTGCGACCTTAAATTAAAACACGAGTCTGTGTTTTCGTTGAACAATTTTTAAACATTTTTTTAAAAATCGCCATGCATGATTGCAAGCCCACAAAAACTTGTTAAATATTTGATTTCTTTCAACACTACACATTTACAGTACTCTCTTGTCAACCCCATACGCACAAATACGCTAATACGGAAATACGCCAAAAAGTACGGAAGTGATTTAAACAAAATTCGGTAAAAACAAACATGACCCAGAAGCACACCGCATCGCCAAGCAGCTTGTTCAAAATCCATTCAAGATGATTAGACAAATTACGCTGTCAAAACTGAGGAAACGATGGAAAGAAGGGATGTAAACCAACGACGAATCTTTCTCTTTATTTCTACATCCTGATGCGGATCCGTGATGAGGATTGGGATTAATGGTCGGATTCAAGATCCAGTTGACTCTGTTGAGGTCTGCGCTTTTCCCAGGATCCTTCTGGTTTTGTTCAGTTTTTTTTTTTATTTTTTACGATCTTGGACATTCGTAATCTAATGCAAGCCTTTGTTGCTATTATCATTATGGCCGTCTGTACTCAGACTGCAACTGATGTTTGAGATACGTACGACACATGGCGGCTATAAGCACTATGAGCTGGAGTGCAGTAAAAGGAGTATGACGGAGCATGAGGATAAAGAGGATATCACAGGTGTGTATGTATGTGAACGCCGGCGAGTGAGAATAGTCCACACAGAAATGCACAGTGAACATAGCACACTGGGACATAGCAGCTCTGAAGAGTGGATACAACTTCAATCAAATTACACACCAGTACTGAAGAGCTAACGGAAAACAGATCAAAGAAATGGTCCAGGGAAAGGTGGCGCCAGGAGAACTGTTTAAACATGGCGATGCTAGGCGTAGCTTTGGGGGGAAATTGTTATTGCTAAGTCTTTGAATAAGTTGATTTGGAATTTGTCTCAAGTGTGTGCTAGATGCAGTTTAGTGGTGATCTTGTTGCTCAGCTTCAAAGTTATCTATCGCTCTGAAATCATGTAGCAGACCAGAACAAGCACCAATAATCACCACCGAAGTGAGTCCACGGCAGTGCAGTGTCTTTCCTGGCAGGTTGCCATACGGACGACCTGATACTGATTGTGTTGTTGACTGTGATGCTGGGGCTGCAACGGCTTGCGACTGTGTAAAAAGGGACGTTTTCTCCTTTATTTATGTCCTGATCTCGTATTGCTCGACTTTATAACAAAGAACAGATTACACAGCACGACAGTGAATCCGTCACAACTAACGAACTCGCAAACCATTAAGCATCCAAATGCGTATTTACCCAACCAACCAGCCAGCCAGCCAGACAGCTAACCAGCCGATCAATGTGAGTGACACATCTCCTTTGCCATGCACGTTCTCCGATCATCCAAACAACCAAATTAACCGCAGCCACAAAAGCTGCAACGATTACGACAACAACAACAAACCAAGCAAGATGCCAAGCAGATTACGGCAATAACAACAAACCAAGCAAGATGCCAAGCACATTACGACAACAACAACAAACCAAGCAAGATGCCAAGCACATTACGACAACAACAACAAACCAAGCAAGATGCCAAGCACATTATGACAACAACAACAAACCAAGCAAGATGCCAAGCACATTACGACGACAACAACAAACCAAGCAAGATGCCAAGCAGATTACGACAATAACAACAAACTAAGCAAGATGCCAAGCAGATTACGACAATAACAACAAACCAAGCAAGATGCCAAGCAGATTACGACAATAACAACAAACCAAGCAAGATGCCAAGCAGATTACGACAACAACAACAAACCAAGCAAGATGCCAAGCAGATTACGACAACAACAAACCAAGCAAAATGCCAAGCAGATTACGACAATAACAACAAACCAAGCAAGATGCCAAGCAGATTATGACAATAACAACAAACCAAGCAAGATGCCAAGCAGTCGGTTAACTTGCCCTGAGGCAGGAGAAGGAAAAGAGCTGATATCTAAAGAATCATGTAGTTGTTTCCATCATTCTGCACTGTCAGCGTGCCAGTGCTTCAAAAGCTTCTAATTATTGTGCACTGATCGGCCGGTCTCACTTCTGTTTCAATTACACAACAAAGGCAAAGTAGAAAAGACAGAAAGAGTGAAAGAAAGAAAAAGAATAAAAGAAGGAAAGAAAAAAGGAATGGAAGAAACAATCGAAGAAAGAAAGAGGGAAAGAAAGAAAGAAAGAAGGAAGGAATGAAAGAAAGAAGGAAAGAAAGAAAGAAAGAAAGAAGGACATGAATGAAGAACGAACAAAAAAGCAAGAAAAACTCAGTAACCGGTTTGTTTAATAAAACATCTGTACATTAATTATTCAGTCAGAGAGCATCGTCCATCTCTTTCAGAAATGTAAAGAACACATAACAAACAAACAAATTAATTAACAAAGAAGGAAACAACAAGACAGAACCATTGGAAAACGGTCTCGCTAAAGCAAAGAATAGAAAAACGAAGAGCTGACGTTGCTTGTTATTCTTCTGCGGAATTTGATGTTTTTGTGATCATTATTTCTCCAAGTGGAGGACTGAACAAGAAGAGGAAGCGTATGAGAGAAAAGGGGAATTAAAAAAAAAGAAATGGAAGATAGAAGAAGGAGGGAAGAAGAATAAAAGGGAAAAAAAAACAAGACGATAACAAATAAGAATAAATCAAAGGAGTAAAATGAAAATGAAAAAGTATTTTATGCATACATTGTTTTTTTAAGTATTCAAGTCGTGGCACTGTCTTCTCACAAGAATTTTTTTTCAGTCCAGCACGGGAACCTTTATAGCCCCATCCTCACGCCCTCTAACATTTGCCAGTAACCCCACTCCCCATGTGGAACGGACAATGTAGATACAGATCTGTTCCACAGCCTTCTTAATCATCACCCAGAGAGAGAGAGAGAGAGAGAGAGAGAGATAGAGAGAGAGAGAAAGAAAGAAGACAGACAGACAGACAGACAGACAGACAGGGGAAGAAGCAGAGACAGAGGTATTCTGTTGATTTCACCTAACATTTTATATTTCTTTCTGCGGTCGGTTTCTATTCATCAATTCTACTAGAATGCATATAGATTTCATTTGAGCTTTCCCCTTCATCCCATCACTTTCTTACGGTATATTCCCCCCTCTCCCCCCCTCTCCCCCCCCCCCCCCCCCACCTCCTTATCCCACCTTCCATCTGTTCCTCCGTCCACATTATCTCCCACCGTTTCTCTCCCCCTTCTGTCCTCCTCTCCGTGTTGTTCATCTTGTTTGAACGTGAACATTTTATCGAAGTAACTTCCGACAGTTGTAACTGATCTGCAGATAATGAATGCGTTCCAAAGGCCGAGGTGGCACGACCTTTTTGGCCAGGTTCTTACCGTCGACTTTCTGTTCATGATTTCGCCTCTTGTCTCCTGTTTGTCTTTTCTCTGCTCCTCCTATACACCGTCTAAAACTGACGTGACATTTGCTCCGACTGTTATTTCATGTCTCACTTTTCTATGTGTTACTGTTATTGTTGTTTGATCTAGTAGTTGAATTGTTCAAGTTATCGTGTATTGTCACCAATCTCTCACGTTTTTTAAGGTTGTATCGGTCAACCAAGCTTTTTTGTGTGTGTCTTTCTTTCTTTTTCTAGACTGAAGCAAAATGACTTTTTTTCTTTTCTTCTTTTTCTTCAATCTTCTTCTCTTCTTCTTCTCTTCTTCTCTTTCTTCTTCTTCTTCTTCTTTTCTTCTTCTTCTTCTTCTTCTTCTTCTTCTTCTTCTCTTCTTCTTCTTCTTCTTCTTCTTCTTCTTCTTTCTTCTTCTTCTTGCTCTTCTTTTTCTCTTCTCTCTTCTTCTTCTTCTTCTTCTTCTTTCTTCTTCTTCTTCTTCTTCTTCTTCTCCTTCTTCTTCTTCTTCCTCTCTCTTCTTCTTCTCTCTTCTTTTCTTCTTCTTCTTCTTCTTCTTCTTCTTCTTCTTCTTCTTCTTCTTCTTCTTCTTCTTCTTCTTCTCTTTTACTTCTTCTTCTTCTTCTTGCTGTTCTCATTGTTGTTCATGTTCTTCATAATTCCTATTTTTCTACTTCCCTTTCTTCTTCTTCTTCTTCTTCTTCTTCTTCTTCTTCTTCTTCTTTCAGTCGGTTTACCCTTGGAGGCGTAACTGACCAGTCCGATGGATTTGAGACCACAAGAACACGCTTGTCAAGGAAATCCAACATCCGCGATGGAAGAAAAGCAGAATCATCTGCGTCCAAAGAGGCCAGTTCAAAGGGTCCAGAAAGATCTGCCTCTGAAGTGTTATCAACCTTGGCTATTCCATACCAAGCCACCAGCGTGCTTATAGGTGACTCGGCCATACGATACATAAATCCATGGCAGATAGCAACTAAGGGTGAGTTCACTGACAAAATCTGCGTGTAGACACGAAATGTACGGACCCGATTTAGTGGCTGGACACCTTAGCTGTCAGCCCATATGTCATTACCGTCACAGTCTACGACGGAGTGAATGACTATACCGCACGATCCATCAACGAGGACACATGGAAGAAAGTAATAAGTTTACATCGTACCTTCCCAAATGCAGGCATTCGTATGAGTGCTATTGTTCCAGCAAAGAGGCTTCATAATTTGAACAGCTCCATCTTCCCGTCCAGCAAGAAACTTCATACCATCTGCCATCGTCTCAACATTCACTGTGTTAATCGCATGTCTGGTTTCAGATCACCTACAGGCAGAAATTTATACAACGACCACACTCACCCGAACAAAAAAAGGGTACAATTCATCTAGCAGCAAACCTGAAAACTTGTTCTTCAGATCACTCTTCTGGTCATTTGATTTTTCACAAAACTGTACATGAGAAGCAACTCATCAAGCAATCCACAACGCGGGCATTATCATAATTCCACTCTTCCAAGGCGTCAAAAGCCATATTCATCTCGGCATGGGAGAAACATTTTCAGAGACAATCAGCAAAATCATCACACTACTTTACATCTCCTTTCCAGACCTGTCTTCACCACCAACCCATTAGTAAACACCTGTGACAAATGCAGCGAATGTGTCGAACTGGCCAATTTAGTGGACTGCGAGTAGGTCGCTTGAACATCTATCATCTGACAAGAAAATTATCGGACGTGTCGAGGATTATAAACAACAACAACAATTCATTCCATATTTTTGGTTTTACAAACATATTGACAAAAATCACATAAGTGATAGTTTATTTCCATTCCTGGTTACACAGTTACTAGAAGAGACCCCATCTGTCCCCCAGGAAACGGGTATTGCGTGTTATATTCAAAATAATGTTTCCTGTATAGTCCGTCATGACCTATGTCATCCAGGCATTGAATCAATGTGGCTTGAAATCCAGTCACGCAATAAATCAGCAAAACCGCTTCTTATTGGGATGTTGTACAGACAGAAATTTGCGGGCCTCCGGTTGGTGTAAGTGACCACTATGCGGTCTGTGCTTCATGCAACAAAAAAGTTTTAAAACACCTAGAGCATCTCGTATTCTAATAACATTTGGGTCATTCAAGAAGTTCAATCTGCCTGCATTTCAGTCAGGTCTTCACTCCGCACTCTTCGATAACATCAACAGTTTTACTGATCCAGAAACCGCCCTTTCCTTTCGGATTTCAATCTTCTTAAAAGTTGTTGATAAACATATTTCGTTGATTCAGAGACGCGTCAAATCCAACATTCTGCCGGGGTGGCTTACGGAAAATATTCTTCAAGCAATGGACGAAAGAGATAATTTAGAGAAAAGTGGTTTCTTTGAAGAATATAAAAAGAAACGCAGTGCGGTTAGTATATGATCAGAAAATCTAAACGCGTTTTCTTTCGAAATTTGATTCAAAACAAAAGCAATACAGCTTCTTTCTGGACTGCAATTCATCAGCTCATTTATCCATGCACTTCTAATAAATAATGTCCCATTCCAGCTGCTTTGTGTAGAATTACTCATGGTTACTAAATATCAACGATATCAAAGCAGTTGGTGTAGTTTTCATTGATCTATCAAAAGCTTTTGATCTGATTAAATGACGACATACTGTTACAAAAGCTTGAATTTTACGAAATTGACGAAACCCGTGCATTGTTCTTCAAATCATATTTACAAAATCGTACTCAGAGTGTCTACTTACGAGGTTTGATTTCTTCTATAAGAGTGATTTCACGTGGAGTACCACAGAGGTTGACACTATGTCCACTTCTGTTTTCTTTGTATATTAATGACCTACCTTTATCGATTCAATATGCAGTACGTGCTTTATTTGCTGATGATATATCAATACAGTATACTAATTGACAAAATAAGTCATTATTGAAATATCAGTATAAAATCTGTTGAACACCGGTGTGGTGATTATTCATCCTGATAAAACTGAATCCATGTTCATTTGCTCTCATCAGAAAAGACAGAGCATGCGAGAAACAACACTAAAAATAAGCTATAAATATGTAGTTATCAAGCAAGTGGCTAAGTACAAATTGCTAGGAATCATCATTGATCAAAGTCTATCGTGGCAGAATCATGCTCTTAGCCTCGTAAACAGCTTTCTTCCAGCGTGTTCCAGTTGTCACAGATGAAACTCTTGATGCCCATTCAAGACGCGTGTTTTACTTTGCTTTTATTCAGGATCGTCTTGGCAACTGCTCTGTTATCTGCGAAAATTGTGCTTCCTCTTCCTAAAGCCACATTGTTCTTTACAGAAACGTGCCATCACGCTGAAATCCGACGTCAAATCTGCTGGTACATCTGAGTACAATGTCTGTAAACAGCATGAAATCCTGTCCCTTCATTTATAGTTCAGATTCAATACATTAATTCATATGCATAACTTTTTCTATGCCCACAATACCTTAAAGGTCTACTTTAGAGATTTTCGATAATTTGTTAAAAACAGGTCTACATGTCATATAACTACAGTACGGTATTCATTTTTCAAAAAAAGTCGCCGGAAGAATTTAACAGATAAAAAACGAGTTTTGCACACCTGTTCAAACCCGCGCGGTAGACCGAAAACCGTGACGTCACTTGATGGACTGGCCGTCAGCCGCGACCTACACAACAAGCCAACGCCAAGTGAAATCAACACGAGTTGCGATCCCCCACAGCCTAAAAAGTCACGAGGGGGTGGCAGATATTGTGCTGTAGGCGTGTGCAGCAGCTCAGCAGGAGACGGATATTCTTTGCACACATTTCCATCTGATCCAGATACTCGAAAGAAGTGGATTTGGTTCGTGCAACTATGCCGGGCCACTAAGTTATTTTTACCACGTCAGTTCCAGCTGGACCACGGAAACGAGCTGTTCCGACAATTGCCGAGCCCGTTCGAGTGGATCAAAAACTTCGTCTGCATTGTGCGCGTATACTTTGAAGGCGGAGTGGTAAGCTCGTACAGATGAGTACGATAGTCGCACGTTTATTCTGTTCTTATCGATGGACAGATCACACTTGTTAAATTGAATGAACACGTTAAGGCTTGAGGAAGGAGAATCTCCGCTCGCCGTCCACGCGTGATCGCATCAAGAAGTCAGTCGGTAGCCTCCCTCGAGACTTCGGTAAAGTCCGCACGCCTTCGGAATGATGTGTTCGGGCGTTCAGCTGGAACTGAATAGCTCGTTTCTGTGGTTCAGCTGGAACTGACGTGGTAAAAAGAACTTAGCGTTCAAACTGATAAGGTAAAGGCCTTGCAGAAACATCCCCAGGGTTACATTGGCTGTCGCAATCATAGTCACTGCTTTTACATGATAAATTAAATACCGATCGAGATGTGCAAGAACCATCAGAATCGCTTTCTGTTGCCGTTGGCTCTATATTGTGTAGGTCGCGGCTGACGGCCAGTCCATCATGTGACGTCACATTCAAGAGTAGTTAAGCCATGCCAAGATTTAGTTGATTACCTCCCGTTTTCTTGATTACAGGTGAAAATGCCCACTTTCGCGGATCGATTTCGTGTGATCGGGAGCGAATCGGATGTTAATTTTACCAATTTATCAAACATTTCATATTTCTGCATAAGCTGACCAATTATCGAAAACCTCTAAAGTAGACCTTTAAGTCACTGTTTTGTTTCCAGCACCAACATCAGTCTGCCAGAGCTATTGTTCCTAAACCTAACATAGACTTCTTTGAAATGAGTTTGTCTTTAAATGGCAGTAAAGAATGAAACAATCTTCCTGCATTACAACGTCAGATTCCGTCATTGTTAAATTTCAAGACTAGAATTAAAACATTCCTCCTCGACACGCACAACTGACCTCGTGTTAGGTAAAGAGAGAAAAAGACTACGAACTGAACTCACACAAAATTTCGTGCCAATGAAAAGCAAACAGTGATCAGTGACCGAATGACTGATGTTATAGATG
>CM031606.1:32588442-32602985 GCA_018398815.1 Conus ventricosus
GCGCGCGCGCGCGCGCGAGAGAGAGAGAGAGAGAGAGAGAGAGAGAGAGAGAGAGAGGAGAGAGAGAGAGAAGAGCTCAGATTTCAAACTTCAGATTTTTCTTCAGTAAGGCCATCGGTCCATTTGAAGTGGATTGAGCACAACCATTTACTCTATTAATCTAAGTAAAAAAAACAAATAATTAAATAAATAAGAAACTGCCCAGCATATCTATCCCCTACTCAGATTTGCAACCGACGGTTAATTGTATAAGGGACCTGGTAAGAGGACTGGAATACACAGACGGATAACAAACTTTTCCAGATCCGAGCAAAACTACGTGTTCCTCTCATCTACTTCTAGTGGTCGCAAAGAAGAAACAGTTCTGTGCCGGCTGCACGCTGGCCAGTTGTAACTCATTCGTTTCTTTTAAAGAGCGAAGAAGCTCCATGGTGCATTCCATGTTATGTACTATTCACAGTGAAACATTCTTTTAGAGTGTTGGGACTTGCATGGTTTGAGACAAAAGCATTTTACAACAGACACCATGAAAACCTTGTTCAGAGATGTCCCACCTGATGTGATTGTTTTTTTGTTTTGTTTTTTGAAGAGATCAACATTTTTCATCTGATCTAAGATTTCACAGAATAAATGTTTTAAACAAATTTTCCGTTATGTTTTAGGTGTATTTTAAAGGTTGTGTGGATGTCTTAACACGGTGACAGCCCAGACATGGCCCTTTGCGGCTGGCTGGGGTATAAGCAACATTACCACAGCTTTTAGATTGTTCAGTATTTTTTGTTGTTCGTTGTCTTTTCCTAGCAAATCGGGGTTTCTTCTTTCACAGGTTCATCGCTTTGTTTTCCAGGTTCGGTGCCTCCTCCATACTAAGGATTTAATGTCATCTTTATCTAGGTATAGTGTTTCTTTCATTTGCAGGTCCTGTTCTTATCCCTATTATTCCTATTATTCTTATTCCTGTTCTGGCTTCCTTCGTTCAGAGATTTATATGGTTTCTCTCTTGGGCTTAGAGTTCTTTTCTAGGATTCGGTATCTATTTTCATTATTATTATGAATGTTTATATAACGCCTATCCTTGGAAAGACACCAACCGCTCAGCGCTTTACAATCCACACTCATTTTTCATATGGCTATGACGATAAGACAGTTAACAGTGTCGGTGTTCTGGGGAACAAGGACGCAAAACGGGGAGTACCAGAGGGAATGTTTCCAGGAAAGGCATGAAAGGCTGAATCGAGCTGTGGAGCAGGTCTTGTGAATCAGGGGATCTGGAGCATGGACGCATGCTTTCAGATCATTTTGGTTCGGGCTACAGAGCTCTTGAAGTCTTTGATCCTCTATCTGAAATATTCCTAGTGCGCACCTGGTACTTCTGATCCGAGTGTCCTTTATCCACAGAAAGCCTGACATGGATATCAATAAGCATGTGAATCCTTTTATAGCTTTCAGATTTCACAAATAATTCTTAGCGAGTCCACCAAAACCAAGGACAAAAATTACGAGACGATTTTGATTTCCTACACTTAACGGAGCTGGTGGTCACCTTTCAAATAGTGCAAGTGTTCTCGACTTCCTGTGATAGCATTTGCTATCCTCTCCCAGTGTTCTTTCACAGGATTTAGTGTTCTTTTACAGGTTTAGTGTTCTTTTTAAGTGGCTAGTATAGCTGTTTTAGACAGTTAAGTTTCCCCTTTTAAAAGTTGTAGCGTTTTCGCTCTATAGATATAGCATCTTCCTTTCAAAGGTTTTAGAGTTCTCGCTTCTTGCAGCTATGGATTTCGTTTATCGGTTTACTGTCTTATTTTGATAGGTTTTTAGTGCCTTCCTCTCGCAGGGGGTGTCGGAACAGCTGCTGAGTGCCATAAAACTGGTAGAGATATCCGCTTGACTCCTCATAAACAGTTCAGTATGTCCAAGGGAGTCATCAGATGCCCAGATCTTCGATGCGTCTCGGAGACGGATCAAAAACTGAACTTGCATCCCCAGATGTATCCCGAGATGTATTTTTTAACGTGCATAGGGTCACAGTTTGCAAAGGGAGAGAAAGAGTGCCCACCAACACCCCCTTTTGACGTTCTGCACCCATTCATTGCCTGAAGTCATCAAAGTGGGTTCTTTGAATGTGTGCATTCAACTTGACATTCCGTCGCCGTCTCCGATGCGGTGCTTAAAGTGCCAGAAAATTGGGCACGTCAAAATGTGCTGTTCTGGGAAGGTGAGTGGTGCAAAGTCATGACTATTCCGATTCCAAAGCCTGGAAAAGACCTTACCAACCCTTGAGACTATCGTCCGAGAGCTCTGACAAGCTGCCTCTGCAAGCTAATGTAAAAGAAATTTGACGACCATCCCAGTTCCATTCACCCTTGGGAATTAATTCCTATGCTTCCTCATTTGAACAATGCAGATATAGATATAGACGTTTGAGTCGTGTGTGATTTATCCACGTTTCCTGATTACCCACCATGGACTTTCTTCACTCCAGAGATCCGGTTTGATTTAGCCTCGTTCAGTAAAGATCAAGTCAAGTCAACTTTATTATCTCAATTCGATAAATTGGTTTGTGGTCGCACACATTCACAGCAGATAAACAATGATTTTGTCACATCACCCATTTTGTCACATATGACATACATTCATATAAAAGAATTTGGATTTCAAGGTGACTGTATACTATAAAAATAATACTATATAAAATTACATTCCTACAACGCATTTGACAAATTCTAAGATGAGATTGTAAACTAAAATGACACAAACTATTATCTAAATGCAAGAGTATGCTCAATCTGAGTTTAAATTATATGTATCTTTATGAAAGAAAATGTAACAATAATCCATAGTTAAAAAGCAATTAAACATCACCTCTGTTCAGAAAATCAATGGACAGGGGAATAAAACTTTGTTTAAATCTGACACTTCTGCATTTAACCGATCGATATCTTCGTCCTGACTGAAGGTCATACTGACCGGCAAGAACGTGGGTGTGGTCACACGCAATCTCCTTCGCTTTACAAACAACACGGCACCTGCACAGCTCAGACTTTTTTGTCTTCCGCCAACAATTTTTCCTCCCACGTTCACCACTTTCTCAAGATACCATTAGTTCCGTGGCGTACAAGTCCTTTTTCGACGAACTGTGTTCGAAGTTTTCATCATCTGGAAGAATTTTCACCGACGTTTCCAAATCTGAGGAGGGGGTTACCTCAGTCGTGTATTGTGCCAACAGTCTTTCTCAGAGATGTTCTAGACACATTCCCACTGACGGCTCCATCTACACTGCTGAGTTGACAGCCTGGGTCCTGGCTCTTGAAATAGTTTCTAAATGAAAACATAGATTTCCTCATTTTGTCGGACTCCCTTTTGCTTTGGAGGCCATTACCAGCCATAACCTCAAGCACCCTCAACTGATGAAGTTATTCAAACTGTACACCTCTCTGAAATCAGATGTATATAATTTAGTTTTTGTTTGAGTTCCCAGACATGCGTGAATTTGAGGCAACGAGTTGGTTGATCAACTTTCCAAGAGTGCCACAAGTTAAGATAAGCAGATTGTCTATCCCACACACTAATATGCAACCCAAATCCCAGGCGTACGTCTTTCCCATAGGCGATCGTAAAGAAAAAGTCTTGTGCTGTCTGCATGCAGGCCACCACTGCTTTTACACCCATCATCTGTTAAGGGTGAAGAAGCTCCGTGGTACATTTCATGTCATGCTCCACTCACACTGAAACATACTCGTTTAGAGTGTTGGGACTTGCATGATGTGAGACATAAACACGTTTCAGCAGACTCCATGAAAACCTTTTTCAGGGATGTCCCACCTGAAAGAGGTTAACATTTTTCATCTGATCTAAGATTTTACAAAGGAAAGATTTTTAACAAAATTTCCCGGGCGGTTTTAGAAATTGTATTTAAAGGATTGATTTTTTTATGCAATGACTTATGAGTTAACTTTAATGCGGTGATATCCCTTTGCAGGCTATTGGTAACATTACTTTACTTATAATTTTTTTTAGTGTCAGCTTGAATATAGAGCTAAATGCTATCCTTTCATGTTGTTTAGTGTAATCTTCTCTGAGAATGTAACTTTGTTTCACAGGGTTGATGTCTTGTGTAAGGCTTAAGCCTCATTCACAGTCTTCTCTTTCCCAGGCTTAGTATCTTTTTGTCATGGACTGTGCTGTCTTCTTTATTCTCAGCGTGTAAGAATGTCATTCTTATGCATTAGTTTCTACTAATTATGCGTTGCTGTATTCTTTGTCAGGGTTTAGCTGCGACTTCTTGGTCAGAATGTAATTGCGGCTTCGTTTGTGGCAGGTCATAAAGGACGGTCTGTCTGCGGGAATCGATACTGGTCAACCTTGAACCGTCGCACTACATCTTCCACAGCCACCTCCATCCTCACCCAGGGCATACAACTCCAGGGACGAGGTACTACCAAGATCGTCTTCCGAGTTCACAGCGTTACTACAGGCTTCCAGACAATCCGTTCTCATGGGATGCAGGAAGAATGGCGACTTCTGCTGGACCAACCCACTGCAGGGACTGGAGGATGCATTGACAACGGCAAGGGACAGAGAAGACAGGAAGCCTTGCCCAGAGAACAGTGAAGGGCTTCGAAAAGCCAAATCGAACGTTCTTGCTATTAGCATTTTGCGTGTGTGTGTGCGTGCGCGTCTGTATGTGTGTGCGTGCGTATGTGTAACATTTGTGTTGCATACATCCTGTGTAAATACATCCATTTCAGCATGTATGGAATAACATGTTAGTGGACATAGTTTCTTTCGCTTTTTATATTTTTCTTAATATGGAATCGATGTCAGATTTGATGACAGCCTTGATATGACCCCACTGAATTTGGCTATGCTGTAAGCAAAAGGGACGTAAAAATGAAATCTCGTGTGTCTTTGATACGAAATGACTATTCTATAATGATAATGAACAACATTATGATGGATGGTAGATGTGTAGCTATGTGTATTAAGATGTTCATTTATGCACGGACGGGCGAGTTGGGGTGTGCGTGTACGTGTGGTTGTATGCAAGTGCTGGTTTGTCTCTCTCTCTCTCTCTCTCTCTCTCTCTCTCTCTCTCTCTCTCTCTCTCTCTCTCTCTCTCTCTCTCTCTCTCTCTCTCTCTCTCTCGCGCGCGCGCGCGCGCCCTTCCCTGTACTCCTTCCGCTCCTTTTTATTTTAATTCCTTATTTTTTCAACCGCTTTTTGCATGCTCCTACATTTATTGCCTTGACTTGTTTTGTACTGTTGACCATACTTAAGGCGAGAACTGGATGTATAAAAGCACACCAGTGCTATCTTATATCCTCGTAAATAATTTTGTCCTTTTTCTCTCTCTCTCTCTCTCTCTCTCTCTCTCCTCTCTCTCTCTCTCTCTCTCTCTCTCTCTCTCTTTCAACATACATATGCCGTTTTCAGTATTACTCTGTGGATCGTTGCGCTGCCAAATGTTTGCAAGGATATATGATGAATACGCCTTTGCACACATTTTTGGGAAAACAGACCAAAATATACTGGATTGGTTACGGGAGAAAACCAGCTTCAGGAGGCGATAATAGCAGTTTTCCCAGGGAAACGGTCATTGCCCTTCAGAACAACGGGGCTAAACCGTTATCCCTGAGGATCACGGTTGTTTTCATAAGGATAATGTCTGTTTTCCAAACAAAACAAAAACAAAAAACGGAAAAAACAGACGTGCTGTGTATTTTCTTCAGGAAAATTCATCATCGGTGTTATCCCTACGGATCACAACGGTTTCCTCTATTTTACAGACCCCATTCCGCAATCATTCAGCGATCATTTCCCTGTTATCATTCAGCGATCATTTCCCCTGTTATCATTCAGCGATCAATTCCCTTAACTCCCAATTTACAGACCCCATTCCGCAATCTTCAGCGATCATTTCCCCTGTTAACTCTGTAGAGAACAGGGAAACCTTCATTCTAAGCCACTTGCTCCTCCACCGAGTTTTTGGGCGAAAGTGGCCTAAAAGCCGCCTTTTCCTGTGGCGGAAGAGAGAGAGAGAGAGAATCACCGGCAGACGGGACAGACAGACAGAGAAAGAGAGACAGAGAGAGAGACAGACAGACAGACAGAGAGGCGGGCAGACACACACACACACACACACACTCTTTCTCTCTCTCAATTAAATGACATAAAATCCGCACTTCTTCTGACTAATTTCCACCTACAAACTTTGTACACGGGGCTGAATCTGATCACTTAATTTACGGCTCGCGGCAGTTTGCACCTAGCCTGTGCTGTTTAAACGAAGCACACTCGGCCGGGTTGCAAGGGGTTGCATCAGAAATTCGAGATTGCTACGTCGTCACATGTCGACGTGGCACGACTCGGGCCGTCATTTTTGTTTGAGCCCCCACTCAAGAAGGCTGTGTGTTTCGTCGGCGCTCTGTTGTGCCCACTGTGTTTTAATTGTGTTATTTTAAAATGGCTAAAACGTTACTGAAGAACAGGTTTGTTATTCGGGGCCATAAGTTTTATTTTAACTGCATGTTAGAGTATTTGTTGAAAGAATTAATTGAGTCAGTCAGTGAAGGCAAGCCAACTATTCACATGTCTGCCCGCACAGGGGGCGTTTGCTAACACGTTCCTCGCTATACAGCGAGAGCCGCCTCTTTCTCTGTTCTTCATTGCGCTTAACTGGTAGTTGTTTTTGAAGGTAGGCGAAGCATGTTGTAACTGGAGAGACTATCTTAAAGGTTTGTTGGTTTAAGGAAATGAAACAAGATGTAGCCAGTTTTAATACGTGTTTGGCTATCGATGAGATTGTTCCTTATCTAAAAAATGGCGCTGCATTGTTGAAAGTTGGCCGAAGCAAAACAATCCATTACGCGTTGATTGTTGGGAGCTGGCTTGAGACAGCTAAAGCCACGTTTAAAAAACATGGCGTTCATTCTTAAGGTGAAGGTAAGCACGGCTGATTCGTGACTTGATTGATTGTTAACTACAGATTCAGTGTTTATGGGGCAAGCTGATTTGTGTATTAAGATGTGTATACTTTTCTACTTCTAAACCAGTTCATCTGCCTTTAAGTGTGCCCTTATGCAACTGAATGGCGATTTGAATGTTCTGGCAAACAAACTAGATAGGGTTGGGCAGACCTTAGTACATCTACCAGTAAGGAGAGGAGTAGTGTGTGGCTAGCACTATCTTCATATAAATGCTTCAAAATATACAATGACGGATGTACTACAACCTACAAAACTATGTGTAACAGATAGGCTGACACAGCGAGACGCCGCGACCTCGTTCACACAGCGCACGGCAAGCGACCAAAAATCAATAAAGCGGAGACTGGGCTTGCCAGGTGGGGGGTGGGGGTGGGGGGGGGGGGGTGTATCATTTCGGGTTGACAGCGCGCCAGGTGTCGTTAGCGCGGGTTGTATTGTCATTGAAGGTGTGTGGTGTAGTGAGAAGATATTTACTGGGTTTTGTGCAGGTTGGTTTTGTTTATATAATATTTTGGTCATGGCAGAACAAAGATAGTGGGAGATTTCTAAGCTGACAATACTTGACGAGCATGTTGAGTACCATGCACAATTTGTTAGTGCTTTGGATGAGTTGAGAGCGGCAGGCCCTTCATATTCTTGCAAACTAAGAGAGATTGCTCGTTTGTTGAATCCATATGCTAAAAGGTTTTCTACAGTTGGTCTTTCTTTCACAGAAGTCAAACTCTATGAGGAAGGATTTGTATTAATGTTTTCAAGCAGTGGGGAAAGATTAGAAATTATTGGACTACCCCCGCACAAGAACCAATTCAACTCCAAACACACTCCTCTCAAAGTCCGCAGCAGTGAGAGAGAACCAGCGCTTCACCCTGAGCGGTCAAAGGTCACAGTGGCAAGCCGTTTCTTCAGCGCTCTACCCTAGAGCAGTTAAAGGTTACAGTGGCAAGCCGTTTCTTTAGCGCTTTACCCTGAGCGGTCAAAGGTCACAGTGGCAAGCCGTTTTCCCAGCGCTCTACCCTAGAGCAGTCAAAGGTCACAGTGGCAAGCCGTTTCTTCACTGACGTAAGATCTATTTTTAGATACCGCTTATGCAGGAGCGGTTGGGGCTGTTTAGAGTTGGCTGCTTTAGCAACAGTGCGCGCGCACTGTAAGACGGCTAGAAAGCACCCAAGCAATACTGGGTCAATCAGGCGAGCTCGCCTGTTTAACCTAGAAAGCGCACGAGCTACCACTGACGTAAGATCTATTTTTAGATACTGCTCATGCAGGAGCGGTGGGGTTTTTGTTTAGAGTTGACTGCCTTGAATTTCCCCCAAGCACTTCATGACTTTGTATATATTGCTGTGATTACTGGCTTCACTGCTTCGCTTCAACGTCCTGCTTTAACTTTTTTGGCTGCCGCACACACGCACGTCCCCCCACCCCCACCCCACGCACGCACGTCCCCCCACCCCCACCCCACGCACGCACGTCCCCCCACCCCCACCCCACGCACGTCCCCCCACCCCCACCCCACGCACGCACGTCCTCCCACCCCACCCCCTGTGTACACCACAACACACTCCCACCCCTAAGTCACCCCAAGTTTTTAATTAAGTTACTTCAATTTCTTAATAAGTTCTTGATTAAGTTTTTAATTAAGTTCTTGATCAAGTTCTTAATAAGTTCTTGATTAAGTCATCCTTTAAGTACAACCAAGTTCGTATTCAAGTTCTTATAATTATCAAAAAAATACAATCTATGTTTTTATCTTAAATAGTAAATGTCTAATATAGTACACACACGCCTCAAAAAACGCGTCATCGTTGAGGATGTCTTGCTCAGCGTTCTCTGCATAGGTCTTAAGGAAGGTCTTACACCCAAAGCAACCACATTGATTACAATTCTGGTCTATGGAAATGTCTTTTATAGACTCTATGTCTTTATTTTTTGACTTTATCATTTTATAATACGCCATGATCTATTTTTATTAAAAATTTAAAATATTATTCCATTTGAAATGGATCAAAATGATGCTTTGTTATTGGTGGTTTTGGCGTGCAGTTGTCTCTTTCTGTATTTAATGGTTCAGATTTTTTTGATTGCTTTTGTTTCTGTTGCAATTGTGTATATATTTTATAGCCGCAATAACTGCCCCCAACAGCAGCAATGGCGCCAAAAATGGCAACAGTTTTAAGTTCAATATTCCATGAAGACTTTGGGGCCCTTGTATCACATGGAGTTTTTATAGCTGGCATTGAATTAACTTGTTCTGGCGTTGGCGGTGTTATGTTTTCATAATGCTGTAACATTATTTTTTTTTGCCTTTCCACTCTGCTAATTTTTTTTTCCCGCTTCAACACGCCCAGGATTTTTTAATGGTCTCCACCTGGTTCAGTGTTTTTTTGATGATTTTCTGGCTTGGTTACTTTCTCCACCTGATTCAGTGTTTTCTGGTTCTGTGATTTTCCAGCTCGTTCATTTTGAAGGGAAATAAAATCTATATGATTAAAAGTTATTTAACCCATGATTAATGGCGATAACCAATGTTCCAAATCTATAGTATAAATCACACCCTAGAGACTCTAATGACTTTGTTAAAACTGGATCTTGCGTTAAATCATACGTAAGATCTTGTTCAGAATCAATGGGGGCAAATCTACTGACTAGTTTAGTGTACAAACTAAGAACCCTTTGCCCACACTTTCACCATTCTAGACCCCCGCTGCGCTTCATACCCGTTATGATACTTTAAAATGTCTTGCGGCGACATCTGTTGAATCTGTTCAATGCTGAATTCAGTTCCGAGGAACTGTTTTGTTTTCCCCCATGCTGCCAAAGAATACAGCTCTCCTTTTTGGGCATAATAGCTTGATCATCACTTGGTCATTCATAAGTTCAGGAAGGTTTAGGCCGCCTTGTAGCTGTAGTAGATCATCGCTGTTCATGTTTTTTATTAAATTATAATTATTTTATTTTAAAAAATGAGCACCGAAAAAACTATTGCCAACCTTGTATACCATTCTGCTGTTATTGGAGGGCTAAGTGTAGGATACTCAATGCTTGGGAAAAGCTTGTTAAGAATTAAACCAGCAGATCTTGGCAAACTAGACTTTGAGGATTCAGCAAAGCTGATTGCTATTATTGCAGCTTCATTTGCTACGAAAGATTTTCTAGTTAAGCAAGGAATAATTCCAGAGAATATAATATGTAAAAAAAAATACATTTATAAAAATGGCTTCACTCGCAATAATGATAGGCGGCGCTGTGGTGAATGCGCTTGCTTTTAGCGGCAGTAATTTTGCATTTAGTAAACTGGGAAAGATGGCGAGAGAAAAAGACATAACAAAGCTATGGAGGAACTAGCAGCTGCACAAGACGCCTATGAAAGGCAGAGACTTGAGCAGTTAGATTTTATTAATGACACACTGAAAAGACAGGGGCATGCAGCTTACACATTTAAAAATGTTGATCAAGCAATAAAACAATATTATCTTGTAACAGGCAAACCGGTCCAGACATTGCCCCACCAAAATTCAGTGACTTTTATCAACCATCAGAAAACAAAAGATGCAAGAAATCGCGTTTATTGTCGTTGGTATGACTGTTGTGTATTTTGTTGCGCATAATATCAGCTGAATAAAAAATGAACAAAATCTATTATTCACCAAAAGGATATTGGAAGGGAATCACGGCAATTAAAAAGCTAAGCCAAGCAGCGGGTGTCAGTGAACAAACAGCAAAAGAATGGTTTTCTAAACAAGCGATTTGGCAAATTTATTTACCTGCGCCCAAACGAATACAGAGACCACACTTTGTAAACACAACTCCAAACGACACCCATCAAATGGATCTTCTATATTTACCTCTGATAGGATTAGACGAAAAGAGTTTAAGTACGCACTTACAGTCATTGACATGGCTTCAAGATACAAAGATGCGGAACCATTAACACAAAAGAGTGCTTCTGCTGTTGCTGTTGCCATACAACTGATATATCAACGAGGCCCGTAACTTATCCCCGCATGATTCAAGTCGACGATGGAAAAGAATTTAAAGGCCAAGTGAATCAATTATTGTTAAAACATAGAGTTACCATTAAAAGAGGCATTCCGGGAGTTCACAGATCACAGGCTTTAGTTGAAAACTTTAACAAACAGTTAGCCGAAAGACTTTTCTCCTACCAGTATCACAGAGAGCTTATTGACAACTCTCGCAACACAGAATGGGTTAGAAGACTGCCCTCAGTTTTGCGCGCAATGAATAATGAAGAATTTAAAGGGCTAAAACCAGTACAAGCAATCAAAAGAAAAACAATAAATGTTGCTGAAGGAGAGTCTTCATCCGGCAAACTATTACCATTTGGGTTGAAAGTAAGGTACCTTTATTTACCGGGGGAAGCAGAAGGGGACACTCGCATCAGGGCAACTGATCCGGTTTGGAGTGTTGATCCATATGAAATAAAAAGAATTGTAAAAATGAATCCGCCCGTGTATTATTTACGAGAAACTGACACAACAAAACAACCAGCTCCTCAAAGATCTTTTGTGAAGGAAGAACTGCAGATAATCCCGCCGGGCACAGTTCCGCTTTAATTAATTTACGGTTCTCCAGTGCCCGATTGCATATGAAAACTCTGGATTAACAAACACACGTTTTGTGTTTGTTCTATCTAATGACTTCTTTGTTACAACTGTTGTGTTGATCTCATGTAGATTAGATCGCAGTTTTACGTTGTTATGATGAAAAGTCTTATTGCCAAACAATGCTTCTTTGTAGTTGTCATGTGATATGTTTGACTGCACAACGCTGCGTGATATTCCTTTGCTTTCTTAATGATTTTCTCCTGGCTCGAAATACTGTACATTTTTGACCTTAACCCCACATACTCCTTGATCACTTTCCAGATAATCATCCTTCATCTTTCCTAAAACCTTCTTATTAGTAATTGAATGCAAAGGCGAATCTTTAGGGTAATCAGATGTATCATACCATCCGCGTGTCCTTTAGCTACTTCCATTTCCATGCCTTTATAGATGTCTTCAGTAGGAATATCTATAACAAAACTGTCTGTATCTGTGTAAAGTACTCTGGACTCCAGGATACGAGGGCTTAAAGTAGTCATAAGAAACTCTAACATCAAAGCTTTGATAATTCTAAAACAGTAAACCCAATAAATACAGGTTTGTCTAATTTGACTTTCTTTTTTTTCATCATTATGCCAAAAAGCTGATCATGAAATCTTCTGAAGTCCTGATAATTAGGTTTTGAAGTCAGCTTAATTGCTTCATTCTCTTGGTAACCAATCTGACATCTTTACGTTTGTGCGGATTCTCCATAGTCTTCCAAAACAGCTGTTGTTCATCAGCTTGAAAAAGTCTTTTTCTGAAGCATCTGTGGATTTAGTTCTGAGGTCAGTGTTCTTCATGATGTATGGTTTCATGAACTGTTCTTGATCAAAAGCAATTATACGATTGAACAGCTGTCAACTTTAAACCATGTCTTAAATAAAATTGTAGAAGTCTGTAATGACAGACATAATTTTTTTTGCCTCGAAGATTAGGCACAAGTTTAGGCGGTTTCTCTTGGATCCATCTTTAGACTTTCTGCAGCTAATGGATAGTCATTATGCAGGTCATGGAGTTCATGAGGATATTCTAAGTCAACTTCTAGAATGAAGCCGCGCTGCTGATCAGGCGTTAAACTGTTCAACCACTTTAATGCCTTTTGAATATTATTCGGATCGCCGCCTGTGTACATTTTAAAGTTGCGTAATGGAAGCGATTGCGCCATAGCCCATCCATACAGATTGTTTGCATCTAAATACATAAGATAGTTAGACCTTTTACTCGGATCATAGTCGTCTAAGTATTTGTTGTTTGCTTTACAGTAATGATGCGACGCCATACTAATTCCTCCACGCAATCCGTTTTCCAATCATCTGAATCATGGTAAATCTGACAATAAATCAATCTGTACTCCAGTAAACTTTAAGAAAGCGTCCCAACCACCCGGCGCAGAAATGAAATGCGCGGGATCCAGGCTATAATGTTCATGCAGGTCTTTCTGTAATTTTCAAAGACGTCCGCCAACAAACATGAAATCAGCCATCAAGTAGGAATCATGATAGTCTCCCATCGTTTTACACCTTCAAAACTTCTTGCCACGCATCTTGAGCATGTTGGTAATCAGAATCGCTGATGTCCTTTTCCTCTAAGACTAGAAAAGAACGGGGCCTTTAGGAGGAAGTGAGTCTTCATCAAACCTTTCCCAACTGTTCATGTACTCATAAGGATAAACGCCCTTTCTAACAAGCGTTGGGTCAAATTTCTTCCGTTTTTGGGGCGGGACTTTAAGGACATGGCCAGTGACTCTAATGAACCCATCATGTCTGCATAGGGGCATAAAAAGACATGTTATTTAAAGTGAAACACATGTACTTTTCTGATGACTGTGAAAAATGCAGCACCCCGAAGGCGCGGTTACTGCTTGCATTATAAGGTGAGAGTCATAACCTCGCAAGTTGTGAAAGAATACAGGCAGCTTCCATGTCTTTGGATCAAACTTTAGTTGAAGATTGCATTTGTTATGCGCCGCTCCTCTAAACTTTCCGCTAATTGTGATCATGGTCTCTTTTCTGTGGGGTTTACACTCTTGGGCGTTAGCTCTAAACCCCCAAATCCAACAATGCGTGGCTGAGTCATACTGTTGTTGGTCTTTAGGCGCCATTATGATTTCAGATAAGTTTAGATTATTAGAACAGGCGTTACGCACTTGCTGCATGCGTTTTAAGAATGTTTCTGCAGCATCTGGTCCTCCCATATAATTCTGGTTCTGAATAAACGCCATCCGACCTGACAACAATGAAGGCAAATGAACAAATCTGATGATTACTCATTAAGACTGTTTTTCGAAGTTTTTGTGGTGCTGCCCTTCATAAGGAACAATGAGTGATTCAAAGTCTGCGTAAACTACGTATGGAGAATGTTGCAGTTTTTTTTCCAGTTCTTAAAACTAACTTTAGATCCTGGGTGGGGCGTAATTAGTTCTGTATTACAGTCTACAGAACTTTTACAATGTTTTATATGTTTTACTTTGCAGCTTGCACAGATGGAATTCTTGTTAAACATTTTCTGCAGAATTCTTGTTTGCCATGATCTTTTGAAGTGTGCGCATTAGTCTACTCTTGTTTGTATTATGTGTAATGGGGCAGCCCTGCGGCGAAAACATTAGGAGTAAGTCCACATGACTTTTGGGTGGTTCGCCTATTGTTGGACTGTTCTTGGACACTTTAATTGGCGCCAAATTTGTTTCCTCATCCCCTGTGTATACATTAACCGTTATTGGGTTGTTTTGTTCTTCAAACTGATCAATTTGGTCTACACTAAAAAGGAAAGGGAAAACCATTGAAGTTAAGATCTTGCGTATTGCCGATAGTTAGTCACTCTTTCTGCGGGTTCGCGGGCATGATCGCCTTGCAAAACGCACCCAGAAACTTTTTCTGAATTTTTATGTTTAAACTGTCTCTTTTAAAACCCAAATCCCAGTGCGGGAATGTAAGCCTTGCCTACAATCGCGCAT
>CM031606.1:32610198-32652698 GCA_018398815.1 Conus ventricosus
GGGGAACTGACGCACAAGAGCCTATGAAAAGCAGAGACTTGAGCAGTTAGATTTTATTATGACACACTGAAAGAACAGGGCATGCAGCTTACACATTTAAAATGTTGATCAAGCAAAAACAATATTATCTAGTAACAGGCAAACCGGTCCAGACATTGCCCCCACCAAAATTCAGTGACTTTTATCAACCATCAGAAAAACAAAAGATGCAAGAAATCGCGTTTATTGCCTTGGGTATGACCGTCGTGTATTTTGTTGCGCATAATATTGGCTGAATAAAAAATGAACAAAATCTATTATTCGCCCAAAGGATATTGGAAGGGCATCACAGCAATTAAAAAGCTAAGCCAAGCAGCTGGAGTCAGTGAACAAACAGCAAAAGAATGGTTATCTAAACAAGCGATTTGGCAAATTTATTTACCTGCGCCCAAACGAATACAGAGACCGCACTTTGTGAACACAACTCCAAACGACACCATCAAATGGATCTTCTATATTTACCCTCTGATAGGATTAGACGAAAAAGATTTAAGTACGCACTCACAGTCATTGACATGGCTTCAAGATACAAAGATGCGGAGCCATTAACACAAAAGAGTGCTTCTGCTGTTGCTGTCGCTATACAACTGATATACCAACGAGGGCCACTAACTTATCCTCGCATGA
Organism: Conus ventricosus; assembly: GCA_018398815.1. Classification (NCBI taxonomy): domain Eukaryota; kingdom Metazoa; phylum Mollusca; class Gastropoda; order Neogastropoda; family Conidae; genus Conus; species Conus ventricosus. Next base: position 32,610,865 of record CM031606.1, read on the forward strand.
TTCAAGTCGATGATGGAAAAGAATTTAAAGGGCAAGTGAATCAATTATTGTTAAAACATAGAGTTACCATTAGAAGAGGCATTCCGGGAGTTCACAGATCACAGGCTTTAGTTGAAAACTTTAACAAACAGTTAGCCGAAAGACTTTTTTCTTACCAGTATCACAGAGAGCTGATTGACAATTCTCGCAACACAGAATGGGTTAGAGACTGCCCTCAGTTTTGCGCGCAATGAATAATGAAGAATTTAAAGGGTTTAAAGCCAGTACAAGCAATCAAAAGAAAAACAATAAATGTTGCTGAAGGAGAGTTTTCATCCGGCAAACTATTACCGTTTGGTTTAAAAGTAAGGTACCTTTATTTACGGGGAAGCAGAAGGGGACACTCGCATCAGGGCAACGATCCAGTTTGGAGTGTTGACCCGTACGAAATAAAAAGAATTGTAAAGATGAATCCGCCCGTGTATTATTTACGAGAAACTGACACAACAAAACAACCAGCTCCTCAAAGATCTTTTGTGAAAGAAGAACTGCAGATAATTCCGCCAGACACAGTTCCGCTTTAATTAATTTACGTAAACATATTTTGGTTTAAAATGGAAGGCCAGAAGGAAGCGCAGAACGAAACAAGAATGGTAAAGGAAGAGACCATGAAAATGATACGGGAATCATTTCATGCGTGTAATGCTATTAAGGAAACATTTTCGAGGATTAATCAATGCATGCTAAATCATCCAGATCACCTACAACTCAAACCCCCAAATTGGGAAAAAGAATATCTTGAAATAATAAAAAAAATTCGAACGCGTCAAGCAAACATGAGAAAAGATTTAAATGAATTGGATGAAGCTATGATTGATCTTATAATAAAAGTTGATGAAAAATATAAACCCCCCTGTTTATGCGGTCCTCCAGTGCCCGATTGCATATGAAAACTCCGGATTAACAAACACCCGTTTTGTGTTTGTTCTATCTAATGACTTCTTTGTTACAACTGTTGTGTTGATCTCATGTAGATTAGATCGCAGTTTTACGTTGTCATGGTGAAAAGTCTTATTGCCAAACAATGCTTCTTTTTAGTTGTCATGTGATATGTTTGACTGCACAACGCTGCGGGATATTCCTTTTGCTTTCTTAATGATTTTCTCCTGGCTCGAAATACTGTACATTTTTTACCTTAAACCAACAAACTCCTTGATCACCTTTCCAGATAATTCATCCTTCATCTTTCCTAAAACTTCTTGTTAGTAATTGAATGCAAAGGCGAATCTTTAGGGTAATCAGATGTATCATACCAACCTGCTTGCCCTTTTGCTACTTCCATTTCCATGTCTTTTAGATGTCTTCATTTGGGATATCTAAAAAAAAAAATATCTTTTATCTGGGGAAAAGAACTCTAGACCGGAAACGGGGGTTTAAAGAAAGGCCCAAAAAGAAATTTAACATAAAAGCTTTTAATTCTAAAACAGAAAACCCCAAAAAATACAGGTTTGCCCAAATTTGAATTTGGGGGGTTTTTCATCATTATCCCAAAAAAAGCTGAAAAGAAATTTTTCAAAAGCCCTGATAATTGGGTTTTTGAAGTCAGAAATTTGCTTCGTTCTCTTTGGGGGACCAATTGCATCTTTGGTTTGTGGGTTTCCCTCCTAGTTTTTCCCAAAAACAGCTGTTGCACCCAACTTGAAAAAGTCTTTTTCTGAAGCATCTGGGGATTTATTTCCCGAGGTCAGTGTTCTTCTGATGTAGGGTTTCATGAACTTTTCTTGATAAAAAGAAATTTAATGCGATGAACAGCTTCAACTTAAAACCCATGTTCAAAAATTTAAAATTGTAGAAGTCTTTTAATGCAGACTTTAATTTTTTTTTTGCCCCAAAAGATTGGGGCCACAAGTTTAGGGGGCTTCTTGGTTCCTCTTTGGGTTTTTTCTGCTGCTAATGGTTAGTCATTATGGGGGTCATGGATTTTCATGAGGATATTCTAGTAAAATTTAAAATTTGAAGCCACCGGGCTGATGGGGCTTTAAAACGGTTAAAAACCATTTTTAATCCCTTTTTGAATATTATTCGTCCCTGTGTAAAATTTTAAAAGTTGCCTTTAAGGGAAGCGATTGCGCCTTTCCCCCAACCAAATACAGATTTTTTCCCATCTAAATCATGAGTTTGTTAGACCTTTTACTCGGATCATAGTCGCCCAAGTTTTTGTTTTTTTTGTTTTTACAGAAATTTAAGGGGACGCCATACTAATTCCCCCCGAAACCCCTTTTTTCAATCTCGGGAATAATTGGTAAATTGACAAAAAATTCAACCCTGTACCCCAGAAAAAACTTTAAGAAAGCACCCCAACTCATCCCGGGGCAGAAATATAATGCGCAGGAACCCAAACTGAAAATGTTTCATGCGGGTTTTTTCCCTAAAATTTTTAAAAGGACGTCCCCCAAAACAAACATACATCGGCCACCCAAGTAGGACCCATGATCCCCTCCATTGTTTTACAACCAAATTTTTCCCACGATCTTGAGCTTGTGGTAATCAAATCACTGATGCCCTTTTTCCCTCAAAATTTAGAAAAGAACGCGCCTTTAGGCGGAAGTGAAATTTTTTTCCCGGCCCCAAACCCCTTTCCCCACTGTTCATGTATTTAAAAAGGGGTTAAACCCCCTTTCTAACAAGGTTGAGTCAAAATTTTTTTCCGTTTTTGGGGCAGGCCTTTTAAGGACATACCAGTCCCTCAATGACCCCAATAAAGTGTTGATAGAGTGTAGAAAGAAAATTTTTATTTAAAGTGAAACACATTTTTTCTTTTCTGATGACTGTGAAATCCCATGCTCCCCAAAAGGGGGCTGGTTATGCTTGCATTAAAAGTGAGATTTCTAACCTCGAAAGTTTTTGAAAAAAAATACAGGCAGCCCCCAGTTTTTGGGAATAAAACCCTTTAGTTGAAGATTGCATTTACTTTTTGCGCTGAAACCCTCAAATTTCCCCACTAATGTGATTTTGGTCTCTTACTGGGGGGTTTACACCCCTTGGGGGGTTTGCCCTAAACCCCCAAAACCCAAAACAATGCGTAGCTGAGCCCAAATATGTTGGGGTTCTTTCAGGCGCCATTATGATTTCAGAAAAAGTTTAGATTATTAGAACGGCGTTACGCACTTGTGCATCCCGGTTTTAAGAAATTTTTTCTCCCCAAATTGGTCCTCTATTAATTTGGTTTGGGAAAAAAAAAACGCCCCTTCCGACCTAACAAAAATAAAAAGAAAATGAACAAATCTGATGTTTAAATCTTTAAAGACGGGTTTTTTCAAAGTTTTTGTGGTGCGGGGCCCTTTCCTTTTGGAAAAAAATTTAAGCGACCCCGAATCTCGTAAACTAGGGTTGGATTTTGTTTGCAGCCTTTCCCAGTTCTTAAAACAATTTTAAAAACCTGGGGGGGGCCGTATTTATTCTGTCTTACAGTTTTACAAAAATTTTTAAAAAAATGTTTTATATTTTTAAAGGGCGCGGCTTGAGGGGGTTGGAATTCTTGAAAAAACATTTTCAACAAAAATTCTTTTTTTTTTCATGTTTTGAAGAAATCCCGCTAAAATTTGTCATTGTGCGTATCAATGTGTAAGGGGGCACCCCTCCCGGGCGAAAACATTAGGAGTAAGTCCACATGATTTTTGGCTGGTTCGCCTATTTTTGGATGTTCTTGGACACTTTTTTTGGGCCCCAAAAATTTGTTTCCTCATCCCTTTGTAAACCATTAATTTTTAAATTGGTTTGTTTTGTCTTCAAATGATAAATTTTGGGGTCTACACAACGGGAAAAAGGTTTTTCCCTTTGAATTTAAGATCTTTGGTGTATTGCCGAAAGTTAGACACTCTCCTGCGTGGTCGCGGAAATGGCACCCTTCAAGAACGCACCACATGAAACTTTTGTCGTTTGAATTCTTTATGTTTAAAACTGCCCCTTTTTAAAAACCCAATCCCGGGGAAAGGGGAATGTAAGCCTTCCTAAAATCGGTCTTACTTAATTTTTTAATCTAATCTCTAAGATTTGGGCCCTGGGCCCAAACCCAAAGGGGCCCTCATTTTAGCTTTTTAAAAAGGGGCAGCGCAAACTGTGTAACCCATTTTCGTCTCCCCCAACCCGGGGTTAAGTCATTACGAAAAGAATGGGCTGTTGTTTTTTTAAAGGACCCAGCTTCAGATTTTCTTCATTTATTTTTCTTTGTCGTTTAAAAAACAGCAAACATTACTTTAATGGGGGGTCTATTTTATTTTTGCCTGGAATTTTGAGAAATGAAATGGGGCAACACTTGCCTGTAGGGTTTTTTGGGATCAATGATTTCTAGATCAATTTCATTCATTGCTCTTGAAAAAAACGCCTCTCTCAAGCATTCCTTAAAACAATTCGTGGGTTTCCTTCATATATCAAACCCATCTGTCTTTTTTTTTTAAACCCCAAAAATTTATTTAAAAATTAAAAAAAAAAATTTTAATCAGAACCAAAAATCCGGTCTTTTTCCCGTTTGGACTCAAAAACCAAAAAGTATAAACACCCTTTGGCGTTGTTAATGTGAGCTTTTTTGAACAGAGTTTAATTTTGGGGTTTACTTTTTTTAAGCTTTTTTCCTTTTTTTTTGCTCGGCTTTGGGCTGTTGAGAAAAATTTGCCCTCGCCTTTTTTTGGAAGATAAAACTTTTGTCTTTTGTATTTCATCAAAATGGGCCCTGTAAACGTTTAAAAATCTTCATCCTGATGTTTGAGTAAATTAGCGCTTTTTTTAATTTTTTCTTTTTAAAGGGAAAAAATTTTAGTGTTTTTTTTTTTGAACCAAAGCTGTTGTTTTTTGGGATTTTTAGTTTTTAATTTTTTCCCGCCGCACTTACAGCTAATGAAACAGCCCGAAGCAAAAGACAAACCCCTAGAGGAAAAGCCCGGGGGGTGCGCCTTTCCCCCTTGCTAGAGACCAAAAACCTCGTTCCTGCGATAGAGCGTTTTATAGTCATTTTTCCCCAGTTTTTAAAATATGTAACAGTTTAAAAGGCAGCAAAATTTCCTTCTTTTGGGTTTTGCTGTATTTTGAAAGGTCCTGCTCTTTTTTTTGTTGCTTTGCTAATTTTGGGTTTAAATTTCTAAGGGTTTTTAAATTTCCGGGGCTTCTAAAACGGGCAGAATTCCCTGCAAATCTTTCTCTTGGCATCCCCGGTGCTGTAGGCACATTTGGAAAAACCTTAACAGACATGCCCTTTTTTAAAATGAAAAATAATTTTTATTAAAACCTCTTCTAAACTGTTATTTTCAATATTCAGCTGGCATCTATAATAAAAAAAAATGTTCAATTTAAACGGGGTTTTTCGGTTCTTTCCCTTTTTTATCAATTTGAATTTTTTATTACGTCTTCCCCTTTTCCCCGCTTTTCCAAAAACAACTCAAAAACCCCCGTTGCCTTTGGTCAATCCATAAACCGTATTTTTTTGGGTTTAAAAAATCATCAAGCCTAACCCTTGTGAAGATGTTTAAAATTTTGAACTATCTGCCCGTTGGGTTTCTTTTCCCCCCCCCACCCCCAAACAATTTTTATTTCGCAAAAAGTGGGAAAATCTAAGCCCGAGGTAGATTTGGGTTTGGACTACATCAATTTGTACATTGCACTTCGTTATTTTAGGGTTAAAAAAAATTTTACTTTCTCTTTTTTAACGGTTTTTTATCTTCACACAGCAAAAAAATACCTTTAAAGCGATATTGATAAACGCCCAAAACTAAAATTCCAAATAGTGTCTGCCCCGCTTCTGGGGTATGTTGTATGAAGAATCACTCTTTCGTAATATATTGCTAATCTTGGGCTTATATTGGTCCTTAATCAGCCCTTTTCTTTAAATTTTGGGGTTTTAACAAAAGTCAAACTTTTAAAAAAGGAAAAAAAAAGGCAAAAAAAATGGGGGGGGGGAAAAAAATTTGTTCGGGGGATAAAAAAAAAAAAAAAAAAAAAACCCCCCCCCAAAAAACCCCCCCCCCCCCCCCCCCCCCCCCCCCCCCCCCCCCCCCCCCCCCCCCCCCCCCCCCCCCCCCCCCCCCCCCCCCCCCCCCGGATTGTTAAAAATTTTCTTAAATTTGCTTTTGTCCGAAATATTTGCAAACCTTTTTAAAAATTCAAATTATTAATGGGAAAAATTTCCCTTTTAAAAAAAAAAAAACCCAAAATATAGCTGCCTTTTTTTCAAACCCCCCAATTTTAAGGGAAAGGAAAGGAAATTCCCAAAAGGGAACATTTACCCCAAACTGCAAAAGGTTTTTAACCCCTTTTAAAAAAAATTTTCGGCCCCTATTTTTTTGTTTTTTTAAGTTGGCCCAATTTTTCAATTTTTGGGGGGCCTTTTTTGGGAAAGCAAATTTAAAAGAAACGGCCCCCACAATCCCCCATTTTTGCCCTAGGTCTGGAAAAAAACTTTGGGAGTTAAAAAAAAATTTTATTTTCCCCCCCCAAAAAATTATTATAGAAAATTTTTTTAACTATTTTCCCCCCATTTCCCCTTCAAAGACCGGGGGGGGTTTTTTTAAATTTCTTTTAAAAAAACCCGGGGGTTAAAGGAAATTCCCAAAAAGTGCTCGGGTTTGGGCCCTTTTTTTTAAACCCCCAATTTTTTATAAAAAAAAGTGAAATTTTTTTTAAAAAAAATCAAAAGGAAAATTAATTCCCGGTGGGGGGAAAAAGAGATTATGATGTTTTTGATCCTGGAGACGAAAATTTAGTGAAAGATTCCCTTTTTTACACAGCATCGCCAATGCTCTCAAAGCGGGATGAATTAACAGAAAGTAAGGTTAAAAAACATTTTAAAGAAAGAAAAGGGCAAGAACCCCCGAATTTTTTAAGGGCCCCAAAAGAATTTTTTTAATTTAAAAATGGTCATTTGTTTGTAAGGGGGGATCAAGGAGAAAATTTTTCGGCTTACAACAAAACCCAACCCCCTCAAAGTTTTTAAAACCCCCGAGAAAAATTAAAACAAAGAATTTTGTGGGAAAAATCAAATTTGCCTTGGCTTGTTTGGGCCCAAATTAAAAGGGGGGAAGGGGAGTTCTAAAAAATTCAAAAAAACATTGCAGGAACTTTCCCAAAAAGCAACCAAATACAAAACTTTGGGAAAAAAAGAAAAATCAAAACGGCAGAGGAAAAATAATCAATTGGGAAACAGAAAACCCGTTTTTTTTAGAAGAAACGCATTAAAGACAAAACACGATCCCCCCCCGCCCATGCGGGGAAATGCGGCCCTTTATCATGGGTTTTAGAAGGATCAGAGGCGAATTAAAAAAACAAAATTTTGCAAAAATAGGTGAACTAATGAGCAAAATAAAAAAAAGAAAAAGGAAAAAAAATCGTTGAGGGTGATGACGCCAACTTTTGGGCCTTGATTTTAAAAAAAAAGAATTAAAACAAAGATAAAAGATCGGGAAAAAGAAAAATCGCAAATAAATTGTTGGGCAATAAAACCCAGGGCCCTTTTCGAACTCAATTTAAAATTGAATAAGAGAAACTAACGAAAAAAAATTTTTTTTGAAGACAAACACAGTGAACCCAATCCGAAAAACTGTTTAGAGAGCAAGGAGTCAAAATTTAGTAAGCGTTAAAAACAGCCTTAGGGTTTGCAATAAGTACACTGGTTTTTGGGTAATTTCAGGGGGGCGGTGGGCAAAGTTTCAGTGCCTCCACCCCCCACCCCCTCCCCCTTATAAAAAATGGGAAAAAACAGCTTTACATTTTCGAAATTTTTTAAAAAAAATTTGCTGGTAAAGCCGGGTCGCTTTTAACCCGGAAATTGGGGGGTTTTTTCAGTGGCTTTTTTCTACGCAAGCAAAATTGTTGGCTTTAAAGGCCCCGCCCTTTTTGGGCATTAGTTTTTTCTAATATTTTTGGGGAATATTTTGTAAAAAAAAGACCCCGGGAAAACCCGGCCCGTTAATCCAAAAACAAGCGCTGTCCCTTTCATATTTATTGGGCATCGCGAACAAAAAGTCCGCGGCTTTTTTCTGAGGGCTTCAAGATTTTTTGGGTTTGGACTTCGGGGATTAATGAATTTAATTTGGGGGTTTTTTTATTGTTTGAAAAATTATGGCTAGAATTTATGTCGTTTTTTTTCCCCAAATTTTGTTCATTGCCCCGCCCATAAGAATTTCTTTTTTGTAATTTTTAATTATTTCCAAACCCAGTTGAGGGCAGAAGGGCATGTATAAACCCGTGCCAACGCAAAGTCTTCTTTGATCTTGCGTATTGTAAAACTTTTGGTATCTTTTTAATACCCTTTTAAGGTAAATCCAATGTAGAATTAATGGCGTCCCCTTAAATTTGCTAAGTATTTTTTTGTGGTCAAAGCCAGTAAAGGGTAGTTAGCCCCTTGCCCGTGCTTGCGAAACCCAGCAAACCCAAACGTAAGTAGAATAAAAGTCGTTTTTTTTCGTTTAATTTTCCCCCCCTTTTGGGGAGGGGGCCCTTTGAAAAGGGTTAAAATTTAAAAGTTGTCCATGCTGTTTTATGGGTCTTTCTGTAGGGACCCGGGGTCAACAGTTTTGGCCAAAAAAAAAAAGATTTTTAAAGGAGGAGGCCCGTCATAATTAAAAATTTTTGTGCGTTTCCCCCAAAAAAAAGGGCGCCCCGCCTTATTATGATCCAAAATTTTTTCTTAAAACCCGTCTTGATGTTAAAATTTTAAATTCCCTTTTTAAAGCCTTTCAAAAGCCTTCATGTCTTTTATGTTGCTGATGGTTAAAATGGTTTGTCTTTTGGGTAAGGGCTTGCTTTTCCAAAAAATACGTCGAAGGGTTAAAATAGAAATGAAATCGTCCTGACCTCACCAAAGGACATGGTGTTTTAAAAGTCGGCATACGACACCCAACCCAGTTGTGCGAAAAACCCAACAAATTTAACGGGTTCTGAAAAAACGCATGGGATACAAAACCCCACGCTTTTTGATGTGGTGTTTTCAATAGGGGGTTAAAGATATCTTTAAGGGAGTGCTCACCTTTTATAAAAAGGGTTGGGTACGAAAAGGTCAAGAGTACGTTGCTTTTTTTTAAAGATTTTTTGGGGGGCCCCAACAAATTTTTTTGCATCAATATTTGAACGCGTCTTTTTTTATTTCGTTAAAAAAATGTTTGTAACAATAAAAACCCCCCGCCCTTCGTTTTTAAAAAATTATTAATAACAAAAGGGGAGCCAAAAGGGTTGCGCTTCAGAATATTTTAAAAATTGTATGGTTTAATAAGTGAAACCAAAAATAATAATCATTTAAAATTAATAAAGCAGGAGACAAAGTAGCCGTTAACATACCTGATGGTTTTTACGGGTTTTGTCGCAAAAGAAGCAATGATAATTTTGACTTACTCCAAACTTAACAATGAAAAATCTAAAAAAAATGTTATCTTAAAACCTGAAAAAGAAGTAGTACATTCCCTTTTGAGTAGACTACTAAAATGTTAGGCTTGCAGCTGACAATCATAGATTTGGGTTTCCCCAAGACAAAACACTTATGAGGGAAAAAATCCGCCATTTTGCATTACATTCATTACTCATGTTCTTTGGTGAGCTGAGCAGAAAAAACTTTATAATGGAAGGGCCCCAACTTTTTTAAAAGGCTCTTCCGTCGGGAAAGCTGAAATTTTCGATTATGAATTAAAAAAAATCCCTAATTTACAGTTTAAAAAGTTTTTTTGTGGGAGGGTCAGATCATTTATTAAAAAAAATAAAAGACAAAACAGGGAAAGTCGTAAAATTTTGGGAAAACCTGCCTTGTTTTGGAAATAAAAAAATACTTACTAAAAAAAAATTCCGGGGGCCAGAAAACCGGGAGTTACATTAGCGCCTGTAGGTGTAAACTTTAGAATTAAAAACCTTTGCAGACGTTTAGACTTTGCCCCAAAAAGGTGGATAGGCTTGTAGGGTTTTTGAAAAACAAAAGACGGTGATTATAAACGCAAAGAGGTTGGCGCAACAAAAATTTTCCTAAACTAGAACCCGAAATCTGAGGAAAATAATTTGGGCCAGGAAAAAAAATATTTTCGGCCTGACCTAAAATGGCATTTGAACCATTTTAAATGGGACTAAAATTTGAATTCTACCCCATTTAAAATTTTACCCGCCCAAAAAAGTTTCAGAAAACTTCAACTCGGGCCTTTCATGTAAACTTTGCCGAGACAAAAGCGAAAAAAATTGAAATAACGCCCTTTGGGAAAAGCATCATCCCCCACAAAGAGAATCGTTTTAAAAAAATGCGTCTACAAAATTACAATTCATTCCCCCAAAGAAATTAGAGATGCGTTCAAATGATTTTGAAATTTCTGCTAAAAATAAGGGAGGGGTGGGTTGTGGGGTTTGAGCCTTTAAAAGGGGTTCTAATTAGCGGAAAACTTAGACGTTTAAAACTTTAAAATTACCGCGTCATTTTCCAAGGGGGAATTTAAAGGGCATACAAAACAAAAAAATCATATTAGTCTAAATAGAAACAATCTTACAAAATGTTGGTTAATCTACAATTTAGGCCCCCTAGGGTTTTTTAAAACTGAACAAATTTTAACAGAGAGCTGATAAAAATAAAAACTGGTTAGTTTAAATTTTTATAAAAACCTGAGCTTAAATTTTTGACAAAAACTCCTCATTCTCATTTTATTTTTGGGCGACGGGTTTTGGGAAAAAAAAATATTTGTCCTGACCATTTCAAACATTTATCGCTATAATTTTAATCATTTGTGGTTTTTTTGTCCAAGCTTAAAAGGAAAAAAGCAATCAAAATAGAAAGGTTATAGGACAGTGAGACATTTTTTATCCTACAAAAAACTGGTGATGTTTTTTGAACAGTTTTTAGACTGTTGAAGGAACGCGACACTTTTATTATAAATGCTGTTTGCAGAAAAAAGACATAGTTAAAAAGGAACCTTTGTCGAAACTAGCTTTTTAGGAAGACATGCTGGGATAATGTGTGGTTTTATGTCAAAAAAATAAATCATTTTAAAAAGACTTTAGAGAACATTAAAGACTGTAGTTTTATTTCCATGAAAGACGAGCTCTTTAAAAGTTTGCGCGAAAATGATGTTTTTGAAAAGACCGGAAAAAAAATGGATAACAAAACGAAATCTGAAATTTAGTAAATTATATTAAAACCGGGTAACCCCCCACAGATGTTTTTTTTTGAAATCGTTTTTTTTTTTGGGTTTTTTGAAGTCTTACTTGTCAGAGAACAGTAATATGCGATTCGGGGGCTTTTACCCGAAAACTCGGGGAGGCGAAAGGGTTTTAAATCGGGTTTTTTCTGTTCCTCACTTGTTTTAAATTTAATGAACACGTTAAGGGTTGGGAAGGAGAATCTCCGTCGCCTCCACGCGTGAGCATCAAGAAGCAGTCGGGAGCCTCCCCCGGACTTCGGGAAAATCCGCACGCCCTCGGAATGTTTTTTGGGGGCGTTTTAGCTGGAACGAATAGCTCGTTTTTGTGGTCCCTGGGAATGACGTGGGAAAAAAAATTGCGTTCAAACTGATAAGGTAAAGGCCTTGCAGAAACATCCCAGGGTTACATTGGCTGTCGCAATCATAGTCACTGCTTTTACATGATAAATTAAATACCGATCGAGATGTGCAAGAACCATCAGAATCGCTTTCTGTTGCCGTTGGCTCTATATGTGTAGGTCGCGGCTGACGGCCAGTCCATCATGTGACGTCACATTCAAGAGTAGTTAAGCCATGCCAAGATTTAGTTGATTACCTCCCGTTTTCTTGATTACAGGTGAAAATGCCCACTTTCGCGGATCGATTTCGTGTGATCGGGAGCGAATCGGATGTTAATTTTACCAATTTATCAAACATTTCATATTTCTGCATAAGCTGACCAATTATCGAAAACCTCTAAAGTAGACCTTTAAGTCACTGTTTTGTTTCCAGCACCAACATCAGTCTGCCAGAGCTATTGTTCCTAAACCTAACATAGACTTCTTTGAAATGAGTTTGTCTTTTAATGGCAGTAAAGAATGAAACAATCTTCCTGCATTACAACGTCAGATTCCGTCATTGTTAAATTTCAAGACTAGAATTAAAACATTCCTCCTCGACACGCACAACTGACCTCGTGTTAGGTAAAGAGAGAAAAAGACTACGAACTGAACTCACACAAAATTTCGTGCCAATGAAAAACAAACAGTGACCAGTGACCGAATGACTGATGTTACAGATGTATGGTTCTAGAAATAACGTGTATTGTACTATATGTGCCGCATTCCATTTTTTAAAATCTTTTTATACTGTCCCAGTTTCAAAGTTCTCTCGGTGCCATTAATCTCCCGCTGCTTATTTCTGAATCTCTAGTCACAACCACACGCAGGTTTGTCCAGGAAGCAATCATTGTCAGGCTGACTCCAGTCACAACCACACGCAGGTTTGTCCAGGAAACAATAATTGTCAGGGTGTCTCCAGTCACAACAACACGCAGGATTGTCCAGGAGGCAATCATTGTCAGGCTGTCTCTGCGGTCACAACCACACCCAGGTTTGTCCAGGAAACAGTCATTGTCAGGCTGTCTCCAGTCACAACCACACGCAGGTTTGTCCAGGAAACAGTCATTGTCAGGCTGTCTCCGGTCACAACCGCACGCAGATTTGTCCAGGAAACAATCATTGTCAGGCTGTCTCCAGTCACAACCACACACAGGTTTGTCCAGGAAACAATCATTGTCAGGCTGTCTCCAGTCACAACCACACGCAGGTTTGTCCAGGAAACAATCATTGTCAGGCTGTCTCCAGTCACAACCAGACGCAGGTTTGTCCAGGAAACAGTCATTGTCAGGCTGTCTCCAGTCACAACCACACGCAGGTTCAATCATTCAGCGATCATTTCCCCTGTTAACGTTTTCCTCGCAATAACACCCGTTTCTGACCCGTTTACCTGAACGATTTCGCCGTATTTGGTACACATTTGCGTAAATATTACGACGAAGTAAAAATACGTCGGGGGGGGGGGGGGGGGGGGATCGGACGGAAGTTGTTGAGTGGTAGTTGCCCTTGCGGCACATTACCAAGGCGGAGGCTTTCACCAAAGAGCAACAACTCTTTCGAACTTCCGCGCGCGAAATGACGTTAGGCCACAGTGTCTGTTGCTTTTGACAACGCGCCCAGAAGCAGAATCTTTTACTAAAGTGTACTGATGGACTGGGTTTTGAAAATAATTCGTATTAGAAAGAAACGGTGCTACCGTAGTAAACGCAAGATCAGGTGGTTACTATGGGAAGAAGCTTCTTCCGTGTGATGGCGGGTGAAAGCAAACCGAATGTCGCCCCCGCCCCCTCCCCGCGCCGTTTTTACAGAAATTTGAAATCTGTTAACACTTTTTGTAGGAAAAACGCTTTTTTTTAATTGAAAAACGCACCAATAGCAGGTTTAGGGTAAGCATGTCTGCTGTTCTTTTTTCTCTTCAGTAAAGCGAGTTATCCCAAGTAAACTAGGGAAAACAATTGTTTCTTAAAAAAGTGATCCCCATGAAATACGATCCTGGAGTAATGACAGTTTTCGCTGATTTCCTCGTTTGCAGACGCTAGTTTGCTCCCTTAGTGTGAGATATGTAACTCGGTTTATGTGAGTACGGTATGTGTGGGTGCGCGAGAGTGCGCGAGCTGGGGTGTGTTGTCTTTTTTCTGACTTTCTGGTCCATTTTCTTTCCTTTCCTTTGTTGTGGAAACAAAGCTTTTTTGGCGACAGCAGTGTATATGACATGCTAGCGTTTAGTTTCTGGAGACCAGGAAGTGAAAATTGTACAACCTGTCCACTGTGGACACTGGCTGTCCCTTCTGTGGTGAATCTTTGCATACATAGCTTTGCCATGCATTTTTGTAGCATTTGGATGTCTTTCAGTAGTGTTGTACGAGTTATTCTACATTGGAGTGAAAAATCAAGGGTAAACGTAAGGTGTTCTCTGTGCATCCTGGTTTAAAATACAATAATTTGTGAATAGACTAGCAACCGTTCTTACCTGCCTATGTTCGAGATGCGTTTCTGTTTTGTTGTTTTTATCTTTTTCTGGTGATGTGACGTGTCCAAGATATGACTTCCGAAATGAGTTCGTCAGCCCTGAAGAGCTTTCTACGTAGTTTGCTGGGTTTTAAAATAAAGACTGAAAATTGAATTGGTGTGTGTTGTGTGTGTGTGTGTGTGTGTGTGTGTGTGTGTGTGTGTGTGTGTGTGTGTGTGTGTGAAAATCGGTATTTGTGCAGACTTTCGTCACTTACACGCATTTTCTGGGTACAGCTGATTTTTTTTCAGCTGCAGAATGTAGCTCAGTTCGTAAAATCGGACATCTATGCAATGAATCGGCCACAAAGTACAACAATCCACGATCTGAAATATCTGAAAATCGTCTGCACTGCCTTATAGATAGTCTTGGCGCACAGCCTTTAGAGAAACTGATGTAGACATGCGAGCTAGCACTAGTTATGATGCAGGTTAATAACATTGTTGGTCTAAAGGTTAAGGTTATCGGCCTTGACTAAGAATCTATTTTTTTTATGCATAATAATAGCGTTCTAAGCAATCGAGGACAAAAAGTAAGATTGTTTCACCAGCGACAGACATCCCACCCTTAATACCAGGAGGGATGGGAAGGCTGCAAATGGACAATACAGCTTTCATTCTTTATTCTATTTTCACGCGGATGAAGACACGATCAACATGTTCTCAACAGACTCTAGAATGTCTCCATGATGTAGGCTGTATGCTCTCCCTTTCATTTCCAACGACCTCATGATCCCAGGATAGCATGAAACGGAGGACCATTGAGGCAAAAACATGATCCCAAGGTAGAAGGTAGCGGAGAAGAGGGATCATTGATGGGAAAACTGAGCAGCAAATTACAGAGAAAGGAGTGAAGATAAACGGGTCTGGATCGCGGAGTCCAAACGGCATCACGTGCGCGCGCGCACACACACACGCACTCGCTCCCACACACACACGCACACACACACACACACACACACACGTGCGCACGCGCACACACACACACGCACCCACACACACACACACACACACACACACACACACACACACAGAACACACACACGTACACACACACACACACACACCACACACACACACACACACACACACACACACACACACACACACACACACACACACACACGAGTGCGCACGCACACAAACTTGCGCGCGCGCGCGCGGACACATGCACGCACACGCACACGCACGCACACAAACGCACACACACACACACACACACACACACACACACACACACACACACACACACACACACACGTTTCTCTCCAATCGGCAGTTTTTGAATATTTGGTTATGAGGAGCAAAGTATGTGGCATACTGATGCAAGTCAACTAACTTAAACGAGCAACAAACCTTTTTGTCATTGTTAACATGGCAGTAGCTGCCTCCCCCTCCTCCCCATTCCTCCTTCCGCCCTCCACAGCGGCCCGCCCCATCCTTTCTCCCCCCCCCCCCTCCTGCCCTATTTGACCCTTTCCCCACCATTTCCTCAAAGTCCCTCTCTTCCGTCCCACTTTACCTCTCCACTCCCCTGTCTCTTCTGCCCAGCCCCTCCCCCAGTTCTCCCCTTCCCCATCCCCCTTCCTTTGTTCTTGTCTCCCCCTCCTCACCTATATGCTGTCCACCGCATGTCTACCACAAAGTGATTCGATTTTTATACATCCGGCATGGCGAAGAGCTTGCCAAATTTGGAATCAAATGCCCCCCCCCCCTCCCCCGCCGTGTCCAGTTCTTTCTGCTTTCTATTCTCCCTTTTCTTATATATACACATATATGTGTATATATATATATATATATAGAGAGAGAGAGAGAGAGAGAGAGAGAGAGAGAGAGAGAGAGGAGGGGAGAGAGAGAGAGAGAGAGAGAGAGAGAGAGAGAGAGAGAGAGAGAGAGAGAGAGAGAGAATTATATATATATACGTTTCATTTATACAATTCTTACCTCATTAGTACTGCCGATTTTTAACGAAACACTTTCTGTTTGAAATTATAATTCAAAATGTTCAGTTTCAACTCCCGTAATTATCATGTTTTATTTGTCTAACAGTTACTGCTCTCAAGATGAATTCAGATGACGGCGACTGGTCAGACCTAGGTGAGGAAATTCTCCTGTCTCTTCCAGTACCCGATGCTGGGGCACAGAATGTAGAAAAAAATATCTCCCACATCGTCGATCATCAACCAGTGGTAACTGTGCTTATTACAACAGAAGCCACAAGGAGTATGCAAGATAAAATAAAGGGTGATAGGATGTCATGTTATAACCATATTCAGTATCACAGTCTATATTGCATTTGTTCATAAAGAGAATGTGTCTTGACAGACGCAAAAAAAAAGAAGAAAATGTAAACTTCATCGTTTTGCATCTCGCCTTCTTTGCTAGGTGCATATGTGGACTTAAACCTGTCCACGCACGCGCGTTCATGTGCTCACGTGCACTGACTCTCTGTTAGTGACCAAGCCCAGTCAGTGCCCCAGATAATTAAATCTTCAGTGGCCAAACCCAGACGGTGCCCCAAATAATCCAATCTTTAGTGGCCAAACCCAGACAGTGCCCCAAATAATTCAATCTTTAGTGACCATCAAAATAGACGGGTGGGCGAAGAGGGGATGCAAAATGGAGCAAGTGAACAGGCGGAAAAGGATAAGGAGGTTGGGGGAGGGGGGGAGTGGTGGAGACGGACTGGGGCCAGAATGGGAGAGGGGTGGTGTCGGGAATGGGGGGGGGGGAGGTGGGAGCTCGAGGGGAGAGGAAAATCAATGGACCTAAATTCTTCCCAATAGACACCCGATCTCTTTCCCCTCCCCCACATTCGGATGTCTTTCTTTGTCTCAATTTCAGATTCACCTCGAGGGACAGGCTCTTTCAGACAAATTGCAAGACAAAACGTCATCTGTAAATCTGTGATTGGAGTTCGTGGTGGTGGAGGTGGTGGTGGACGTATGAGTGAAAGCCAGTCCACGTGCGGTATGCGGTCATACAGGCATCAAAAGTCAGCAACAGCCGACCCATTCGTGAAAACATGACTGTTCCGCGACAATACATTGACAATTACTGTTCTCGTGTGAATATGCTCGTTTTTACCCGCACCCGGGATAGTTTCTTTTTACAATTGCAGAAGGACTTTTTTCCAATATTGTTTCATTCTAAAATACATTTATCCCTATGGAAAAAAATCAAGCCTATTAGATGCATTGATACTAGAGGTTTGAAAACGTTTGGAGTGGATCTAAAATACAACAGGGATCCAGTAAGCATAGTTACGTCCATTTTGGAGAAAAACGGGGAGGGGAGAGGTCTACACTGTTCCAGATTTCTATCTAGCCACTGATGTTGTTGCTTCATAATTCCTCCTTTGACTACTGTTGTTGTTGTTGTTGTTGTTTTTTGAGGAAGAAGACGATGATGATGATGGTGATGGTGATGGTGATGATGATGATGATGATGGTGATAATGATGATGATGATGGTGATGATGATGATGATGATACTTGTCATTATGATGATGATGATGATGATGATGATGATGATGATGATGATGATGATGATGATGATACTTGTCATTATTATTATCATAATGATGATGATGTTGATGATGAGTATTTATATAGCGCCTTGTCCTTGGTTAAAAACCAAACTCTAGGCGCTTTATAGTCCACGCTGTCAGTTACACGAAAGACTACCTACCTACCTAGGTAGAGCCGACTGCATAGCTATCTGATGTTGCTACATTTACTCATCTCCCCTGTCACTCAGTCAATATCAATCACACCCTTTTCTCTCCTGTATTATTTCCATTTCTCATGTAGGGTTCATGCTATGTGTGACACATCATACATATAAACGGCGAATTGGTCTTCTAAAATTTGGTGATGGGATTTTTACGTGTGTGCAAGATGTTATGCATACGTTCACACATGGAACCTCGGTTTAGAGTCCCATTCGAATGACTTTTTAGGAAATTGAGTCGGATCTAATGATTGGAGAAGAACAGTATTAAGAATAATCCAATCTGAGGGGGAAAGACAATACTAATACGGCCTGGTAGAGATTCGAACTCGCAACCCCAGGATCATTAGAACTACGAGCCTACAACCGAGCATTCCGGCTCCTAAAATGGGGGTTAATGTCATCACCTTGAATGCAGTCATTGTGTCACGACAAAAGTGGTAATGATTCATGAAAAGAAGTGATTTTGACTCTCGTGCCATGCGCGTTGTTATCAAGGTACTGACATAAGATCTTTTAAAGTCTGCTTTGCCAAGGCGCAGCATGCAGGAGGAAGCATGACATAACTGTCATAATTCTAACGGTTTTGTCGTTCAGGACTCGGCACTGTAACAAAGTTGACGTCTTTCTGTTGACTCGTTATGTAGATTTTTAGTGCATCAAAACAAAATAGCCTATTACTAATTATGTTCACATAACCTAACTGACTTTTACGCCATAATCAATGTTTGCTGACAGTGATAATTAGTATTTCCAGTCAATGAAAGTAAATATAGCCAATTCTTCTTCTTCTTCTTCTTCTTCTTCTTCTTCTTCTTCTTCTTCTTCTTTCGTTCTCTCTTCTTCTCCTCCTCCTTCTTCTTCTTCTTCTTTTTTCTTCTTCTTCTTCTTCTTCTTCTTCTTCTTCTTCTTCTTCTTCTTCTTCTTCTTTCTTCTTCTTCTTCTTCTTTTCCTTCTTCTTCCTCTACTGTTTGGTCTTCGTATGCAGCCTCACGTGCGGAATGCAGGTCTGGACCTAGGAGTTGTGTCGGATTTTTCCACGTTTCCAGATCAGCCTCCATGGACCTTTTTCACACCAGAGATTCGTTTTGATCTTGCAGCTTTTCGCAAAGAGTCCAGCTCTCTAGCATACAAGGCATTGTATGCTGACCTCTGTTCAAAATTCCCGTCTTCTCAGAAAATTTTCATTGACGGTTCCAAGTCTGAAGATGGAGTAGCCTGTGCAGCCTATTGCCCTGGTGCTCCTTCTCAGATACTGTTAGAACATATACCTCCAGCTGCTTCTGTCTATTCTGCTGAACGTACTGCTCTGGCTCTGGCGCTGAGGATAATCTCACAATCTACGAAGAGGGACTTTCTGGTTCTGTCGGATTCGCTGTCAGCTTTGGAGACCATAGCTGGCCGCAACCTTCAGCATCCAAAACTTTTACATTTCTTTGAACTTTTTAGCAAGTTGAAAGCGGATGATTACAACATTATTCTGGCTTGGGTTCCTAGTCATGTTGGCATCGGAGGGAACGAGATGGTTGATCGTTTAGCCAAGAATGCTACAAGGGAGAAACTGTCCAACATATATATCCCCTGCTCAGACCTGAAACCCAAAATTAACGATTATGTGAGAGACCTCTGGCAGGAGGATTGGAACACACAGACGGATAACAAACTCTTTCAGATCCGTCCAAACCTTAAGGTGTTCCTCCCATCTACGTCTGGTGGTCGTAAAGAAGAAACACTGCTGTGCCGGCTGCACACCGGCCATTCGTATTATACCCATTCGTACCTTTTAAGAGTGAAGAAGCTCCGTGGTGCATTCCATGTCATGTGCCACTCACAATGAAACATATTCTTTAAGAGTGTTGGGACTTGCACGATATGAGACACAGACATTTTACAGCGGAGTCCATGAAGATCCTGTTCAGGGATGTCCCGCCTGACGTGATCCTTGAGTTTTTGAGAGAGATTAACATTTTTCATCTGATTTAAGATTTTACGGAAGAAAGATTTTTAACGAAGTTTCTGGTGCGTTTCTGGAAGATGTCATTTAAAGAGATGTGTGAAAGGTTTTTTGTTCTTTTTTAAAAAAAAATTTTTTTAATGACTTGAGTTGATTTTAACGTGGTGACAGCCCTGATGTGGCCCTTTGCGGTCGGATGGGCTATAAGCAACATTATCTTATCTTATCTTATCTTCTTCCTCTTCGTCTTCTTCTTCTTCTTCTTCTTCTTCTTCTTCTTCTTCTTCTTCTTCTTCTCTTCTTCTCTTTCTTTCGTTCTCTCTTCTTCGTCTTCTCATTATTCAAATTATTTATTATTATTATCATTATTATATCATCGTCATCATTATTATTATTATCATTATCGTCATCATTGTCGTAAAAAATCTCATCATGACATTTTCACGCAAATGAAATACACTACAACACTGAGATCACAGGGCCTATACAGACAGGCACATGAGCTAGACCCTCGGGAAACGTTTTTCTTTACTTTCCAAGACGGCGGCAGTCGTTCGGTCTACGCTGTACAGACTGATGTAATTCATTTTGTCCTCTAACATGATTTACCATCTTTCTTAAAACTCCATCCTTTCACATTCCTCCGTGAAGAACCCCAATCTCCCAGCCTCCCACCCCTTCACTTTTCACCGCTATTCCCTCATTCCTCCTGCCTTCAACAGTTTTTCTTCTGGGAGACGCATCAGCTTACGACGAACACAAAGGACGAAACAAAATGACATTCAGATTACCTTCACTCTGCTGCGAAGCGGATCTGTGCATTTCAGCCTGGTTCGGACCCAGTTAAACAACAACAACATAAACAACGACAGCAACAACAACAAACGTAATGATAACGACGACGACGACAACAACAATAAGAAGAACAATGAAAAGGTCTGATTTTGATAAAGAGTCGAATGAAAGGAATATAAAAAAAACACATGCAAAGCCTGTTGACTTCGGCGAGGAACGCTTTATCATTGGAATTATTTCTTCTGTCTGCAGGAGAGGAAAACGAAGACGGACGTCACAGGATGCGTTCCAGTGAATAGTCTGTGCAATGTGTTGAAATTATATTGAACAGGACAGTAGGCACATGTGTCCGTATACACACACATACACACACACACCACACACACACACACACACACACACACACACACACACACACACACACCACACACATACTCTCTCTCTCTCTCTCTCTCTCTCTCTCTCTCTCTAACACACACACACACACACACACACACACACACACACACACACACACACACACACACACACACACACACAAGCACAGAAGCGCAAGCACGCATTTTGAGACTCTCCCTTTCCCTTCTCTTACACATGTCGTGGATACATGCGCGAGCACGCACACACACACACACACACACACACACACACACACGGCTACAACACACACACACACACACACACACACACACACACACACACACACACACACACACACACACACACACACACACACACACACACACACACACACACACACACACACACGAAGTGAAGGGAAAAGAAACAGAAAGTAAAGGACAAGATAAATGACCAGAACGGGGCGACAAATAAAAAAAAAGGCAGGAACGACAACGGAAATGACGGAATGAGACAGTGCGCATCTAATACCATTCGATTTCCTATTGCCTAATTTACAGGCCTCGATTGGAAGACAACAGAAGTGATGATACGGCGTCAGATAATACCATTCGATTTCCTGATGTTCAATTTAGAATCCTCTTTTCCGCCTTTCGGTGGGTTTTTTGTTTGTTTGTTTGTTTGTTGTTGTTGTTGTTTTTTTTCGTATGTGTATCTGAATCTGAGCCCTGCACTCCGCACCCACCACCACCTCCCACCCCCTTCATCCCCCACCTCTTTCCCATCCCACCTGTCCCCGTTTTGAATGTCTGAGGATTGGATTGGTAATGTCTGTAACAGCTGTCCCGAATCTAGTTCCCATGTTTACCCGGGGACCCGTATCAATGCAGACAGGAGAAAAAAAATGTTCGTAATTGCAATTGTTGTTGTTAGTAGCAGTGGAGGTAGTATATTACTGTCGTCATCATTATTGTTATTATGATTATGATAATGATAATGATGATAGTAATAATTTTAATCATTATTATCACTATTGTTGTTGTTTTTATTGCTGTTGTTGTTGTTGTTAGTATAAGTATCATTATTATCATAATCATTGTTATTATCATTATTGTTGTTATTGTTCTTGTTAATGTCTCAGCTGCTGCTGTTGTAATCATCATCATCATCATCATCATCATCATCATCATCATCATCATTAATACGATTTTGGTTGCTCCAATGGAAAAGAAGAAACTTAAATAAAACAAACAATAAAAATGGACGAAAACACAAATAAAGAAATGAAAGAAATTGAAAGGTTTAAGGAAAAAAACTGAATAAAACCTCAATGAAGTTCAGCAGCTTAAGAAGAAAAGATCCAGGACTTGAGAAAATTCGTGAATATAAAATGGATGGGGCATTGAAGCAAGATGGGATGTTGAGGTTTAAAAAATATCGGATCATTTTCGTAACCTTGAAAAAAAGGAATTACATCAGTAAGCACATGTCAAAAACCAAATAGATTACCTAACTGATAGTCAAAACAATACCGAACCCGGAGTTAAAGTTATTGATGAAAACTTTTACGGAGAGAGAGAGTAAGACAACAAAGATTGTGAAACTGAGAAATATATTACTGTTATCATTTTTGTTGTTACTATCAATATTGTTATTATCATTATCATTATTAATGTTATTATCATAATTATTATTATTGTAATTATTATCAATATCACAATTATCACTATCATCATTATCATCATGATTATTATCAATATTAGTAGCATCATTGTTATTCTTATTGTTGTAGTTGTGATGATGATGATGATGATGATGATGATGATGATGATGATGATGATGATGATGATGATGATGATGATGGTTGTTGTTGTTGTTAGCAGTAGTAGTGCTACTACCACTACTATCACTACTACTACTACTACTACTACTACCATTGTTGTTTTTGTTGTTGTTGTTGTTGTTGTTTCTGCTGCTACTGCTGCTGTTGGTGGTGGTGCTGCTACCGTTATCATGATAAAGAACTTTTTTCAGCGACACAACCACAGAAATTCTAAGTGTTATGTTTGTCAGTTGGTCAGTGTGGCTTGAGAAAAGTTGAAATAAACCGAAATGTTGCCATTATCTTATGGGTGTTGTGTGGCTTGTATTTTTCATCTTCATTCTTCATATTTGTCTTTTTCCTGGTTCTCACGTTCATCAGGGGAAGCTCTGGCTGGACATGAATGTCAACGAGGAAGATCATTACAGCAAAAACAACAACGACTACTACCACTACTACTACTACAACTAC
This sequence comes from Conus ventricosus, assembly GCA_018398815.1. Taxonomy (NCBI): domain Eukaryota; kingdom Metazoa; phylum Mollusca; class Gastropoda; order Neogastropoda; family Conidae; genus Conus; species Conus ventricosus. The sequence continues at coordinate 32,634,012 of CM031606.1, forward strand.
TACTACTACTACAACTGCTACTGCTGCTGTTGCTGCTGCTGCTGCCGCTGCTTCTGCCGATGCTGCAGCTGCTGCTGCTGCCACTACTACTGCTGCTGCTACTACTACTACTACTACTGCTGCTGCTGCTGCTACTACTACCACAACTATTACTATTACTACTACTATTACTTCAACAACAACTATTGTTAATTCAAATACATGACATATTTTATATCCCCATGTAAATCCAATGAAACTGTGATCCACATAAACAAAAAAGACAGATAATGATGATGGTGTTGTTGTTGTCGTCGAGGAGGAGGAGGAGGAGAGGGAGGAGGATCATGATCAAGATCATGATTATGATAACATTGATGACGATGATAATGAAATGATATTTTTTTATTGTTCAGGAAACTTTTGTTTTCTCGAAACATTGGCACCAGCTAAAGAGATTCCATGAGGAGGAGGAGGATCTTGATCATGATCACGATCATAATTATGATAATAATGATGATTTTGATATGAAGTGACGATTTCTATTATACAGCAAACTGTTTTTCTTGTTTCTAAACATTGGCGCCAGCTTGAGAGATTCCGTGTGTCATGCTGAGGAAAACCCTCTTCCGCCAATAAACAGTGGTCTGTTGATGTCTCTTCACTGAGACAAGTGATGGTACTATGGAGTAGTGTTTCTCCTTTCTGCCCCTGAGCTTGCAACTGTTTTGATCTTCACAATGGTGTCAGGGAGACTTATACGACTTAAAACGAAAACAATGTAGCAATTTCCTCGCGGAATGTAACACTGCAGGAGTCTGGATGAAACATGTAACAATTATCAAAATTCCGTGCATTGTGCAGGATGGTGGTCTAAGAACAAGTTAACTGTTGTGACATTTTTCGTCGTGACTGCAGCTTTGTTGAGGTTTGATTAACTGGTGACCTCTGAACACGATAGATTATTGAAATTCAAATCTATTGCTACTGATGGGTAGTAAATTACATAATGTCCATGTAAAATATTTATCTATTTATCCGTCCATTGACTTATTTGTTTAGTCATTTATGTATGTATATAAAAATTATATTCATTTATTCATTCACTTATGTGTTTATTTGTTTACTCTTTATCTATCTAGCAAGTAGCTAGCTAGCTATCTGTCTATCTATCTGTCCGTCTGTCTGTCTGTTCATTTTTTTCTGTATGGGGAAGGGGAAGGGGAGTTGTGGGTGATAGACCCAAATTTATGGCGTTTTAGATAGACCTGGAAGAATCTTATTTCCTTATTTTTATGACGAACTCGCCTGGAACCAATGTTGACGATGTGACATTCCTGATGTGGTTCCATGCAGACGGCCAGGCCATAACCTGAACTGAAGCGGGCTGAACCTGTTTCAGCTCCTCAGTGGATCTCCAGTGCACAGTTTATAAGCATCTGGTACTCCTTACTGTCTGGTCGGGCAACACAAACCTCGCAGCATTCTCTATGAAAATAGATACAAATTGTTACATTGTTAGTGATTAATGCACGAAATATAACAATTGTTACTTTTTTTTATTGCGCACGAGACTTGTATTATTGTCCTGTTTGCTTTTTTGTGTTGTGTGTTTAAGGGACATTCATCACAGAGATCAAACGTTGTCTCATATTTTGTGCATGCTACTAAAGTGCTCCATTTTACGATTGTATTAAGGTTCATCTACCATATGTCCTGTTGTCCCCTAGTCACACATACCTGTATGCTCTCTGTCTCTCTGTCTCTGTCTCTGTCTCTCTCTCTCTGTCTCTCTCTCTCTCTCTCTCTCTCTCTCTCTCTCTCTCTCTCTCTCTCTCTCTCTCTCTCTCTCTCTCATTGTTTAAGACTTGGCTCCTGACATTTTCCACGTTTGCCTTTTTCTCTTTCTGCCACCCGCCCTCTTATTTTCACGCACACACACGCACACACACACACACACACACACACACACACACACACACACACACACACACACACACACACACACACACTACACAATCTCTCTCTCTCGCTCGCTCGCTCTCTCTGTCTGTCTGTCTGTCTCGCTCGCTCTCTCTGTCTGTCTGTCTGTCTGTCTGTCTGTCTCTCTCTCTCTCTCTCTCTCTCTCTCTCTCTCTCTCTCTCTCTCTCTCTTCTTTTCCGATTTCAAATTCGGCCAAGTTCTCTTGAAGGTCTGAAATGAATTCCTGTGCCGCAGGATGGTGTTGTTTTTTTCCCCATTTTTGTAATTATTCAACCTAGTTTAAAGCTGATTAAGTTAAGCTGAGCGAACTGAAAATAAACCCCTGTGTGTGTGTGTGTGTGTGTGTGTGTGTGTGTGTGTGTGTGTGTGTGTGTGTGTGTGTGTGTGTGTGTGTGTGTGTGTGTGTGTGTGTGTGTGTTGTAGTAGTAGTAGTACTTTAGTTGTACGTCTGTTCACGTCTGTGATATTAGACGAAGAAGAGAGAGAGGGAGAAAGCGAGAGGGGAGAAAGAGAACACTGAACACTGAACACTGAACACTGAAAATTTATTGCATAACATTTGACATGTTCATTGCAATGTGAATTGTAAGTTATTGTCAAAAGGACTTATCGCTAGAACTCATCTGATGCGACAGGATAATTTCAAGTCTTTAATAAGCACAGGGGAATGTCATAAAAAAAGTCTCTTAATAGCACTGTTACAAACAACTTAGATTAGGTTAGAAATCTAGCTAGTTCATGCAGACCTTTCCTTTTTATGAACCTGCTGTAACCCTTGCTATTCTGGATTTCCAAGCCAGGAACAAAACTTACCCAGGTTGACCATAATTGTTTAAATTGTCTGTTTTCAGCATATTTTTTTAAATCTGTTCTTCGATGTCATTTGACTGCATGTTCAGCACCAATAACGTTCCCTAATATCGTCATAGACTGGGCTTTTCCAGCTACCAAAAGGGATTTCATTTTCTTTTTTTGTCCTGGCAAAAAGGGCACTGTCTACAATGTTCATGATGAGCAAATTTATACTTATGTGCATAGAATGGTGAAAACGCCCATCCTGAACCTGGCTAAAGCACATCTGTACACCGATACCCTTATGATGTCTATGTAGATTTCCCCGGGCTAATGCAGCTTTTTAAAGCTATGATAGACACTGAAATTGTCACTGTCTTGGAGGTGTTAACCACCGCAGCCCAAAATTTGATTTTAGGCGTTCTTTAAGTTCGCGTATAAAAGTTCTTCTCATCAGTCACGCCCCCAAACAACCATCCCAAGGCCAAAGCCACATTCGCACAATAGCGTTTTCACAGGGGTTACCCAGTTCTCACGACCTCTTTCATGCATCCCCAGCAATGATAAATAGGCCATTTTAGAGAAATCGTGTGTCACCCTTTGTTTCAGAACACGTAGCCAATACTGCACGCATCGTGCCCTGGATTCAATAGAAAGAGGGTAACGGCCTAATCACCATATATCATATCATTTGGGGTCCTGGAAGGCACATTAATGAAGCGTTTGCATGCGTACAAATGTACCTTTTCAATTTTGGGGGATTCTCCTTGAAGCCCCAAAGCTCTGATGCGTACAGCAAGGAAGGAACAATTTGAGAATCAAACAATTTAAAAAACACATTGCTTGAGTACAGCCATACCTTTTTAAGGCTTTAACGATCTGTATGTTTCCCTCTCTTGAAACGAGACACAAAATCTTCAGTAGCAATATTAAAACTTAGCTTTGTTGAAAAATTTAGGCCCAGATACCTATATTTTTCCCCACCACTTCAATGTATCTCCACCTAATCCCCACACCTCTCTTGCTCCCAAGTGTCCTCCCTTGCGGAAAAACAACAATTTTGGTTTTTGTTTACATTTACTTTAAGCCAAGTCTTTGACTAAAATTGGTGCAATAGTTGAGCTGATTTTGTAGGCCTGCTACTGAAAAATGACAGAAGGGCTAAATCATCAGCGAAAAGCAGGAGGTACAGTTCCAAAATGGTTTGGCAAAAGTTGTATCCCATGCCTGCCGCCTCTGATTATGTCATTTGCAATTCATTAATAAAATAACTAAACCCAGGATAGGACTGCACAAACATCCTTGCTTCAGCCCCTGAAGGCATTCAAATAGTCATGACTAAACCACCGGCACAGCGTACACAAGATTTTATGCTAGCATACATTCCGCGAAGAACATTTAGCATCCCTGCCCTGTACACCATCCTAGAGAGCACCCTCCAAGCATTAAATTGAGAGATAGTATCAAAGGCTTTATAAAAGTCAACAAAACAATATATATGTTTGGCGGTTTTGAAAACTGCTTCTCTATGATGGCGTACAAAGGTAAAGATAGGGTCCCAGTAGAGGGGCCCCACGCCTGAAGCCTGCTTGAGCATCATTATGGCAGAATGGCCCTCTGCCCATTTTCATCAGCCTAGCATTCAGAACTCCTGTGAAAACTTTGCTGACAACAGCTGAGCAAACTGATTCCCCTATAGTTGTCAGGACTGTCTGGGTCCCCCTTTTATAACAGTGGTAACTAATGTTTGACTTGGTCCATTCTTTAGGAAGATACCAGTGATGAAAATACGGTTGAAAAGTTTCAACAAAAAGGGGATCACCTGAGACCCGCATTCTGTAAAAATTTCATTTATAACCAGATCAGGCCCGGCAGACTTTCCACATTGAGCCTACATAGTGCCTGACTCACTTCCTGTTCATTTTATCATGGGGCCCCAAAAATTTCGTCGAAGTGCTCAAGTCAATAACCACGTCTTTTTCATCCTCATCAATATCTAAAACCGAGATTTAAAACACCCTAGAGAAATGATCAAACCAATTGTGTACAGACACCTCACCGTATACTGGCCGAGTTCTTCTGCACTTTTTAACTTCTTTCCAAAAGTCAAGGGGTCGGCGCTGACTGCTCGAGTCTGCGTACCCTCTCAGGGGAGAAAAGAGAGAAGAGAGAGAGCGAGAGAGAGAGAGAGAGAGGAGAAGAGAGAGAGAGAGAGAGAGAGAGAGAAGAGAGAGAGAGAGAGAGAGAGAGAGATGCCATGAATGTCTGTGACTATGCAAGTGTATGCATAATGTTGGATATTTAAGTATATATAAATGTTCCTCTTTACATCTCTGCAAATAACCTTACAGTAAATGCTTGGCTGGGCTACAAATTAAAGAAAGAAAAATAAAACTGAAGGCAAAGTTTTTAATCTGAAAAGACTCATACAAAGATGTGTCCTGTGTGTGTGTGTGTGTGTGTTGTGTGTTGTGTGTGGTGTGTGTGCGTGTGGTGTGTTGTGTGTGTGTGTGTGTGTGTTTTGTGTGTGGGGTGTGTGTGTGTGTGTGTGTGTGTGCTCGGGGCGCGCGCGTGCGTGCGTGCGTGTGTTGTGTGGTGTGTGGTGTTGTGCGTGTGCGCGCGTGTCCCCGTTTGTGTGTGGGTGCGTATGTGTGTCGTGTGTGTGATTTAGGCTTCCAGGGTATCAAACATTAACTACACCTTAAACTGTTGTGCTAACCTTTTTCTTTATCGTTCTCAAATCTCTGGAATCACGTATAAATACCGATCAAGGTTGCATGCAAACAGACCGCATTTCATTTTTTGGAAGTTTTCCGAATAACGCGCCTGTGTCTGTCTGTCTATCTGTTTGTCTGTCTATCTGTTTGTCTGTCTATCTGTTTTTCTGTCTATCTGTTGGGCTGTCTATCTGTCCCGTCTGTCTATCTGTTTGTCTGTCTATCTGTTTGCCCTGTCACCTTTTGTCTGCCTCATCGCTCTTTCTACAATTTCAAAGTTTTATTTCAGATTTGGGATGGTGAAGCAAAGGCTTACAATGTAGATTAAGAGCAAACTATTTCTGTGTTAGATAGCTACATTGATTACATTTTGAATGCTCACGGCAATCCTATGTCGAGATTCAAATTTGTCTCTGGGAAAGAATTCGGTGAAGAAGGATGGAGTTGGGGGTGTGGGGGCGTGGGGGGGTGGGAACGTAAGTAGGAAATTAGGGGGTTGCGGGGGAAAAGGGGGTGAAATTGATGGAGGAGGAAAGCAATAAATCCATGAATTGAAAAAAGCAGTTTGTGTTTTTTATTCTGTGTTCATTCGTCTTCTGTTCTGATTTGCAATCTGTGCATCCATTTTTTCTGTGTCCATTCGTCTTCTGTTCTGATTTAGCAATCTTGCATCCATTTATTCTGTGTCCCCTTCGTCCTTCTGTTTTCTGATTTAGCAAACTGTGCATCCATTTATTCTGTGTTCATATCGTCCTTCTGTTTTGATTTAGCAATCTGTGCATCCATTATTCGTTGTCAGCCATTGTTCATCTAGTTGGTAATAGGCCATGGGGTTTTTTCATCCGTTCATTTTTTTTCGTTCACTTAAAATAATCATAAATTTAGTTACTAATCACCACATCCTTCTCCTGCCACTTCTTGTTGCTCCTAAAAAGTTGATAATCTTGGGAAGAGTTCGTCTCACCTATTTGAATTTTTCTCTCTCTCCTCCTCTCCCTCTCTCTCTCTACTGGATGATAATTTTATGTGCACATGTTTGTGGTGTGTGCGCGCGCCCCACCCAAAACACACACACACACACACCACACACACACACACACACGCGGGGCGCACGCACACGCACACCGCACACACAACACTGAACCCGTCTTAGCCAAATTTGATGGAAAGTGATCTAGGACTAGAGTATTACATCCTGGTGTGAATCATTGATTTGCATCGAATGAAACAACAGAACCATAATCAGTTCATCAATATTTTTTTTCGCAAATACACAAAAACCACGAAATCCATGTTTACCGAAATTTCGTGGAAAGATAAAAACACTGTTTCAAAGACGACGCCAGAAAAAAACAACTGACTTTAATCTTTTTGGGCATAACAGTATCAAACTGAAAATCAAGCATCTGTTCGAGAGGGCTATTAGAAAAAATCTTTCGGGGTACTTACCACTGTGACGAATTGATCAGTGTCCACGAAGTACTTTCCACTGAATATAAATTGAAAATTGAGTGACATGAACGTTTCTCCTCATCATCGTTGTCCTTCCCCTTTCCCTACTATACCTCCCCCCCTTCATCTCCATTTTCTCTGCCCCCACCTTTTTTTTTCCAAACCACCTCCTCCCCTTTCCCCCCTTTCTTCAGTGATGTGCTGGTAATTCCTGTTTAAGTGAGCACTTTAATAAGCAGCCTCCAATGTTTTGTGCTGGGAGCTTTCCCTTCATGCGCCAAATGCAAGGCTTGAAAAAAGGTATCAATAAACGGGAAATACGCTTGGGTCGTTGAGGCTTTGTGGTTTTTTCCTTTTTTTTTCCAGTTTACAGTTTATTCTTTTCCACTCGTTTTTTTTGTTTGTTTTTTTTTTCAACTATTCGTAAGCTACATGGGATATTTTCGATGAAAATTCTTAGCATGTTTAACTTTCGGTAGTCCATACATAAAGGATTTGTACATCCCCTTTTCTCTTCACAGTCACAACAAGGGAAGCATACAGTGAGGTTCTAAACACCCGAGTCACTCCCACTTCAACATATCAACAGTGGCCTCCTCCAAAGACTTCCTGGCCGCATCGGGAGTTGAAAAGGTTTCGATCTGACTGGAACAGATGAAGTGAGCCGTACACGGCGCGCGGGTCAGTCCAGCAGTACCCGGAACGTCGGTCTAACGGTCAGGAAACTCTTACATAACATCGTTGATTATGTCTTCTGTTGATCATAAAGTTTCGTTTCCATCATACGTCTTCCACTGAAAATCGCTCGAGCGGGTTTCACCAAGTTCTTTACGTTCATCATCGTTCACAGTCTCCACAGCTCTAACAGGACTGTCCTTCTTCCTCTTCTCTAGAATGAGTTTCTCCCTACACCTGATTACTGATTTAACTATCTTGGGCTCAGCCGATTTTTTTTCCATTTCTGTCCATGCATCTCTTTAGCAGATTTGTGTGTGTGGGCCAGTGATAACAGTGTAATATTTCTTGGGCACCCTCGTAGACAAGATATTCTTTTATGAGTTATCTTCCCCCTTACCTCCCTTGGTTGAATCTCATTTTTATTGTGTAAATTCTTTAAATCATGATACCTCAGAACCTACATAGTTGTGTATACGTCGCTGAAGTCACACAAATTAATGTATTCTATTCATTACAATCGTGTTGGGCTGAGAAGCCCATATTTCCCCTAAAACTGATATTTCGCACAATTAATCTTGGGGCCATTTTGAATTGTCCGACGACCAAACCGTAAAATAATGCTTGATTTTGCAGAAAGTATGAGAGAATCCAAAGAATCCGAAAACACGCATTGAAAGTAAAGTCCATAAGCTCTCATTTCGTATATCGCATGCCTATGATCTTTTCTGTACAACTCGCGACTATACGAAATGACTGACGGCGCCGGGTACCTCGAGCAAGTCGCCTTCTTGTTGATTTTCGAAGTTTTGGTTTTTAAAATTTTGTTTTACGAAATTCGGACTTCCCAATCGAAATCTTTTTAATGACTCCATTTCTATCATCGAAGCAACTACAACTGTATAAAAATGATCACCGATGAACCATTTCAACAGAATAACATTTCATCGAAGCTCGTGTCAAAAAGCACAGGGCGACAGCCATGTGACGATGAAACAAGTTGTTTTCCCTGATCAAATTTCAAACACAAAGTTCTCTGCTCAGAGGGCATCTTGGATAATGAAATTCATATGTATAAAAAGCACAACCAGTTGTTCATTCATTACAAAATCATGCTGTTTGGTATTTTTCATCGAAATAACAGAAAAATAGACGTAAACTCGCTAAGATGGGTTCATTCTCGGACTTTAATCGCCAATAACTTTACACAGCCACAGAATTCTCAAATATGACTTACGTATTTTATTCCTTGGGTTCTGGGGTTTTTCATCGATATCAAATATTTTTTGAATACTTTGAATGGACGGCGAGCTAGACAACACAGAAGCTGCGACAGATAGCACAGATTTTATCATTTACGTCTCACAAGGCCCATTTTGAGTGTACGGTGGTTGCTATTTTGGGGTCGGGTTCGCGCAGCGTTTTAATAGCGAAGCATCCCTTTGTGCCCACGTCTCTTTGTGCCCACGCCCTCTATAAAGTGGTTAGGGTTAGGGTTGGTTAGGGATAGGGTTAGGGATAGGTTGGGGTTAGGGTTAGGGTTAGGGATAGGATGGGGATAGGGTTGGGGTTAGGGTTAGGGTTAGGGATAGGGTTAGGGTTAGGGATAGGGTTAGGGATAGGGATAGGGTTAGGGTTAGGGTTTGGGGTTGGGGTTGGGGTTAGACGTGGGCACAAACAGACGTGGCACAAAGAGACGTGGGCACAAAGATACGTCTGTGGGCACAAAGAGACGTGGGCACAAAGATACGTTCCCTATTATAGAGGCGCATGTGTGTGAAGAGCATTTTTCGCAGAGTGTCCCCTAGAGTGTATCCCGAAGAGTGCTCAGTGCGCTGAGTGCTGAGAGAGAGAGAGAGAGAGAGAGAGAGAGAGAGAGAGCTCCCAGGCCGTGTTCCGGGTTTGAGTTCATTATGGAAGGCAAATAAAAGGAAAAAAAACTCCACTCGTCCTGTTTCTTCTTGACTGGGTGCTTGTCCCCTGGTCCCTACACATATCACCATTATTTTGACTGTCTTCACCCTGCACACCCCTTACCCCTCCACACCATCACATTGTAACGCCTACAGTTTTTTTGTTTCCTTCATTTGATTGTCATTAATCTTGCAACTTCGTCCACAACGATAGGTCCTTTCCACTTCATCAGTTACTTGTCGTCTTCAGGAAGGAGCGCCAGCATTTTTCTGCTGGAATTTCCAGACTTTCTTTTTGTTGTAGTGTTTACTACCCTACCTGGCCTTTTCAAATATACTGACTTCCATAAAAAAAACGCGAAAACAAAACAAGCTGAAGGGTTTGGGGGTGAATTTTGTTGGTCACAATTGTACAGAGTGGAAGCGAGAATTCAACGTGATTTGATTCATTGCACTGGTAATGTGTGAAAATGTCATCAGCAATATGTCTTTGTGTGGAAAATCCAAGGTCACGTGACAAACCAGCTTGAAGTCCTAATACCGTGTGTGGCCACCATTTGCATGGACAACTGCTTGACACCTGCGGCTCATTGAGTGGACCAGGTGGTTGATGCGTCCCCTTGGCACACCAGCCCACACATGGACGATGGCCTGGTGAAGTTGAGCCGCTGTTGCTGGTCGTGGACGCAGGAGGTCCAACCGTCTGCCAAGTTCATCCCAAAAATGTTCTATTGGGTTTAAATCGGGACTGAGGGCTGGCCAGGGCAGCACATTGACGTTGTTATGCTGAAGAAATTGCTGGGTGGCCCTGGCGGTGTGTGGTCTTGCATTGTCCTGTTGGAATGTCCAGATTGGGTGTTGCGCAAAAAAAGGAATGACATGGGGTCTGAGCACCTGGTGGATGTAGCGCTGTGCATTGACACCCTGTCCGCGACCAGGACCAATGTTCTGAAAGATGACTGGTCCTATGGCGTGGTTAATGCCAAGTGCACCCCATATCATAACGTTCGGGCCTCCCCAGGGGTCCACTCTACCACACAGGAGTCAGCATAGCGTTCACCAGGTCGACGCCATATTCTGATACGACCGTCAGCCATGTCAATACAAAACGGCTCTCATCTGAGAACAGTATGCGTCCCCACTGCTGCCTGCGCCAGTTGATTCGGGCTTGTGCCCACTGCAGCCTGTCCTGCCGGTGTCTTAGTGTCAGTACCGGACCTCTGTGAGAACACCTACATGCCAGCCCGTTCTCCTGAAGACGCCGCCGCACAGTGTTGAGGCTGATTCGTTGCTGGAGATTCCCAGGCACCTGTCGAGCAGTGTTATCGGCTGTTTGCCGCCTGTCCCGCAGATGGGTTCGAACAAAATGGCGATCCTCCTTGGTGTGGTGACCCAAGGACGGACTGGCCGGGGACGATCATCAGTGGTACCAGTGACTCGCATGCGGTGCTGCAGACGATAGATGGTTGAGATGTGGACGTTAAAGATGTTGGCGACCTGCCTGGCATCCACACCAGCCTCCAGATGGCCTAGGGCACGATTGCGTTCCTCTGCTCGTAGTCTTGGCATCTCTGTAGCGCTCAGACGGCAAGTCGTTATCTGAACCTTGTAGCGCGGCTTTATAAAGGCTGCATGCCTGCGTACTTGTCGCTGGTTAACTTTGCTCTGCATGGTGTGCACGTGCCTCACATGCAGCAAAACCAGTTTGCTATTTTTGTTGACCCTCCAATGCCGGGAATGATGTGTTGCTCACACAATTATTTCACTGCACGTGAGTCTTGGACCCAAACAACTTGCCACAATGGTTCAATATTGTATATTCACCCCTTTTCACCCGAAAAATAGCCTTTCAATTTTTCGCGTTTTTTATGGAAGTCAGTATAGTTTGTAGCAAGCTGAAGGTTTTGTAGGAACCTATATCTCGATTTAACAACTAAGGGTTGCTATCTTCATCTCTAGTTGTTCATCTTCTTTCGATCAAAAGTCATAGAGTTCTGCCAACGAGGAGATGGAAGGGAGAAAACTCAGTGGACTCCTGTCGTACCTAGCGGTAAACAGTGTTTGGGAAGTACATGCTTTGGTTTTGGGACTATTGCGAATGTCATATGAATATTGATTTGTGAACCCTGTGCTGTAGTTAAAGACTTTGGGGATAAGTCACAGAGCGGATCGACCTTCTTTTCTGTGCTGATCGATTTATCGAAAGATCAGTTCAAACGTTTGCCTACGATTAATTTTTCTCAGCGTTATACGCCCAATTTGGGGTCTAGGAGTTTGATTCTTCTTTGTCGTAACAAAACGTTGCGGTAAGATAAATCAACGTCTCTTAATGACTCGTTACGATAAACTGAACCACTCACTGGACGTCTGTAAGTTTGCGACGAAAATGAATCAAACTGTTGTTCCTATACATCTCAATAAATGTAAAACACTTAGTGAAATGAATTGTAACTATGAGTTGCTTCTCATCACCGATTCTTCTTCTTCTTCTTCTGCGTTCCCTGGTCATGCTGGTCAGATAGAAAGTCGAGTCCGGTAGCTTAGGCAAAGTCAGCGGTCCGTCGGAGTGAGTCCGCCGTTCCCCACAGCTTTTCTTGGAGTTCCACTGCACCGGGCCAGAACTCACGCCGCAGGCTGTCGAACGTGGGACAGGACTGAAGTACGTGGGCTGGGTTTTGTGGGCCAGTGCCACATGGGCACTCATCTGTGTGCAATATATTCAGGCGATTGAATTTAATTAATTTTAATAAGATCGACAGCTGACAAGTTTAGAGTCCTGACTATCCACAAATGCTTCACAAATCAATAATATTTATGACCATCGCAACGGTCCCCAAAGGAAAACGTTCTCCCTTTTCACTTTCGATTTCAGTTCACTCGCCTCACAGTACCTAGTCATTCAATAGTCGGTCAATATCGAACGTACTCAATTTAGAAAACGCAGAATAATTATCAATAGTCGGTCAATATCGAACGTACTCAATTCAGAAACACGCAGAACAATTATCAATAGTCGGTGAATATGGAACGTACTCAATTCAGGAACACGCAGAACAGTTATCAATAGTCGGCCAATGCGAACGTACTCAATTCAGAAACACCAGAACAATTATCAATAGTCGGTCAATGTCGAACGTACTCAATTCAGAAACACGCAGAACAAATATCAATAGTCGGTCAATATCGAACGTACTCAATTCAGGAACATGCAGAACAATCATCATAGTCGGTCAATATCGAACGTACTCAATTCAGAAACACACAGAACAATTATCTATAGTCGGTCAATATTGAACGTACTCAATTCAGAAACACGCAGAACAATTATCAATAGTCGGTCAATATCGAACGTACTCAATTCAGGAACACGCAGAACAATTATTTTTTACAGAATGGATTCACATTTTCCATCGATTCAATCGACTCGTGGACTACCATTTAGCCGTGTCCATTTTTCATACAAATCGCCATCGCAGTTCTTGTAGGTCTTCCATCATTTGTTTCGGCAATCTGCAGAGAATAAGTGCATCTTTGTTTCGGCAATCTGCCAGAGAATAAGTGCATCTCTTAGACCCCTTCAGCTATGGTCCACAAGCCAGGGAGAACACGACGTTTCTGACTTAAAGTTGGATGTTGCCTTGGATTCGGAAATATCCTGATTAGATTACAGGGTCTGGGAGCGGATGTCAAGAAGTCAAACTTTATGCTTTTCCCCGCTTTGTGACAGCGTCTGATCTTGTATATTAAAACAGACATGTACCATAACTCGATCACAGAACAGCATAGATATTGAAGAGCAGAAAGGGGAACGGAGGGAGGGGGGGGGGTACGGTCATGGGGAGAGAAGGAAAGGGAGGAGATGGGGGGGGGGGGATGCTGCTTGCTGTCGTAAAACCACTCTGTCACGGACAGGCTTACGCTCAAGGCGGACTCGGCTGGCAGTAACGGCTTTCGTCTGGACGGTATACAAAATGCCAGTCGGCCTATTTCTTCTTCCAGACGATGGCCCCCAGGACAGAACAAGCTGATGGAACTACATACACGCTGACATGAAATCTAGAGCAAATATCTGAGGAACAAACGTCGGCCAAGAGAGTTTTCCCTGAGATAAACAAACGAGCAAGAACCAAACAAATTATGTCAGAAACATTGACTGCTTCCTTGGATTGCGGTGCCGGGGCTGCGGCGGCCGACGGGCTGTGGCTGTGGACGGTGTCGGAATGAGCGGCTGGTGCACTGCCTCTGAGGTGGCGCAGAGAGTGGGACAGCAAAAAAAAAAAAAATGTCAAAATCGCTTTGATTGGCATCTATAACAGGGACTAACTTTGTAATAAAATATCGTTACTCGATTTAAGTTAATGGATAAGCTTTGGTGTTAATTATTCTGCTGACTCTCTCACTGCTTACTTCAGCTTGTTTTCTAGTTTTCAACTGAAGCTTTCGTTTTTGACCTCCAATCATTTTCAACTGTTGTTTTATGAATAGAATAGCTCATTGTAGTTGCAAACCATCCCACAAATGCCCGTTCATCAACTAAATAGCATTCTACTCTGAATATGTTGCAATGTTGACACTTTGAAATATCTATCGATATGTTTTTGTGTGTCTTTTTGTCAACCAGGAAGAAACGAGAGCTTTAATGTGTGTGAGTGAGGGGTGAGTGAGTGAGTGGTGAGTGTGTGTGTGTGTGTGTGTGTGTGTGTGTGTGTGTGTGTGTGTGTGTGTGTGTGTGTGTGTGTGTGTGTGTGTGTGTGTGTGGTGTGTGTGTTGTGTGTGTGTGTCTGTGTGTGTGTGTGCGCGCGGCGCGCGCGCGCGCTGATCGAATATGGTTGCGGACTGTATTCTGTCGTCATAAAATCTGCACATCTCGATCTAAAAGAATATCGTTTCTTGCTGTATCACAAGGAGGAGAGGGGAAGAAGAGAGAGAGAGAGAGAGAGAGAGAGAGAGAGAGAGAGAGAGGAGAGAGAGAGAGAGAGAGAGAGAGAGAGAGAGAGAGAGAGAGAGAGAGAGAGGCACACAGACAGAGAGCATTCAACTCTATCAAGATTCAAGTGTCATTCCATCAGACACGCATTTGTCACGAAGAAGCGTCCAGGGCGAAAAGCTGTCCGCCAAAAGCCCTGCAGTTAAAGCCTATTCCAGACGACCTGGCCCCCGGCCAGTGAGAGCACACGTCCCACAGTCCCCCACACTGCCTTCTCTCCTAACTGACACCAAACCATGATTCTTCGGGGCCATCATAATCATGTCTGGCACAGCCAGCCCGTTTGCTGAAACGGAAAAGGGTAGTTCGGAATAACGACTGCGACGGGTGTTCCATGTCTGGTTACGAGTGCTCTTGGAACAAGACACAGAGCACGGCCTGCTTCTCCACTTTCAACTTCTTCGGTTGTGTGTGAGTGCGTGCGTGTGTAGGCCTATTGTGTGTGTGTGTGTGTGTGTGTGTGTGTGTGTGTGTGTGTGTGTGTGTGTGTGTGTTGTGTGTGTGTGTGTGTGTGTGTGTGTAAGGTAATGTTGCTTATAGCCCAGCGACCGCAAGTGTGTGAGGCGTGCGTGCGTGCGTGCGTGCGTGCGTGCGTGTGCGTGGTGCGTGCGTGTGTGGCTTAGGTACGAACTCTCAGACCAGACTCTAATCATTATTCTGGAGCATTTCACGCAGGCGTTGTTAACATATTGTGGGTCTCGAGTACATGGAAATATGTTTTGTCAATGTAACTCTTAGCTGTTTGCATGCAGAAAATCAATTACATCTTCGGCTGCATCACATGCTTGTACTTTATTCGTTTTGAGTGTTCATGTAACTACCCATGTCTGTGTGTTGGTCACAATACCTGCTATTCGCGTCTTTGGCCAACGTTTTCTACGTTTATTATGTATGGTTCTGGCTTGTACTTTCGATTGCTTTCGTTGTAAAAATAAAAAAAAGATATACTCTTGGCTTGCTGTAGGTTTTTTCCATCTTTCCAAAAATCAACGTGTTTGGAATTCACTTCCTTTCCTCATAATCTATTTCGTGTTTGTTTTATTGTTTATTTGTTTGTTTGTTTTCCTTTGTTTTTTTTAATTCATAGACTGACTTATTGCTACAGATATGATTCGTTTCCATTTCATGTGTTATATATTTCTTTCCGTGAAGCAACCCCGTCAAATCGGTTGGAGGCAAGAAGCAGTATCTGCTTTCATTACATGTAACCAAAAGCTGAGAGTTTGGCATGTTGTTTGTTGTCTGACAGCAAAATTACGGCTCTGTTCCTTTTGGAAGACTCAGTTCCCTTGTAGATAAGCCCAAAAGATTTTTTTTCTTCTTTTTTTTTCCTTCACAAGGCAAATTTAGGGAAAGATCCGTGGGGAAAAGAGTGTAAACATATGAGCTGTTCATATCGTTTTTGTTTTTGTTTTTTCTTCCAAAAGAACCATACTTCAACCCTGCAAGTTTATATTGATATAGTTACCATAATATATAGATAGTGTTTACGTCTGATTTCAGCTCTGAATCCTTAGGCTGTCGTCTGAAGGTGTGAAGTGATTTATTTGCTTGCTTTGCTAGATGTTCTTGCAACAGTCTCTGCCGGAGCTTTGTTCTTCTTGGCATGGCAGAAAGTACAGACACAGTGAACAGGACACTCAGAACCCCTGTCGGATAACTTGCGCGAGATGCAAGGAAAGTTTGCTCAACAACTGAATGCAGAATGGGAAAGCAGATTCGAAGCTCTGAGAAGCGAGATCGATACACACAAAAGATTGTCTGCAAGTTGAATTGGTCTATCAAGCCCAAAGACTGAATACGTGAAGAAAAATCCATGAACAGAAAATAGATTTAGTGATGAATTCAGTATCAAGGAAGAAAGAGAGTAGGAGGGAAAAATGTGTTCCAGCCACAAAGCACAGAACAGCCAACCAGATTGAAAAAGAAGAAAATACGTGGAAAAAGAATAGGAGGAAGCCTACACTGTAGGAGTAGAAATGCTGAACGATCTTGCTGAAGTTGTGAATAGCCCAGTTTGTGCTTAATTCGGGAAGGAAGTGTGGAGGGGAAAAGTCTGGCGCTCAGGACAGTCTGGAAAATTGATCAACTTTGCATTCAGCCGCCATTTGGTCGCTTATCTTGTGTGTGTGTGTGTGTGTGTGTGTGTGTGTGTGTGTGTGTGTGTGTGTGTGTGTGTGTGTGTTGTGTGTGTGTGTGTGTTGTGTGGTGTGTGTGTGTGTGAGTATGTGCGCGCGCGCGTGCGCGCGCGCACGTGTGCATGTGTGCATTTGTGTATGTGACTTGTATATTTGAGCGTGTGTATGTGTGCGCGCAAGCGCGTGTGTACGTGTGCCTATGTTACCAGTGCTCCGAGTTTATGAGTGAAAGGATATCCTTGAAGGTGATTGCTAGTGTACCTCCAAGCTGTGAAGGATTATATACATGGAATAACTAGAACGAAATGACAACCTATTAGGGAGAAGAAAAAAAAACAAAGAAGAATTTTTGTGTCATGTGTGTGCGTGTAAGTGTGTGTGTGTGTGTGTGTGTGTGTGTGTGTGTGTGTGGTGTGTGTGTGTGTGTGTGTGGTGTGTGTGTGTGTGTGTGTGTGCGTGCGCGCGCACGTGTGTGTGTGTATGTGTGTGTGTGTGTGTGTGTGTGTGTGTGTGTGTGTGTGTGTGTGTGTGTGTGTCTACGTGTATGTACGTACGTGTGTGTGTGTGTGTGTGTGTTTGTGTGTGTGTGTGTGTGTGTGTGTGTGTGTGTGTGTGTGTGTGTGGAGTGAAAGAGAGAGAGAGAGAGAGAGAGAGAGAGAGAGAGAGAGAGAGAGAGAGAGAGAGAGAGAGAGAGAGAGAGAGAGAAGAGAGAGAGGAGAGAGAGAGAGGAGGGGGGGGACACACAATGTGCCTGCGAGGGTATGTGCGTTGTTTTGCGTATATAGAAAACATTTAATGTTCCTAAAAAGAGCAGTTTTAAGTAGATGATTATGCAGAACCTGTATTGATTTCTTCGTTCTCAATGGAGGTAACATAATTCGAGAACTTTGTTGAGGCTATTATTTATGGACATCCTTTGGAATGAAAATAGATTTATATCGAATACACCTCAAATAC
This sequence comes from Conus ventricosus, assembly GCA_018398815.1. NCBI lineage: Eukaryota > Metazoa > Mollusca > Gastropoda > Neogastropoda > Conidae > Conus > Conus ventricosus. The sequence continues at coordinate 32,651,606 of CM031606.1, forward strand.
ACCTTAAATTAGAACACATCGGCATTGACGGTTCTTTGCTAAAATGGGCTAGATCATTCCTCGTTGGGAGAACGCAGAAAGTTGTTGTGGAAGGGTCGTCATCCCATTGTAAACCAGTCTTGTCAGGTGTACCACATGGAACTGTTCTGGGGCCCTTGTTTTTCTTAATTTATATAAATGACATAAGTAGAAATCTCTCTCCTGGAACTACTATAAGGCTTTTTGCAGATGACAGCTTAGTATATAGAACAATCAGAAGCAAGAATGATACACACATTCTACAAGAAGATCTAAACGCTTTACAAGAGTGGGAAAGAACTTGGAAAATGGAATTTCATCCCCAAAAGTGCCAAGTGTTGCGTATATGTAACAAACGCTCACCAATTAGATCAGATTATTCTATCCATAATACTATTCTTAAAGAACTAATGCTGCAAAATATTTAGGCGTGATTATAGATAGTCGTCTCAAATGGAAAGAACATTACAATTTAGTATGTAAGAAAGCAAATAACATCTTAGCTTTCTTATACAGGAATATCAATGACTGCCCCCAAAAGGTTAAAGACGACTGCTACAAAACACTGGTTAGACCAGTACTGGAATATGGTTGCTCAGTTTGGGATCCTTACCATCTAAAGGACATTGATAACCTCGAAAAGATTCAGAAGAGAGCAGCACGGTTCGTAACAGGGAACCACATCAGAGAAAAGGGGAATACTAGGAAGAACATGAGGAAATTAGAATGGAAACCCTTATAAGAGAGAAGAGCTTTTATCAAACTTAACATCTTCTTAAAAGGCAGAGCTAAAGTAATTGATATTCCAATGGAACAACTGGTATTGACTAAAGTAGCACCAGGAGTGGCGGTCAATGTTATACCATACCTGCATCAAATATTGACAGCCACTTACATTCTTTTTATCCCAGTTCTGTACGGCTGTGGAACTCACTGCCGGGTGCCATCAAGATTGCCACAAATGCAATCTCATTTAAAAAACAAATTGATACGACAGTTTTGAGATCTGCATATTGACGATTTTCTATTTTTACTTCCCCAGATATTTTACTGTTACCTGGGCCTGAATTTGGCC
>CM031606.1:32657698-32670198 GCA_018398815.1 Conus ventricosus
TTTTGAACAGGTTGAGACTGGCATTAACGTCGATTTTGTAAATAGCAGCATTCCACAAACAACTCTCTGAGTAAGTCAGACTAGTTTGTGTGTGTGTGTGTTTTTTTGTAATCAATTCGTGGCCGCGGTAGTACTATCCTAGATGAATGGTTATTACTCTTTGTTGAAAGCAGATTAGTAATATTTTGTACATAAAAATGGCTTTATTATATTCTGATTTCATTTTAATGGCAAAATATTCAATACTTTAGTCAGATGCTAACAGAGTCGACGACTTCAGAAGAAGAAATTATTAGCTCGCCTATGTAGACTTATTAAAGGTTTCATAACTTTATCGCTTGTTGAATCCCAAACAGTTGAAATATAGTTTGTGCAAGATTCTACGTAAGCATTGAAGAACAGTTTTAGACTATGCAGATTCAAGATTTTTTCCTCTTCGGAGAGTTGATAAATCTCTTTAGAAATAATGTCATCCTTATAATGTAATCCGACCATGACGAACTGTTATCAAATACAGCTCCAGCAACGTTATGGCTACTACCTTCTTCAAATATTTTGTCATAAAAGGAAATGACTTATCAAGAAGGTGTTGACTATTTTGTCGGGTTGTTATCAGCATGTACTTCGTTTTCTGTGGATGGAGACACATTACCACACACACACACACCAACACACACACCCACACACACACACACACACACACACACACACACACGCACGCACGCACGCACGCACGCACATACACACACACACAACACACACACACACACACACACACACACACACACACACACACACACACACACACACACACGTCTTTTTTAAGAGACCATATCCTTCGTATAAACACAGAGGAATGTTGATTTCTATGGATTCATCGGACTTTCGTGCTCCTTTTCTGGCAGCCCGGTCAGCCCATTCATTACCAGAAATCCCACAGTGAGACGGGATCCAGCAAAAATCAACTGTTGTACCTCTTGATATAAGAATACTGACAAGATGTTTTATTTCTAAAATCACCTCACCTCGATTTTTCACAGCAATAGATTCAAGGCCTTGTAAGACAGATTTAGAATCCACACAGAAAAGTGTTTTGTAGATAGTAAGTGGAGTATCAACAAGAAAGTTAAGCGCCATTAGAATTGCCACCAGCTCAGCCGTGAAGATAGAATACCCTTCCGAGATGAAAAGATTTTTCAACTTTAAGGGTAGGAATAACAAAACCACTTCCAGCGTTTTCATTTAACAGTGATCCATCGGTGAAAACTTTAAGGTGATGTGAATATTTACTATCAATATGAGATTTGGCAAGAGAGGACAATATATTATTGTTAACATTCTTTTGTAGATCAGTATATTTATAATCAAAACATGCGGTGTGCAATTCCCAATTTGGAATCGGGGATACAGGAAAACGATCAGCAATATTCTTGGGATCAATCTCAGCGTCTTTCAGTAAGTTTGAGGAATATGTCATTATGGTTGTATTAGATTTAATAGATCTAGCTCGCTTCGGGAAATGGATATCTGATCGTAAATCTAATTCATCTTTGCTCGAGTTCTGAACAGATGAGCTACGTAGGATGAATTTAGCACAGGCCAAGTTTCTATAGTCGTCAAGGGGCAGAACTCCGGCTTCGTAATACGTTCCTGGTGCACTGGCATGAAATGGGACACCTAGTGCGAGTCTAAAAGCCTTGCAGTCTATGCTTTGCAACTTTTTAAGTAAATAGTTTGGTGCGCTGAAGAACACTTCCTGTGCGTATGATAATTTTGATCTTACGAGAGGAAGGAATTCTGTTTTACGTCTCGTCACACATATAGGTGATTGCAGACGTCTAAATAACATATTGTTTACAATTTTAGACTATTATCATAAAAGAAAAGAGGACGATGTGGTTACATGGAACAAAAATAAAGCATAGATGAATTGTAGGACAGTAACTATAAAACATTAGATAAAAATAACTAAAATAATCTAACTTACGATTATGATTATAAAATGTTCCTTAATGGACTTCCCAAAAGGTTACTCGTTAATTTAACAAGAGAAACAACTGGCAACGAATCTAAAAAGTCAAACACATTAACATGCCCAGTGTCAGCACTTGGTATAACACCATTCAAAAAGGGTTTCGTTAGTTCACAATCAAAAATCACATGTTGAACTGAAAGATCCCACGACATACGCACTTAACAGTCTGGCAATACTTGGTTCGTAGGGAATTACATAAAAGTCTAAAAGTCAGGCTAGAAACGGTCGAAAGGTGTACTAAAGTTTGTGTATCTGCACCCCAATTTTGTTTACTGATTATTTTCAGAAGATTTAGAGATTTGCTGGCTTCGTTGATAATTATGTTCAATATGGTTGTTCCAAGTTAATTTAGAGGTAATATTTACTCCTAAAAATTTTTCTCGGTGACATAACTCAATACATTGTTATCTACCTTAAAAGTAGGACTATTGCAAGTACTTCACCAGCGTCAAATAACATCATGTGGGTTTTTTCTGCCGATAAACTAAGGTCCGTTTTCAAACATAAATATTGCTATATTATCTAGGTCACGCTGATATGTTTTTTTAATAAAATTGAAAGATCTGACTGGAGTTTTCTTCTTTAAAGTTACGTTCATCCACATGCAAATATCGTCAGCATATTGCACCAAGGAACAGTTTTTAGATAAATGCTTTGGGAGATCGCATATCAGAATATTAAATAGTAGCGGAGCAATGACCGATCCCTGAGGAATGCCCATTTGTAAATATCTCTTGCTGGAATAAACATTTTGTATCTTTGTTTCCATACTTCTACTGGTCAGAAATGCTTTGATATAGTTATATATATGACCAGAAAGACCAATGGTTTTCAGTTTATATAAAAGTCTCTCATGCCAAACATGATCATACGCTTTTCTGACATCAAAGAAAGTAGCGAGGATATTTTTTCTTCTTGCAAATTGTTGTTTTACATGAGTCGTTAATTTTACCAGATGGTCTGTTGTTGATCTGCCTTTTTTAAAGCCTGCTTGTGTATCGGAATTATACCACGTTTCTCACAGTGATATACAAGCCTACTTAAAACAATTCTTTCCATTAACTTACACGTGTGAGAGGTGAGGGCAATCGGACGGTAACTATTTATGTTGGATCTAGGTTTGCCCTGCTTTAAGATCGGTACGACTACAGATTCTTTCCAAACAGAAGGGATACTTCCATCTTGCCAGCATTTTGTTATGATGTTATGAAGAAACGATACAAAATTTTCTGGCAGGTGTTTTAACATCTCATTCGAAAGCGCATCCAGACCAACTGATGTTTTTTTTTTGGTAATGATATTATTGCATTTCTTAATTCCTGTAGAGTGATGTCCGCGTTTAGATAATGGTCATTTTTTTCTTCTGGATCACAATACATATCGTTATTCTTTGAGTTTTCCCTCATAGCTTTGCATTTATCAGAAAGGCTATTTGTGGAGCTATTCTTTGCAAATATATCTGCGAACGCTTCGGCTTTTTGAGAAGCAGTTGGAAATTGCTCATTTTCTAAAGTAACTGATAAGTTGGAAGATTCACTCCCTGTTTCATTTCATGGACCTTTGTCCAAACTTTTTTAACGTCGTGATGATCAGAGACTTCGGTGAGACAAAAGGACGACCAGTGGTCCCGTTTAGCTTTTTCAATGACTCTGCTGCTCATATTCTTGGCCCGTTTCATAGTAACGTTGTTTTTCGGCTTGTCTTTAACATATTCTTTGTATTTTAGTTTCTTTTCATCAACAGCATGTTGAAAAGGTTTATGAAGCCTACAAAAACTTGGTTCTTACTAAAATACATCTACCTCACTCCAAATTGCTCTGCTGTGACAAATCCCAGTCAGCTACTTTTTCTTCTAGCAATGCGGTTAAAATTGGAAAGATTACCTATCAATTGGCCAACGCAAACGTACTTGAAAAAAATAACCGAAAACTTGAATCCCTGTTTTACAGGCTTAAGCTAAACGCTTTCCGTACAAAATTTCGCAAAAATTTAAATTGCATCTGCGGAGCAGTTGAAAGTTCCAAACACCAGCATCTTCTTTTCTACTGCGCATATTTCAAAAAGGAAAATCCTGACTGCCTGCGACTTGATGGCACGTGTATTTTCCAGAACTTACCAGGTCTTGTTTCTTTTGTTAATTCCTTGATGATTAGTCCAATGGGCTCTTTTTTGTAACAAGTGTTCCTACAGATATGAGCGCTTAACATTTTGGTTATATCAGATATCCTGTACTCCTTTATGTTTTAATACTTGCTTTGGGCTAATGTTAATTGTAAAGAATTTTAGTATGAATCACTATATATAGCTAACTGCTCGTAACAAATCTCTTATCGGTCCATCAACGCACACACAGACGCACACACACACGCACGCACACACACACACACACACACACACGCACGCACGCACGCACGCACACACCACGCACACACACACACACACCACACACACACACACACACACACACACACACACACACTCACACACACACACACACACACACACACACACACACACACACACACACACACACACACACACATGCACACACACGCTATTTCCCTAACTCTTGTCTAAAATCACTTTATGTGAATAGAGGTTAAATTGAAGTACGAACGAACACAGACACAGAGAGAGAGAGAGAGAGAGAGAGAGAGAGAGGAGAGAGAGAGAGAGAGGAGAGAGAGAGAGAGAGAGAGAGAGAGAGAGATTCAATATGGTCAAAATGAACTCTTTTAAGATTATCAAACCGTAGAACAGTGAGAAGCGCAGAACAGATATACGCAGATGAGTAATCACATATAACAAAATTAATGAATGGATGAATAAACAAATGGAGAGATGCCCAAACAAATGAACAAAAGAAAGAAAAACCAAACCTTCCTTTGTAATTGATGACGTATCTGCTTTCCCCTTCATCCCTTTCCTCCCCGTTCCTCCAGCAAGCCCCTCACTCCTGTTGCCCACGTCCTCCACCCCACCCCCTCCCTCCCCCAGCCCCACCCCCGCCGACTCTATCCCCTCCTTCCATGAGTCATCTCCCTTAGGCCCGCTTCGAATCTCGACATGGCATTTCTGCATGCATTTTAAATGCAGTTCATTTAGCTTTCTAACACGAAAATGTTCTGTTCTTAATCCGCTTTGCATGCCTGGAAGTCACCAAGCTAAATCTGAAAACAAACTGTGAATTTGTAGGAGAAGCGTGGAGACAGACAGACAGACGGACAGAGAGACAGACAGAAAGAAAGCGCTGTATCTTGCTAAATTCAAAAGAATAAATTGCTAACTATATTGTGTGCCATCTTGAGCAGTGATTCTTTACGTAATCAAAGAGAATACGATGACAAATAAAGAGAAAAGTTAACCCAGCAATTTCGATGATTGTTATTGATTTACGGAATTCTCGAGGCCAGAGGTACAAAAGAAGAAAGAAAAACCAATCGGGGGGGGGGGGGGGGGGTATTTTTAGTTCGTCAGCTTAACTTAATCAGCTTAAATTAAGTTGATTAATTACCAAAATTGCGACAGGAGAAAAATAAAACAACACCATTCTGCGGCATAGCAATTCATTCCAGACCTTCAAGGAGAACTTGGCCGAATCTGAAATCGAAGAGAGAGAGAGAGAGAGAGAGAGAGAGAGAGAGAGAGAGAGAGAGAGAGAGAGAGGAGAGAGAGAGAGAGAGAGAGACAGACAGACAGACAGACAGACAGACAGACAGACAGAGAAAGAGAGATCAAACACGCACCTGTGACATAGGAGCGACAGGTCAGGTGGTAGATCACCTTTAATAAAACGTAAAATGGAACAGTCCGGCAACATCCACAAAATGTAAGACAACAGTTTTATTCTCCAAGAGGCGTTTTTCTCTAAGGATGAACAGTTTTACATGTGTCATGCGCAATCCACAAAAATGTATCAAATTGTTTTGATTTTCGTACATGAATCACGAGCAATATAAAACCTTATTGTTTCTTCAAAGATTTGTTGACTGGTACGATCACAACTATCTTGATCTGAATGTAACAAAAACGAAAGAAATGTTGATTGATTTTAGAAAGAATCAGGAGTTGTACCACCGCTTTTTATCAAAGGTGCTCAAAAAAGTCTGAGTGAGCTGTACAGGTGCCGTGTTGTTTGTAAAGCGAAGAAGATTGCGTGTGACCAGACCCACGTTCTTGCAAGTCAGTATGACCTTCTTCAGTCAGGACGAAGATATCGATCGGTTAAATGCAGAAGTGTCAGATTTAAACAAAGTTTTATTCCCCTGCCCATTGATTTTCTGAACAGAGGTGATGTTTAGTTGCTTTTTAGCTATGGATTATTGTTACATTTTGTTTTATAAAGATACATAATTTAAGCTCAGATTGAGCATACTGTTGCATTTAGATAACAAATAGTTGTGTTATTTTAGTTTAAAATCTCATCTTAAAATGTATTGTCAAATGCGTTGTAGGAATGTAATTTTAGATAGTATTATTCTTATATTATACAGTCACCTTGAAATCCAAATTCTTTTATATGAATGTATGCCATATGTGACAAAATAGGTGATGTGACAAAATCATTGTTTATTTGCTGTGAATGTGTGTGACCACAGACTAATTTATCGAATTGAGATAATAAAGTTGACTTGACTTGACTTGACTTGACTTGACTTTAATGGTGAATGCTAGAAGGTTTCCGTTATTGACTGTGCATTTGAGTGGTACTAAACTGCTGAAATGGATTCCATGCTATTCATTTTATGTTGTTTATGGTTTAGCCGTATGCATGGGGCCACCTCACATCGCCACAGTTGGTTCCAGGCATGTTTGTTCTACAAAAATCAAGGGGTCATTTTTTTTTTTCAAGCATATTTTAAAGGCTTAATTTTGGGACTATCGTCTCCTCTCTTTCCTCTTCCTCCCTTGAGAAATGCATGAATTAAGAAATCCGTCACTAACTAAACAAATAGATAAATAAGTAAAATAATAATTCATAAGAAATAAACAGAAAAATAAAGAAAGAGAGACAAATGAATGTAGCTAGATATATAGAGTAAAAACAATAAACCAATGAATCAAAAACTAAATAAACGAATAAACACATAACCAACTTACTAAATGAAAGAAAAGTACACAGATACATGAATAAGTAAAGAAGTGAATAGACGGATGAATCAATACATATCATAAATGGATATCATATAATTTATTACCCATCAATAGCAATAGATTCAAATTTCACTAATCTATCGTGTTCAGAGGTCACAGGTCACCAGTTGATCAAACCTGAACAAACCTGCAGTCACGACGAAAAATGTCACAACAGTTAACTTGTTCTTAGACCACCATCCTGCACAATGCACGGAATTGTGATAGTTGTTACATGTTTCATCCAGACTCCTGCAGTGTGTTGCATTCTGCGTGAAGAATAATTGTTTACGTACTAAGTCGTATAACTCTCCCTGACACCCGTGTGAGGATTAAAACAGTTGAACGATCAGTGGCAGAACGAAGAAACTCTACTCAGCAGTGGCGTCGGCTGTCTCAGTGAACAGACCACGGTGTATTGGAAAAAAAGGGCTTTCTCAGCATGACGTATGGAATCAAGCTAATGTCGATGTTTGGAGGAAAGAAAATGGTGTCCTCGATACTGCTATCATCATCATTATCATCGTCGTCATCATCATCATTATCATTATCACCATCATCATCGTCGTCGTCATTATCATCATCGTCATTATCATGATCATCGTCATCATCACGATTATTAGTATCATCGTCATCATCATCATCATCATCATCATCATCATCATCATCATCACATCATCATCATCATCATCATCTCATCATCTCATCATTATCGTTCATCGTCATCGTACGATTATTATATCATCGTCATCATCATCATCATCATCATCATCATAGAAATGATGATAATAATAGTAATAATAATGATCATCATCATCGTCATCATAATCATAATAGCAATAATGATGATGATGATTGTGAGTATGATGATGTTGATAGTTTGTAGTAGTAGTAGTAGTTAGTAGTTGTTGTTGTTGTTGTTGTTGTTGTTGTTGTTGTTGTTGTTGTTGTTTGTTGTTGTTTTTGTTGTTTTGTTGTTGTTGTGTAGTGTAGTTGTAGTTGTTGCTGTTGTTTTTTGTTGTTGTTGTTGTTGTAATGAGGCTGCGGAGGAAGGGCAGAAGAAGGAGCAAGAGCAGGAAGAAGAGAAGAGGAGGAGGAGGAGGAGGAGGAGGAGGAGGAGGAGAGAGGGAAGAGGAGACGACGATGGATTGTGTGCTGGCGTGATGCTGAGCTGCTGGATGATGATGATGAGGATGAGATGAGATGATGATGATGAGGATGATGATGATGATGATGATGATGAGTGAGAAGTACACCAGGAAGAAGAAGAAGAGAGAGAGAGAAGAAGAAGAGAGAAGAAGAGAGAAGAAGAGAGAACAGAAACAGAAGACAAAGCAACAACAAAAAAAAAGAGGAAGAGTAGCAGGCAACATAGACAGCAGAAAACCGAAGGAATAATGAGAGGATGGATGATGATGATGAGTGATGATGATGATGATGAGATGATGATGATGGATGAGGATGATGAGAAGTACAGAAGAAGGAAGAAGGAAGAAGAGAAGAAGAAGAAGAGAGAGAGAAGAGAAAGACAAAAAAAACAGAGGAGGAGTGAGCAGCAGAATAACGACAGCAGCAACAACCACAGAATAATGATGGATGAGATGATGGAGTGATGATGTGGAGATGGAGATGATGATGATGACGATGATGATGATGATGATGAGTGATGTGTGTCAGTCATGATCATTGTCATCATCAATCATGACGATCGATCAGAGACGTGTCGTCGTCGCGGACATCATACATTACTATAGGAAGGGAAAGAGATATTCTCGTACTAATAATGAGCTACAGCGTTTCCCAACAGAGAAGTAGTACAGTATGAGAGTCTGATCTCAGATATTCAAAAAAACGGAGGAGGATAAGGGCGGTAAAAGGGATAGGGTAGAGGAGGTTGGGGTAGGGTGTGGGTAGGTGGGGGGTAGGGATGTTGGGCTGAGATTCAGGTACAAACACGAAAAAGAAAAGAAAGCGAAAAAAAAAGGAATAATGGATTTAACATCAGGAAATTGAATGGTATTACCTGACGCCCTATTATCACGTCTGTCTTCCTAAAGACGCCTGTAAATTAATCGATAGGAAATCGAATGGTATTGTATGGGCACTATCATGGTTCCGTCATTTCCGTTGTCGTTCTTGTCACTGCCTTTCTTTTTTATTTGTCGCCCCGTTCTGGTCATTTATCTTGTCCTTTACTTTCTGTTTCTTTTCCCCTTCATTTCGTGTGTGTGTGTGTGTTGTGTGTGTGTGTGTGTGTGTGTGTGTGTGTGTGTGTGTGTGTGTGTGTGTGTGTGTGTGTGTGTGTGTGGTGTGTGTCGTGCGTGCGTGCGTGCGTGCTGCGTGCGGCTGCGCGCGCGCGTGTGTTGTGTGTGTGTGTGTGTGTGTGTGCGTGTGGTGCGTGCTGCATGCGTGCGTGCGTGCGTGCGTGCGCGCGTCTGCTTGTGGCTGTGACTGTGTCTGTGTCTATGTTTCTGTGTGTCTGTGTCTGTGTCTTATGTCCGTGTCTGTGTGTGTCTTTTTGGCTGTCTGTGTGTGTCAGTGTTATATATGTGCGCACGCGTGCGTGCGTGCGTGTGGTGTGTATGTATGTATGTGTGTGTGCGTTTGGGGTGGAGGAGGGGGGGTGTAAGCGCGCTTGCGCGCAAGCACACGTACCCATGACATGTGTATATGCTGAGGAGCAGGTAGGGAAGGTGAAGAAGGGATGAGGATTTGAAAAGGGGTGTGTGTGTGTGTGTGTGTGTGTGTGTGTGTGTGTGTGTGTGTGTGCGTGTCGTGCGTGTCGTGGTGTGTTGGGTGCGTGCGTGCGTGCGTGCGTGCGTGCGTGCGTGCGTGTGTGTGTGTGTGTGTGTGTGCGCGCGCGTTCAGGCTTGCGCGTATGTGTGTGTGCCTGTGCCCGCGCGCGCACGCGCGCGCGCACGCGCGCGCGCGGTGTGTGTGTGTGTGTGTGTGTGTGTGTGTGTGTGTGTGTGTGTGTGTGTGTGTGTGTGTGTGTGTGGTGTGCGCGCGCGTGTGTACGCGCCTAGGGACCTACTGGCTGAGGGACATACTTCCTGTTCAAAATAATTCCAACATTGGAACCCAGTGTCCTCTGTCCATCTTTGTTTTCTCCTCGTTCAGACAGAAGGGAAACAACTCCCATGATAAGGCATTCAACGCTGGCAAGTCGCTGGTTTTGTCTGTGTTTCCTTTTCGTTCCTGTCAATCTACGTATTACTTAAGTCAGACCTCGTCTATTGGTGGTGTTGTTGGTCTTATTGCCGTTGTCGCTGTTGTTATCCTCGTCATCGTTCTTGTACTTAACCGCGTCCGAATCAAGATGAAATGCCCAGATCTACTTTGCAGCTGATTGAAGGTAATCTGGGAGACATTCTGTGTCATTCCTTGTCCCCTTGGTAAGCTAATGACTTCCTGAAAGACTGTCGAAGACAAGAACAATGAGAAAGGGTAGCGGTGAAAAGGGAAAGGGGAGGAGGTTGTGGAGATTTGGGCTCTAGAGGAGGCATGTACAGAAAATGAACAAACAACAAAAACAACAAATGATGTTGTAGGGCGAAATGAACTAAATCAGTCTGAATCAGCCTAACTACCGCCGGTGTCCTGAAAAGCCAAGACAAACTTGTCATGTGGGTCAGGTTCATGTGTCTGTATACGTTTGTTACCAAAGCGCCGTATGGTACTTAAATCGCATCAAAAGGTCATGATGAGGAGTTTACGACAAAATAAAGAAGAAGAAGAAGAAGAGGAAGAAGAAGAAAAGGAAGAAGAACAACAACAACAACAATGACGACGACGACGACGACGACGACGATGATGATGATGATGATGATGACAGTGATAATGATTACAATAACAACAACACCAACAGCATCAACAACGACGACGACGACGACGACGACAACAACAACAACAACAACAACAACAACAACAATAATATAATAATATAATAACAATAATTGATAACAATAATTCATTTTTGTTTTCATCACTTGGAAACACTAATTATCACTGTAGGAAGCCTCTAACTATGATGTGAAAGTTAACTAAGTCATGTAAACATTTCTTTTGATTTGCTTTGATGCAGTTCCGATCAATAGAATGAGTCAAAAGAAAGAAGTCAGCTTTGTGACGGCACCGATCCCTGAACAAAGAGACCATCAAAATGATGGCGGTTGTGTCACGCTTCCTGCATGCTGCGCCTCTTCAAGCAAAACTATTACAGAACTCCTGACAGCATCACGGTAACAACGCACATGGCACATGAGTCATTGCACTTGCATTTATGAATCATAATTACCTGTTTTCTCGTGGCATAGAGACTGCGGTCATGGCGTGAGACTGGATCTTTATATCAGGACAAAAAGAAAGCTAAAGAAGGAATCATGAAGCTACAACGTCAGAACGTAGATTGGAACCAGGGAGAGCGTAGACCTCTGCCGTGATAGAAACAGTCCTTTCTCCTTCCCCTCTCTTGTTCCTCCAAATGAACATCATAATGTTCACTGGCTTTGGGTTGTATTCCGGATCCATCCATATGTATAGAATTGTTTTCAGAATGGTTCGAAAATATTGGAAAAAAAGGTCCGTTTCACAAAATAGATAAAGAAAAACTTTGATTAAGTAGAAATAAGCGTATTCATATCAAAACAGTAATTGTCACTACTTTGTGGCGGAATATTCATGTTTTCATGAATGACCCGACTGTTGTCTGCCTTTTGATGCCTGTATGACCCCATACCGCACGTGGACTGGCTTTCATTTATACGTCCACCACCACCACCACCACCACCACGAACTCCAATCACAGAATTACAGATGGCGTTTTGTCTTGCAATTTGCCTGAAAGAGCCTGTCCTTGCGAGGTGGATCTGAGAATCACACAAAGAAAGACATCCGATTTGGGGAGAAGAGGAAGAGATCGGGTGTCTATTTGAAAGAATTTAGGTGCATTGATTTTCCTCTCCCCTCGAGCTCCTCAGGTCACTAAGAGCGGGGCAGCACAACACAAAATGAACTTCATTTTCTTCGGCACATTTACAAAGCGGACATGTCAGTTCAAGTTTATTATGCTTCTTATAACGATAATAATGAACAGAAAGATCAGAAACACCTAATCTGAACTTTGTCATAATGTACTTTAAATGATTATCCATTTCAATAGATAAATATACCGGCACACAATGTATAGATCAGAACTGTCTATAAAAAGCAGATCGGTCACTTTCATGAACGTGACATGACATTCTTGCCATCTGCAATATATCAATCTATTCCGAATGCACGAAGAAATCCATTTATGTCCCCAACGCCTGTTGTAGCCAAATATAGCCAA
>CM031606.1:32672698-32675198 GCA_018398815.1 Conus ventricosus
TTATAAACAAAGCTTGCTTTATGTCTTAGACTGCTCGGTACTTATCCTTGGAATTTATTAGTTGTTATTATATATATATATATATATATATATAGAGAGAGAGGAGAGAGAAGGAGAGAGAGGAGAGAGAGAGAGAGAGAGAGAGAGAGGAGAGAGAGAGAATGCTGAACAATTAAGTAGTGGGGGAAAACAAGTGCAGGTTAACAATTCTTCAGTCGTTATAGTAATGACTTGGCAAGGATTTGAACTTAAAAAAAAAAAAATTGAAGATGGAGAAAATGGGGGGAAAAATATATTATAAATTGAGACGCCCCTTCACTAGCTGCCTGAGGGAACAATCGTAATCCCTGTTAAAGGCACATTATCTTTATTGCCTGCTCCAAGGCCTTTCGTCCGCTGGATCGGACTCATCAGGGAGACACGGCTGATTGTGTCTGTGCTCTTTATATATACACACAACACACGCATGCGTCATGAGTGTGTATATGTATACTGACTTCCATAAAAAACGCGAAAATTTGAAAGGCTATTTTTCGGGTGAAAAGGGGTGAATATACAATATTGAACCATTGTGGCAAGTTGTTTGGGTCCAAGACTCACGTGCAGTGAAAAAATTGTGTGTGAGCAATACATCATTCCCGGCATTGGAGGGTCAACAAAAATGGCAAACTGGTTGCTGCATGTGAGGCACGTGCACACCATGCAGAGCAAAGTTAACCAGCGACAAGTACGCAGGCATGCAGCCTTTATAAAGCCGCGCTACAAGGTTCGGGTAACGACTTGCCGTCTGAGCGCTACAGAGATGCCAAGACTACGAGCAGAGGAACGCAATCGTGCCCTAGGCCATCTGGAGGCTGGTGTGGATGCCAGGCAGGTCGCCAACATCTTTAACGTCCACATCTCAACCATCTATCGTCTGCAGCACCACATGCGAGTCACTGGTTCCACGATGATCGTCCCGGCCAGGCCGTCCTTGGGTCACCACACAAAGAGAGGATCGCCATCTTGTTCGAACCCATCTGCGGGACAGGCGGCAAACAGCCGCTAACACTGCTCGACAGGTGCCTGGGAATCTCCAGCAACGAATCAGCCTCAACAACTATGCGGCGGCATCTTCAGGAGAACAGGCTGGCATGCAGGCGTCCTCACAGAGGTCCGGTACTGACACCAAGACACCGGCAGGACAGGCTGCAGTGGGCACAAGCCTGAATCAACTGGCGCAGGCAGCAGTGGGGACGCATACTGTTCTCAGATGAGAGCCGTTTTTGTATTGACATGGCTGACGGTCGTGTCAGAATATGGCGTCGACCTGGTGAACGCTATGCTGACTCCTGTGTGGTAGAGCGGAACCCCTGGGGAGGCCCGAACGTTATGATATGGGGTGCAATTGGCATTAACCACGCCATAGGACCAGTCATCTTTCAGAACATTGGTCCTGGTCACGGACAGGGTGTCAATGCACAGTGCTACATTAACCAGGTGCTCAGACCCCATGTCGATCCTTTTTTTGCGCAACACCCAAACTGGACATTCCAACAGGACAATGCAAGACCACACACCGCCAGGGCCACCCAGCAATTTCTTCAGCATAACAACGTCAATGTACTGCCCTGGCCAGCCCTCAGTCCCGATTTAAACCCAATAGAACATTTTTGGGATGAACTTGGCAGACGGTTGGACCTCCTGCGTCCACGACCAGCAACAGCGGCTCAACTTCACCAGGCCATCGTCCATGTGTGGGCTGGTGTGCCAAGGGGACGCATTAACCACCTGGTCCACTCAATGAGCCGCAGGTGTCAAGCAGTTGTCAACGCAAATGGTGGCCACACACGGTATTATGACTTCAAGCTGGTTTGTCACGTGACCTTGGATTTTCCACAAAAGACATATTGCTGATGACATTTTCACACAATACCTGTGTAATGAATCAAATCACGTTGAATTCTCGCTTCCACTCTGTACAATTGTGACCAATAAAATTCACCCCCAACCTTCAGCTTGTTTTGTTTTCGCGTTTTTTATGGAAGTCAGTATATGTTTATCTCTCTCCGTCTGTCTCCCCTCCTCTCTCTGTCTCTGTCTGTCTCTCTCTCTCACACACACACGCGCGCGCGCACACACACACACACAACGGTGATCGACATGTCCGATCCGCAAGTCATCAAGGAACTTTTTACTCGGCTATAGAAAGAACTACTAAACACCCGCTGCTCTGTCATAGTGATAGTTCGACACCATTAGTCAGATAATGACAGCACGCAAAGGTGACGCTGATGACGCACGGAAGACGTACGTGTGGAATCGTACGTCATATAAGGAAAGTGCTGTGTCTGGATGTCGAACCGATCTTTTCATTCGACTTGACGATCAACATCGACATTCTGACGATTTTTTTCGTTCTGCGAGAAGTTGCACCACTTGACGATGACGATAACAATGCTAAGAGAAAAACAGAGAAAGCCCCACATCTACCGTCACTACGACGACTCAGTGACGCGGC
>CM031606.1:32680198-32708729 GCA_018398815.1 Conus ventricosus
TCACGTTCTCCCTCCTTCCACCGCCTCCTTCTCTATCTTTGATGCCACGTCACACAAAACCGAACTCTGGGTCATGACACACACACACACACACACACACACACACACACACACACACACACACACACACATATATATATATATATATATATATATATATATATATATATATATATATATATACCAGTTTAAAATAGGATTTTAAAATGGGAAAAATGGGAATTGATTTTATATATATATATATATATATATATATATATATATATATATATATATATATATATTTTATATATATATATATATATCATGAAAAATATAAAAGTGTCCTTAAAAAAATCTGAATATGCTTAACCCCTTGGGGAGCAACATTTGTTAATTTTTTTTTAATACTTCATTTTTTAAAAATATTTTTAACGAATATATATATATATATATATATATATATATATATATATATATATATATTATATATGTGTGTGTGTGTGTGTGTGTGTGTGTGTGTGTGTGTGTGTGTGTGTGTGTGTGTGTGTGTGGAGAGAGAGATTCAGATTCAGATTCAGATGGTTTACTGACGTAAGCATTTGCTCATATCACAATGATTTGTTACATTATTCGTGTCGGACAATGCAGACTCTAACGTTAATTTAAAAGCAAACACAGACACATAAGAAACACTTACAAAAGAATAACTACAAAACGCGCGCGCGCACACACACACACTCACGCACCAATGCGCGAGCGTGCACGCGCAGATACACGCACAATCTCTCTCTCTCTCTCTCTCTCTCTCTCTCTCTCTCTCTCTCTCTCTCTCTCTCTCTCTCTCTCTCTCTCGCTCTCTCTCGCTCTCTCTCCTCTCTCTCTCTCTCTCTCTCTCTCTCTCTCTCTCTCTCTCTCTCTCTCTCCACACACACACACACACACACACACACACACACACACACACACACCACACACACACACACACACACACACATGCTAACCAGACGACAGAAAGGTATGCACGCACACAGTAAAGATATTGAATACGTGGCCATCAGCCCAGGTAGAATAAAGAGAAAAAAGCAATTTAACTTACGAAATTTGACTACCTAATCTTAATTTCATACTATGATAAATAAAACGAGCAATATCATTCATAAAGTTCCTGCTATTCAGAATTGTTAATTCCTTTGACGAATTTTGAGTCAGGTGACGTGAGATATATTTTGTTCTCAATTGTACAGTACGCTGACAGTAGAACAGAAAATGAAATTCATCATCCGGCTGAAGGTTGCATAACGGGCAACGTAAGTCCATGGAGAGATCTGGGTAATAGCGGAATTTATGAGTTGTAATATCTGTGATACCAAGTCTGAATCGTATGAAGATATCCCTTAATGCCTTATTTCTGATGCACTCAAAATACGCTTCTAATGAAACTCGGATTTAAACGTTTTGTATATAGAATATCTTTCATGTTCCTGGAGCCTACTGCACCATCCTTGTTTCCAACAATCAGTTAAACGTTCCTTGAAAAATCTTAGGAACCAAGGCACATTTTCCACACCTCCATTGAGCCACACATAACCAAAACCGTACATCGTAAGCAGCTTGCGGATATCTGATACCCAGCACGTTTTGTTATTGCTGTCTAGATTTATAAGCATATTGTAAGCTTTCGTGGGCAGTCTTTCATTGTTCATTCTTGTGAGGCGGATCCAAAATCGGACAGCGTTTGTTTTTGCGTCTATACTTATTGGTACTCTACCTGTTTCCCCATACACCATGTCATTTGGTGTTCTGGGCGCCACATTTAATAACTTTTCAACGCAAATGTATGAGCCTTTTCGATATGCATTTGCTCTAACATTCCCAGATTTCAGATCCGTAGAGTAAGATAGGTTTTATCTGGGCATCAAACAATTTAAAGAAAATGTTGGGGGAAACATCTCCTAACTTCCATAACGTTTTAAGTATTTCCACAATACCTAGTTTTACCTTTGCTGTCTGTTTTTGCATGGCAAGTGAGAATCTTAAACGAGTAGTTAGCCATACGCCTAAATATTTGTATGAGTTTACCACCTCCATTTCAGATTTACCGTAAAACCATTTTTCATGGCGAGATATATAGCCCCCATTTCTAAATACCACATATTGGATTTCTCCAGGTTAACCGAAAGATCAAGAGAATCTGCATTTTTTTCTCAGTAAATCTAATTGGAGTTGTAGGCCCTTTACTGTGTATGAAAGCAAAGCAACATCGTCTGCAAAAGAATAATAAATAGTTCAACGATGTCAGGGTGTAGCTGAACACCGTGTTTACCGTTGTGTATTATGTCAAGTGATAGTTCATTTATCATGATTGAGAATAACAGAGGACTTGTAATTTCACCCTGTTTTAAGCCTTTCTGGCAGATAAAGAAATCAGTCAGACCTGCACCACTACCGCATCTAACATACGCTTTTACCACCTTGTACATGCTTTGAATAGCACTTAACATTTTACCCGAATATTCCGTTCTTCAACATGATAGGCCATAACTTAGCATGGGAAATAAGATCAAACGCCTTCCTAAAATCAATGAAAGCGACGTAAAGTTTTTTGTTACACGCTAGATGTTTTGAATAGCAGCAAAAAGTGTAAAGACATTATCAATAGTGCAATGGTCTTTTCTAAATCCGGCTTGTTCCTCGCCAATGATTCCTTTGTCTTTGATCCAGTCTGCCAGGCGTTTATTTAAAATATAGCTGTATAGTTTACTACATACATTCAAAAGAGAGAACCCTCTGTAATTGTTGGGATCATGAGGATTTCCACGTTTATACAGAGGTTGAATGATAGCTTCTGTCCATGAATCTGGGTACTGTCCTGAAGTAAAAATAAAGTTAAATAATTCTTCTAAATAAATCCATGTGTACGAATAAATGAATACCTCAGGAATTAGTCCGTCTGGACCACCTGCCTTATTGCATTTTAAATGTTTGATTGAATCAAGGATTTCTTGCCTTGGATCGCTCATGTCTGAAGATTCTTAGGGAACTTTTTACGGACGCTTTTGTTGTCCTGCATTCTTTGTCAAACCATACTTGCTTTTTCGGGAAGCCACCAAATTTCAGTTGTTTTAACATGCATTCTGAAGCCAATGTCAAAGTATCATTGAACACAGCAATGGACACATCAACATCTACACTTATCATTCGTTTGGCTTCCTCCAAAGCAGTTATGGAATTGGGTCTGATTAGGCTGTCCTTAAACATATCGTAGTAGTCAGGATTCCAAACAGGTTTTTGTACACATAAACTGTCTTTTCTTTCCATCTTTCCATAACCATTACACCTCAAGGTTAAAACAATGGGCATATGTTGAGAATCAATTCTTTCATCAACGAGCATGTCTTGTATGGTATACGTAAGTGATGTGGAGATGGCAAAATAATCTATCACACTACAACCATTATTTGAGATAAACGTGAATTTACCCGACCTATCCCCTTTGGTTGTGCCGTTTACAATGAATAGATTAAACGAATATATATATATATATATATATATATATATATATATATATATATATATATATATATATATATATATATATATATATATATATATGTATGTATGTGTGTGTGTGTGTGTGTGTGTGTGTGTGTGTGTGTGTGTGTGTGTGTGTGTGTGTGTGTGTGTGTGTGTGTGGAGAGAGAGAGAGAGGAGAGAGAGAGAGAGAGAGAGAGAGAGAGAGAGAGAGAGAGGAGAGAGAGAGAGAGAGAGAGAGAGAGAGAACCCTTCACACCACCTCCCGCCCTCTCCCTTGCCTCACCTTAAACCCCTCTCATCTGTCCCTGTGGGAGAAATTTCCACGAGGCTTCATGTTTGACAAATCAATACACTATTTTGAGAGGAATTTTTAAGCCCCAAACTCAGCTTTCAAACGGCCAAAGAAATAAGAACGCGTAGTGGATGTCAGTCTACTTTTCTTATTGGTCCAAAGTGAAGCACTGAATCAATGGCTGATGATGAATACAGGCTCTGGCATTCTCAAGGATCGAAGAAATCCATAAAAACATTCCAGATTGCCAGATCGTTTGAGAAAACGCCACAGGCATTTCAACTACCCTGCACCCAGCGTTTAGCTTCGTCCTTTCAGTTTGCAATCCACCTTTCTCGTATCTACGCTCTCTGGTGAACAGCATATGTGTGTGTGTGTGTGTGTGTGTGTGTGTGTGTGTGTGTGTGTGTGTGTGTGTGTGTGCGTGTGCGTGCGTGCGTGTGTGCGTGTGTGTGTGTGTGTGTGTGTGTGTGTGTGTGCGTGCGTGTGTGTGTGTGTGTGTGTGTGTGTGTGTGTGTGTGTGTGTGTGTGTGTGTGTGTGTGTGTGTGTTTGCATGTGTGTGTGCATGCTTGCGTGCGTGCATGCGTGTGCGTGTGTGTGTGTGTGTGTGTGTGTGTGTGTGTGTGTGTGTGTGTGTGTGCCTGCTTGCGTGCGTGCGTGCGTGCGTGCGTGCGTGCGTGCGTGCGTGCGTGCGTGCGTGGTGTGTGTGTGTGTGTGTGTGTGTGTGTGTGTGTGTGTGTGTGTGTGTGTGTGTGGCGCGCGCGCGCGCGCGCGCGCGCGCGCGCTCAGCTATCAATCGGCAAAAGAAATAAGAAATAAGTGTGTGTGTGTGTGTGTGTGTGTGTGTTAAGGTCATAGAGAGTGGCAAGTATTTCTCTTCAATTGATCGATTGGGACGGCGGAGTAAGAACGAAAAAAGGGAAGACAGGATAGGGAATGACGACGTGGAGGGGAGTTGGGGGGGGGGGGGGGGACAACCTGGCAGATGGGTGGGATTGGAGACACTTGCTCCGGACGTTTTACTTACATCCGTATGATTCTTGGTATTCACAGGGTGTTTTTAGTCCTAGAAAGGAAAAAAAATAGTTGTTATTTTTTTTCATACGGTTGCATCAGTTGAAAAAAAGAACTACAGCAAGTCGTAAGGAACATACCGCTTTACCCCTATGTGCTTCTTCCATCCCGCCACCCCTGCACTGTTTCTCCATCCCTTGCTCGCCCCTTCCCTTTTCTTCTCCCTTTTCTCCGTCCACTCTCCGCTTCCACAAGGACCTGCCGCTCTTAGCACAGTACAAGGTGGACGTGTCCTATTTCATTATCATGAAAACGAGCCCTGTTCCATGACAAAGGTTGGAGAGACCGCAAGAAGAACACGCCATTTTTTTTTTCAAGATCTCTCAAGTGTCATTGCATTTCCCAGATAAACGCGGGGGACCACACATCCAAATGTGATTTACACCTCGCCGAGTCCTCGTTCGGCTCACCCCCTGCAGTCCGTTGAAGCTGTCCTCTCCTGTTCAGAATTTCTTCGTTTGCATGCGTGATTCCTTTTTCACGACCCAGCCGTTAACTCCCTGCTGCTGCTTCGTTATACTGAGGTTCACCCGGGTATCCCTCACCGCTGAGAGTGATTGGAGCGGCGGGGAAAGGAATCACAACGATGAAGATTTTGGTGCCCATTTTTCTAATTTGTCCTTGCCATTCTATATTCCAGTAAAACAGAAAGTAAGACGGAAAGCTGGTGACAATAAGATGGGAAAAAATGAGGGGCAACAATATTAAATCAAAACAATGAGAATAATCAAAGTAATAGAGGTGGATACTTAGGCATGGCATACTAGAATTTAAAACACAAAACAACCGAGGAGGCTTTCGCTTGGCTTAATATTTAGCTCCATATATTCACTGAGATCTACAGTGTGTTCTCTGTCAAGGTAAACATGGCGTCAACGAAATGGATGATTTAGTGTTGAGATGTATGACAGACCAAGTGATGCCAAGCTCATGTCATGGCAAACGAAGGCCCTCACTCCCTCTACCCTTCCGCCCCGCCCGCCTATTTAACTTGATGTTTCACTCTCCCTCCCTACCAGCTTAATCAGAGGCCGGTTGTCTCTCCCAGTCCTACCCAACTCAGCTCTCCGATAAGCCCAAGGCATGGCCATGTCAGTGTTATTCTCATATATTCCGGGATTTTGTTTAGCGGCAAGTTCTTGTCATCTAAGAACAGCAAGATACGCTTAAATATTGCGTGACTTGATCTGCGGCGTTTTGCACACACACACACACCACAACACACACACACACACACACACACACACACACACACACACACACACACACATGCACACACACACGCGCGCGCGCGCACGCACACACACACACACACACACACACACACACACACACACACACACACACGTACACATGCACACACACACACACACATGCACACACACTCACATACGCACACACACACACATGTATACGCACAGACACATACCCATAGAGAGATAGAGAGAGAGAGAGAGAGAGAGAGAGATAGATAGAGAGATAGAGAGAGAGAGAGATAGATAGATAGATAGATAGATAGATAGATAGATAGATAGATAGATAGATAAGATATGGAAATGTTGTTCACTATCTTCGGCTGATAAATCGTTAAATGCTGTTTAGCACAGCCTCAAGCGAAAAATTAAGAAAGATGCCTTATTTCTTTCAACTAGGAAACTGGTGTGTTCTAGCAAATGACTACACTGCGCTTGCTATCTGATGTAAATAATCTAGGTGCCGTTTGTGTTTTGATTATGACATTGAAAAAAATATTACAGTAATAGAGCAAAACAGTTTCTTAGATTAAACAGGGTTGCACCTGATGCTCTTATTATGTTATTGCTAAATGGAACAAAAAAAACTCTTCCACAGAAACATACACTGTCGCAAGGTGAGAAGTGGTCTGGAGGCAAGACAACAGAAGAAGTCACCCTCTTTGACAGATCCTTAAAGGAATCACGTCTCGATTCCAAGACCCTCACTTATCGATCTAACAGGGCGAGAAGATGGAACGTTCTAACCCACGACAACGACAAACACTGAGGTTGTGTGTCTGTCGGCTTCTTGCGAGAACTACATTGCTCTAACTCCTTGATCGGGTGACGAGGAATTCGCGCCCCTTTCTTTATGAGAGTGAAAGCGTACACACTCAGACAGTCTGCGGAGAACCGTCGTTCTTGGTCAAACGTTTGATACATACAACACAGCTATTCTACTGAGTTACGTGACCTGGCAAATCATGGAGTCCAGTCGATGGTCCTTTGTTCATACGCTCTCCTCAAGAGAGTCTTTATGTGTGGGTGATTATGCCCTTCAAGTATCCTCGTGCCGTCTGGGGAAGAACAAAAATGCGAAAAACAATAAACAAGTGGGGTATGTTTTGCTCCCATAAGGAAACCTAACACAGAGTAACTTTTATTCAAGACTGGCACAGCCTTTTAAACTTGAATAAAGTCAGACAAATCATAGGACGAACAATCTAATAGTGGGGGAAAAACAAGCGCAGGCCAACAACTGAACTGTCTGGCAAAGATTTGAACTTGAGGGGAGGGGAGAGGGGAGTTTCAAACTCCTTCAAACTCCCCTCAAGTCCAAATCTTTGCCAGACAGTTCAGTTGTTGGCCTGCGCTTGTTTTTCCCCACTATTAGATTGTTCGTCTATGTATTTGGCTGACTTTATTCAAGTTTAAAAGGCTGTGCCAGTCTTGAATAAAAGTTACTCTGTGTTAGGTTTCCTTATGGGAGCAAAACATACCCCACTTGTTTACTGTTTATCGTTTACTGTTCCCTACCTCATTTCATTTCCGAAAAATGCGAAAGTTAATATTTGTTCCTGATCTCTTACCCAGATTCACGCCCTCGAATAAACAGGGTGCGAGCTGCCAGTAGCTTAGAAAAGGAACAGACTATATTGAATACTATAGCACACAATGACTTATCTTCGGGTGGAATAGAAATGTTTAAGTCTTTCAAAGCATATTAATCTCTAGATAGTGCTTTCAAATCTACTAGCCATTCAGATTAAGGAAATCTGAAAAGGTTGTTTGAAATGTGTGTGGGAAAGTGGTCAAATCAGAAGAAACTGCAGTTACTTGTCGGGTAATTAGAACAAACTGGTTTCATTTCAGATGTCTTCTTCTTCTTCTTCCTTGTCTAGAGCCGGGCCAAACTGGCTTTGAAGGCTCTGCTGTTTAGCTGGGTGCCAGCCGGTTGGATGGCTTTTTGGGTTATTAAACAGGATTAAAACTATATACTGTACAAATCTAGTGTGGATTTCCACTAGTGGCCAGCCTTGGGGGGCTGAAGGTCACTGGAGCTGCAGCGCAGGCGGCTGAAGAAAGCCACTACTGTTGGATATGGTATCGCTTCCACCAGTTTAATCATATCATTTGAGACATGGTATCCCTCTTACCAGTTCCACCATAAACCATCTGATACAACGTGTTACCTTTACTTGAGATTTGGATACACGCACTGCAGCCATGTGAACGGAGCGGCATACGGGTTATGGTACTTACCTGCACACAGACTATAGCTACATGTCAGATGTGATGCTTTTTGTGGTTTTAGTGCTTTGTCTATGTTTTGGTATGTTTTCTCGATCTTTAAGTATGTTTGCTGCACTAAGAAACAGGCTCTAAACCTTAAAGGATTGAAAATAGAGACCATTCATCCATTCGCTGGGGCGCGAACCGTTATTTTATCGTCACCCAACTTCATCAGTGCACCACGACCTTATGGCGCCAGGTATAAAATGCAGACAGCCTGATTTGAATAGCTAAGGGTCTGGGCTATCTTGCAATATTAGTCCCATAAACTCCCTCATAGGGTGAATGGGGGGGGGGGGGGGGGTACAGGGTGGCTCATGAACTACAGTATACGAACTGAAAGAATTATCTCCCATACGTCACGCTATGTTAGAAGTACGAAATGTTGATGTTCATAATTATCTCTGGAAAGATTTATTCTTTTAAAGTGATATGTCAGAAATGGTTATTCGTTTTTAACAACAGCTTGAGTGTCCTTGTTCAGTGGAACATTTGTAACAATCCTGTTCAAAAGATCTGCGACTCGCACTTTGATCCGGAAGAGCTTCATGGGAAATGCACCAGAATTTAACGGCGCTTCATGGAAATGCACCAGAATTTAACGGCGTTGTTCTTGAGTCACAGTCGATCTATCCACCAAGTTCAGTCCACATAATTGTGCGAAAACTTGTTGACAAACAAACAATAATCCAACACGTGCAAGTAAAACCACAATTTCCCAAACGATAGTAACAGTAGTGTCCTAAACATAGCCACGAACCTTGTTCGGCTGCACGATGCGGTGGATCTCTGACAATGAGAGCGATCGGTAAAAAGGTAGCTGGAATTTCGCAAGATGTTTTCATTATTGTTTTGTTGTCTGTTTCTTTGATTCCAATGCATGGCATTAGCCTCACGCCGCCGTGTATGTCGGCTCCCCTGTAGGCAGCCACACTCCAGTTCGTCCTACTGAAGCCTCGCCCTGGCAGTTATCAGAGACCATCAGCACGAAGCCGTTATGAGGTAACACACCGTCAGTCTTGCACCAGACTTGATATTCCGCTCCACGTTGTCATTTCCTCCCTCGCACTGTGTGTTGTTAAAAACAATTTGTCATGAAACTGGCTTCTCTTGTGGGAAAATGTATCACAGCTTGAGAGCTATCATTTTGGAATAACACCATTCCATCCTGTTTTCTCGCTGCCTTCTTCCCTCCTTCCCCTCCTTCCTCCCCCAAATCTAATGCCGGTACTTACCCTTTCCCAACCGCTTTCCCAGTCCCTCTTGTAAGGACGGTGATATCCTGCTTTTGTTGTTATATATTCTTGGATTTATTTTAAAGGCTATTTTTGGCAGTCATCGAAATGCCTGATATCTTTTCAACCGATGTCAAATGTGTTCCTGGAATGACTTTATTACAAATATCTGTTTAAATTCAACCAGCCATATTTTTCTCTGACATCTGCCTATATCAACCAAGGCGAATTCAGTCGCTTTTATGACGACTCAACGTGTGTTGGGATTTTTTAACTCCATAGATGTACGCATCTGCGCAACAGAAGAAAATACTGATATGCGGGTCCGGGAACAGGACAAGGGGTCTGGGAAGTGATGGAGGACAGTGGATCAACCCTCGTCTTTGAGCATTTCATAGAATGTTTCCAGATGAGGTTGAAAGTAGGCCCGGCGGTAAAATTCGGTGGGGAACGGCTCTAAAAAGCAAACGTTTACGAATGCTATCAGTGACAATTTGCATGTTTCTGTGTGCTTGTAAAAAAAACCGTCAAGCCCTTAGTTATCTCTATCCAGGATTTGTGAGAGAGAAAAAATAACTAGCGTATTTGTTGGCTTCTGGCCAAGGAACTAAAAACCAGAAAAGCATACTATTTGGTTCTGTCTCATGTTTCAGGCCATTCTCTGATATATTAATCCCATGCTGCTCGTTCAACTCTCCATAACAAACCCATGTCCAGTCCCATTTAATGGCAGGCAAATCACCATTGTGATTTAGGAGGAATATAAGTGTTTTGTCCGCTGACGAAGAATGCGGGTCTTGTGGGTTTTCTGTTGTTTTTTTGTTTTTGTTTTTTTTTTCTTTCTATTTTACGAGGGTCTGGGGAGAGAAAGCAGTGACTCAGCCAGCTCATATTATTTGTGCTTGGTCTGCCCAGCCTAAAATTGGATGAACGCACATCAGTCATTTCAACTGAATTCCATTATAGTGTAACCCTCTCTGCATCTTCTTTTTTTCTAACTTTTCATCGTCTGTGTCCCTTCATACCGTCTTCTTACCACGCACGTTCCATCCAAACACACACACACACACACACACACACACACACACACACACACACACCACACACACACACACACACACACACACACACACACACACACACACACACACACACACACACACACACAACACACAATCTCTCTCTCTCTCTCTCTCTCTCTCTCTCTCTCTCTCTCTCTCTCTCTCTCTCTCTCTCTCTCTCTCTCTCTCCACAGCCAAATGAAAGTGTTCGCATACAACTCATTCCAGTTCCCCCATAGACAGTCGCTTCCCTCAGCCATCCCAGCTCGTTGCCCCACGGAGAGGAATCAACATCAAGTCGTCATGAGACAACCCGCCAAAGGAGAGCCTGCAATGCTGCTCAGCCACTTCTATGTCACGCGTGACACAACGCATCGCTCCGGAGGACGATACCTTGTCCATGCAACGACTGTGCCCATAGATTTGCTGATACAGACGACTCGGACATGACCTCACCATGGTCATGACCATGGAGTGGAGACAGATATTGAGCATACCTCTAGAGCAGGGAACGACAGATAACAGAATTTGATACATTATTTTATATGACCATGATAAGGATAATGTGGAAAATGCTATGAAGTTCATTTCTGGTCTGAAGCAACGTAGCAGGGTTATACTTCCTTTATATATATTGCAGCGTCAACGAGGCCGGAGAGATCCAAACACCTGCAGTGTTGGTGAGGAAATATGAGCAACGCTTTCAAAGCCGGATCCATGTGGTGCACAGAACTCGACTTCGTGCTTCCAGTTTTTCCACGTGAGCCCAGAGCACACTCACATCTGGGCAGGAACCGGACAGGGCCGAAAAATCCCACACATGTCTGTGATGGGAATCGATCCCACAACTTCCCTGCCCGGAAATCCGCGATGTTTACCATTGCATCATAGCGGTAGGTGAATGTGCATTTCTGTTCACCCAGCGGCGTTATGACTTTGCATCACAGCGGTAGATGAATGTGCATTTCTGTTCACCCCAGCGGCGTTATGACTTTGCATCACAGCGGTAGGTGAATGTACATTTCTGTTCACCCCAGCGGCGTTATGACTTTGCATCACAGCGGTAGGCGATGTACATTTCTGTTCACCCCAGCGGCGTTATGACTTTGCGCTCTAATGTGAAAAGCCTCTGTGCAGGGGTTGATGCAATACCGGAGGCTGTACGTCTTCAATGCCTCACGCGCTCACGGACCTCTCAGGGGATTCTGAAGTAGAAGGGGAAAGGTGACATTTTTTTTTCAGATTGAGAAAACCATCGTTGGCACATTTTGCATGTGTTCTCTTCAAAGAAGCGTATACTCAATAGAGAGGCTTCTTTTTATGATGACATGTACACAATGAACTGTCACGTTGGAATGCTACCTCTCCCTTTCTTCTCCCCTTCCCTCTTTTTTTGCCCTATACTTCACAGTACTGACATCTTTGCCACCCTACCTTACTGCAGATACAGGAGGAAAGGCCTCCCGATAGGACAGCCCAGTTGGTAGAGCTCCAAGCTTCCGTTCGCCAGGCGCTTATAAACACAATAAAAAAGAAACAACATAAAATAAAGATAATAACTAAAAATTCATATGAGGGACGCTCGGTGAATATGCGTATATCTTTCTATCTATCTGTCCTTGTGGTCATTTTTCCATGTATGTATGTATGTATGTATGTATGTATGTATGTATGTATGTATGTATGTATGTATGTATGTATGTATGTATGCATATATCTATCTGTCTGCCTATCTATCTAACTACCTCCCCATCTGTCTGTCTATCTATATATCTATCCATCTATCTGACTCGCTCTCTCTATCTGTCATCTGTTTATCTATCTGTCTTTTCACCTATCTATCAATCTACCTATCTATGTATCTATCTATCCATTTATCCATCTATCTATTTGTCTGTCTGTTTATCTATCTCTCTATCCACCCATCCATCCTTCCGTCTATCCATCTTTCTATATCCATCCATCCATCATTTATATACCTATCAGTATGTCTGTCTTTCTGTCTGTCTGTCTGTCTGTCTGCCTCTCTCTCTCTCTCTCTCTCTCCTCTCTCTCTCTCTCTCTCTCTCTCCTCTCTGCTCTCTCTCTCTCTCTCTGTCTATCTATCCACACATCCATCCATCCATCCATCCACACCCTTCTCTTTCTCACTCTCTTCACACACACACACACACACACACACACAACACACACACACACACACACACACACAGAGAGAGAGAGAGAGAGAGAGAGAGAGAGAGAGAGAGAGAGAGAGAGAGAGAGAGAGAGAGAGAGAGAGAGAGAGAGAGAGAGAGAGAGTTAAATGACAGTCCCTTTACCATGATATTACTGTTTTCAACCAGCACAGTCCGCACACACACACACACACACACACTCTCTCTCTCTCTCTCTCTCTCTCTCTCTCTCTCTCTCTCTCTCTCTCTCTCTCTCTCTCTTTTGTACTCTGTGTATGTGTGAGTGTGCGTGCGTGTGCGTGCGCGCGCGCGCGCCTCTGTGTGTGTGTGTGTGTGTGTGTGTGTGTGTGTGTGTGTGTGTGTGTGTGTGTGTGTGTGTGGTGGTGGTTAGTTTTATAGCATCATGTTAAGAGATGGTCTTTTTTTTTTTGTTTTTCTGTATTTGTTAGTAATTGCCTTTTACTATTCAATATTAATGTTCTTGATCATGAATGAAGAAAGGGTATTAAAATTACCTTATCCGCTCCACTTTGATTTCCTATGATTAGTGCTAATTACAGCTTTCCCGACCCTGTCTCCATCACATCAACCATCCTCAGATGATTATCTACCTGAGGAAGTTTCTCAGTTGGACACCAGAGTGAAAATTTAAACCCATGGGCATACATGAACGACCGTGTTGGCGAAAGGAAAACCCAAGACTCCATTGTGACACAAAATCAGCGACACAAACAAAACAAAAAAATGAACGTTTGACGAATCGTTTGCCAAAAGACAGGAAATCCGTGTCCCCGACTTTAAAGGAAAACATCTGGGGCTGGCACTAAGGGGGATCGGGCCACAGGGACAACAGGAAATTTAGGATGCTTTTTTAAACCCCCATCTCAAACAAGAACACGGTGAGCACTAACATCAACAAAGACTTGGAGAGAGAGAGAGAGAGAGAGAGAGGGGGAGAGAAGAGAGAGAGAGAAAAGAAGAGGGAGAGAGAGAAGAGAGAAGAAAAGAGGGGAAGAGGGGGAGAGAGAGAGGAGGAGAGAGAAGAGAGAGGAGAGACAAACACACTGACACGCACGCGCACACACACAAAAACGCGCACGCGCGCGCACTACGCACACAAGCTTAACACACCCCACCACCCACACACACACAACACACACACACACAAACACACAGCCAACACACACACACACCACACACACACACACACACACACAAACACCACACACACATGGGCTTGCGGGGAGAAATTTTTATATCAAATCACGCACCTGACACCGCACACGCCACACACACACACACACACAACACACACATACACACACACAGCACGCACGCACCGCACACACACCACACACACACACAAAAACACACACACCCCACACACACACCACACACACACACACAAAAAACACACACACGCAATAACGCACACAACAGTCTCTCCCCTCTCCTCTCTCTCTCTCTCTCCCCCCCTCTCTCTCCCCTCTCTTCTCTTTCTCTCTTCTCTCTCTCTCTTTTTCGCTCTCCTCTCTCTCCCCCTTCTCTCTCTCTCTTCTCTTCCCCCTCTCTCTTCTCTCTCTCTCTCTCAAAAGCGAACCCAGCCCCCCACCATCCCTTCAACACAACCACACACACACACACCCCACCACACACAAAACACACACCCCCCACCACACGCACGCACGCACGCACGAACAACACAACACACACACAACACGCACCACGACGCACGCACACACACACCCCCCCCCCCCCACACCCCCAACACCACAACACACACAACACGCACGCACGCACGCACCACAACCGCCAAAAAACACACACACAAACCACACCCCACACACACACACACACACTAAGCACGCACGCACGACGAAACACCACCACCACACACACACACCAACACACAAACACGCCGCGCGCGCGCGCCGGCGCGCACAACACAAAAACACACACACACACACACACACACACAGCACCACACACACACACAGCACCCGCACACACCACACACACACACACACACACACACACACACACAACACAAGCACCACGCACGAAACGCACGCGCGCGCCAACCACCACACAACACACACAAACCACACACACCACACACAAGCACGCACGCACGCACGCACCACACACGCGCAACACACCACACCCCACCACCCAAAACACACAAAAAAAACACCAACCCCAACACACGAGCACGCTGCACGCACAAACACCACCACACCCCAACCACCACACAAATACGCGCGCGCGGCGCGCGCCGCGACGCGGGGAAGCCAAGTGTTTTGCATTTTACTTGTCGGGCTTTTTTCCGGAACAATTGTGAGACGATTATAAAACTGTGAACAAAAAACCCCCGCGGGGTTTTTTGTTGTTGTTTGTTCTGATGCTTTTTTCCCAAAAATGAAATTACTAGTTTTCTATTCTTTTATTTTTTCGCCTTTCTTTTTTCCACTTTCTCTTTCACTATTTTTAACCCATTCCTTTACAGGACCCCCCCCAAATTGCCCCGTAACTTCCCCTGCTATTTCATCCTTTTTTCCCACAATCTCTCTCTCTCTTCTCCCCCTCTCCTCTCTCTCCCCTCCTCTTCTCTCTCTCTCTCTCTCTCCTCTCTCTCCCCTCTTGTGTCTCTCTGTTGCTGTCTGTCTCTTTCTCTCTCTGTCGTCTGTCTGTCTGTCTGTCCTGCTGTCTTCTCTCCTCCTCTTTCCTCTCCTCTCTTCGCGCGTCTGTCTCTCTCTCTTCTCTCCTCCCCCTCTCTCTCTCTCTCTCTCTCTCTCTCTCCTCTCTCTCCCCCTTCATCGATTTTTTATGCTGCACACACACACACACACACACAAACCCCACACACAACACCACACAACACACACACACCACTTTCGAAAACATGCAAGCCCGCACCCACACACACACAAACACACACAACACCACACAACCACACCCACACACACACAACAGAAGAGAGAGAGAAGAGAGAAGAGGAGAGAGAGAGAGAGAGAGAGAGAGTGAGAGAGAGAGAGAGAGAGAGAAGAGGAAGAGAGAACCAAACCACCCCACTCAGAGGGGGAGAGAGAGAGAGAGAGGGAGAGGGGAAGAGAGAGAGAGGAGAGAGAGAGAGAGAGAGAAGAGAGAGAGGAGAGAGAGAGAGAGAGAGAGAGCACAAAGACCCAGTATACGAAGGTACAAAAAAAGCAAGTTAGTATTTTTTCAAAAATTTTTAAATAGTTATCATTTGTTTACTTTCAATATTTAAACTTTTTTTTATTTTTGTTTATATCATGTACGGGAAAATCGCCGGTTACTTTCAATGTCGGGAGTAAAAACACCAATACAAAAAAAGCATTTTAAAAAATATACAACTTACAGTTAATTCAGTCAATCATTTTTTTGTTGTTTTTTTTTAAACTTTTTTCCGTATCATCCCCAGCAACATTAGTTTTTCTCTTTTTTTTTTCCTACGCGCCTGGGGTCTCATGCTTGGAGAACAACCAACTGAGCTATCCCCGTCAAAACAAGAACCCTTCTTTTAGCCACAGAGGGGGGAAGGGATGGGCATAAAAAAAACCCCTGGAAAACCGGGAGGGAGGGATGGGGGGAGAGGAGAGCGGCGAGGAAGTGATTTCCCCAAAAGCCAATACTTTTTTTTCAACTTGCCCTAGAACGCCCGTTTCAATGACAGTACCTGTCTCTTGCACAACACAACTCACGCGGCATACGAAGACTGGGGGAGATCTTGGGACAACGTGCCACTCTTTCCCTTTTTTTTTAAAACCCTCGGAGGGCGTGAAGAATTTAGGACAACATCTTTTAGGACACACCCTCTTTAGGGCATACATCACGCTGTCGCAGATTTATCAGAGAAAATTTATGACGAAAGGTCGCTGGGGGAACGGAAATGCGGGTGCAATGGTTTTCGCAAAGAAATTTTCCGGGGGAGAAATTTGTAGGTTGGGTTTCCCTTCAGAGGCGTTTATAGTGGATTTTCCTTTTTTGCCATCCCGTTCCCCCCTGAGTTTAGCGCACTTTGGGCTTTAACTAGGACGGTTGGAAACCCTACAGTTTTTTCCCCTCTAAAAAATATGCTCGGGTGTTCATACTGTTTCCAACCAAAACTGAAAATATCGAATCTCGGGTCTGGATGCCCCCCCCACATATGGAAGAAGTGCGGGTGCGCAAGAAAAAGCCCCCTTTATTTTTTCTAACACTAGAAGGGAACTTTTTGACACATCTACATCACCGCCGTCACTGAACATTTTGAAAGTAATATCCCGGGTCTTCCCTGCCTTTCTTTCGGGTGAGTTTTCCCATTCTAGTTCCCTCCTTTTTTTATACCCGTGGCAGCTTGGACTCTCAGTATGTAACTGGTTGGGGGCGTTTTTGGTGGTAGGGGGTTTGTTGGGTGGAAGTTTACGGGACTGTGGATGACTGTAAGTGGTAGGGGGGGTTGTTGGGGTGGAGTTATAGGCCACTGTGGGGATGTAAGCATTGTTGGGGTGGACGTTATAGCGCATTGTGGAGGACTGGTAAGCTGAGGGGGCTGTTTTGGATGGACGTTATAGCGCACTGTGGAGGATGGTAAGCAGTTGTTGGATGGACGTTATAGCGCATTGTGGAGGACTGGTAAGCTGGTAGGGGCTGTTGTTGATGGACGTTATAACGCACTGTGGAGGACTGGTAAGCTGGTGGGGCTGTTGTTGGATGGACGTTATAACGCACTGTGAAAGACTGGTCAGCTGTAGGGGCTGTTGATGGATGACGGTATAACGCATTGTGAAGGACTGGTCAGCTGGTAGGGGGCTGTTGTTGGATGGTAGGGACTGTTGTTGGATGGAGTTATAACGCACTGCGAAGGACTGGTCAGCTGGTAGGGGGCTGTTGTTGATGGACGTTATAACGCATTGTGAAGACTGGTCAGCTGGTAGGGACTGTTATTGGATGGACGTATAACGCACTGTGAAGGACTGGTCAGCTGGTAGGGAGCTGTTGTTGGATGGGCGTTAGAACGTACTGTTAAGACTGGTCAGCTGGTAGGGGCTGTTGTTGGATGGACGTTATAACGCACTGTGAAGGACTGGTCAGCTGGTAGGGGGCTGTTGTTGGATGGTAGGGGGCTGTTGTTGGATGGACGTTATAGCGCACTGTGAAGGACTGGTCAGCTGGTAGGGGCTGTTGTTGGATGGTTAGGGGGCTGTTGTTGGATGGACGTTATAACATACTGTGAAGGATGGTCAGCTGGTAGGGGGCTGTTGTTGATGGACGTTATAAAGCACTGTGAAGGACTGGTCAGCTGGTAGGGGCTGTTGTTGGATGTGTAGGGGGCTGTTGTTTGATGGAAGATATAACGCACTGTGAAGGACTGGTCAGCTGGTAGGGGGATGTTGTTGGATGGTAGGGGGCTGTTGTTGTATGGACGTTATAACGCACTGTGAAGGACTGGTCAGCTGGTAGGGGGCTGTTGTTGGATGGACGTAAAAACGCACTGTGAAGGACTGGTCAGCTGGTAGGGGGCTGTTGTTGGATGGACGTTATAATGCACTGTGAAGACTGGTCAGCTGGTAAGGGCTGTTGTTGGATGGACGTTATAACGCACTGTGAAGGACTGGTAAGCTGTTGTTGGATGGACGTTATAACGCACTGTGAAGGACTGGTCAGCTGGTAGGGGACTGTTGTTGGATGGACGTCATAACGCACTGTGAAGACTGGTAATCTGGTAGGGGGCTGTTGTTGATGGTAGGGGGCTGTTGATGGATGGTTAGGGGTTTGTTGGATGGACGTTATAAACGCACTGTCGAGGACTGGTCAGCTGGTAGGGGGCTGTTGTTGGATAAACGTTTATAACGAACTGCGAAGGACTGGTAAGCTGGTAGGGGGCTGTTGTTGGATGGACGTTATATCTCACTGTGAAGGACTGGTAAGCTGTTGGTGGATGGACGCTATAGCGCACTGTGAAGGACTGGTAAGCTGTTGTTGGATGGACGTTATATCGCACTGTGGAGGACTGGTAAGCTTTTGTTGATGGACATTGTAGCGCACTTGAAGGACTGGTAAGCTGTTGTTGGATGGACGTTATAGCGCACTGTGGAGGACTGGTAAGCTGTTGGTGGATGGACGTTATAGCGCACTGTGGAGGGCTGGTAAGCTGTTGTTGGATGGACGTTATAACGCACTGTGAAGGACTGATCAGCTGGTAGGGGGCTGTTGTTTGGATGGACGTTATAACGCATTGTGAAGGACTGGTCAGCTGGTAGGGGGGGGGGGGGGGGCTGTTGTTGGATGGACGTTATAACGCACTGTGAAGGACTGGTCAGCTGGTAGGGGCTGTTGTTGGATGGACGTTATAACGCATTGTGAAGGACTGGTCAGCTGGTAGGGGCTGTTGTTGGATGGACGTTATAACGCACTGTGAAGGACTGGTCAGCTGGTAGGGGGCTGTTGTTTGATGGACGTTATAGCGCATTGTGAAGGACTGGTCAGCTGGTAGGGGCCTGTTGTTGGATGGACGTTATAGCGCACTGTGAAGGACTGGTCAGCTGGTAGGGGGCCTGTTGTTGGATGGACGTTATAGCGCATTGTGAAGGACTGGTAAGCTGTTTTTGGGATGGACGTTATAACGCACTGTGAAGGACTGGTAAGGTGTTGTTGGATGGACGTTATAACGCACTGTGAAGGACTGGTAAGCTGTTGTTGGATGGACGTTATAACCGCACTGTGAAGGACTGGTCAGCTGGTAGGGGGCTGTTGTTGGATGGGCGTTATATCGCACTGTGTAGGACTGGTAAGCTGTTCTTGGATGGACGCTATAACGCACTGTCGAGGACTGGTCAGCTGGTAGGGGCTGTTGTTGGATGGACGTTATAGCGCACTGTCGAGGACTGGTCAGCTGGTAGAGGGCTGTTGTTGGATGGACGTTTATAAACGCACTGTGGAGGGAACTGGTCAGCTGGTAGAGGGCTGTTGTTGGATGGACTTTTATAACGCACTGTGAAGGACTGGTAAGCTGTTGTTGGATGGACGTTATAACGCACTGTGAAGGACTGGTCAGCTGGTAGGGGGCTGTTGTTTGATGGACGTTATAACGCACTGTGAAGGACTGGTAAGCTGGTAGGGGCTGTTGTTGGATGGACGTTATAAACGCACTGTGAAGGACTGGTCAGCTGGTAGGGGGCTGTTGTTGAATGGACGTTATAACGCACTGTGGAGGACTAGTCAGCTGGTAGGGGGCTGTTGTTGGATGGTAGGGGACTGTTATTGGATGGACGTTATAACGCACTGCGAAGGACTGGTAAGCTGGTAGGGGGCTGTTGTTGGATGGAAGTTATAACGCACTGTGAAGGACTGGTAAGCTGTTGTTGGATAGACGTTATAGCGCACTGTAAAGACTGGTAAGCTGTTTTTTGGATGGACGTAAGACCGCACTGTGGAGGACTGGTAAGCTGTTGTTGGATGGACGTTATAACGCACTGTGAAGGACTGGTCAGCTGGTAGGGGGCTGTTGTTAGATGGACGTTTATAACGCACTGTGAAGGACTGGTAATCTGTTGTTGGATGGACGTTATAGCGTACTGTGGAGACTGGTAAGCTGTTGTTGGATGGACGTTATAGCGCTATGTGAAGGACTGGTAAGCTGTTGTTGGATTGACGTTATAACACACTGTGAAGGAACTGGTCAGCTGGTAGGGGGCTGTTGTTGAAATGGACGTTTTTAACGCACTGTGAAGGACTGGTAATCTGTTGTTGGATGGACGTTATAGCGCACTGTGGAGGACTGGTAAGCTGTTGTTGGATGGACGTTATAGCGCATTGTGAAGGACTGGTAAGCTGTTGTTGGATGGACGTTATAGCGCACTGTGAAGGACTGGTTAGCTGTTGTTGGAGGGACGTTATATCGCACTGTCGAGGACTGGTAAGCTGGTAAAGGCCTGTTGTTGGAATGGACGTTATAACACACTGTCGAGGACTGGTAAGCTGGTAGGGGGCTGTTGTTGGATGGACGTTATAACGCACTGTGGAGGACTGGTCAGCTGGTAGGGGGCTGTTGTTGGATGGACGTTATAACGCACTGTGAAGGACTGGTCAGTTGGTAGGGGGCTATTGTTGGATGGACGTTATAACGCACTGTGGAGGAGTGGTCAGCTGGTAGGGGGCTGTTGTTGGAGGGACTTTTATAACGCACTGTGTAGGACTGGTCAGCTGGTAGTGGCTATTGTTGGATGGACGTTATAACGCACTGTGAAGGACTGGTCAGCTGGTAGGGGGCTGTTGTTGGATGGACGTTATAACGCACTGAAGAGGACTGGTCAGCTGGTAGGGGGCTGTTGTTGGATGGACCTTATAACGCACTGTGGAGGACTGGTAAGCTGGTAGGGGGCTGTTGTTGGATGGACGTTATAACGCACTGTGGAGGACTGGTAAGCTGTTGTTGGGATGGACGTTATAACGCACTGTGGAGGACTGGTAAGCTGGTAGGGGGCTGTTTGTTGGATGGACGTTATAACGCACTGTGAAGGACTGGTCAGCTGGTAGGGGACTGTTGTTGGATGGTAGGGGGCTGTTGTTTGAAGGACGTTATAACGCAATGTGAAGGACTGGTCAGCTGGTAGGGGACTGTTGTTGGATGGACGTTATAACGCACTGTCGAGGACTGGTCAGCTGGTAGAGGGCTGTTGTTGGATGGACGTTATAACGCACTGTGAAGGGCTGGTCAGCTGGTAGGGGGCTGTTGTTGGATGGACGTTATAACGCACTGGGAAGGACTGGTCAGCTGTTGTTGGATGGGCGTTATATCGCACTGTGTAGGACTGGTAAGCTGTTCTTGGATGGACGCTATAACGCACTGTCGAGGACTGGTCAGCTGGTAGGGGGCTGTTGTTGGATGGACGTTATAGCGCACTGTCGAGGACTGGTCAGCTGGTAGAGGGCTGTTGTTGGATGGACGTTATAACGCACTGTGGAGGACTGGTCAGCTGTAGAGGGCTGTTGTTGGATGGACGTTATAACGCACTGTGAAGGACTGGTAAGCTGTTGTTGGATGGACGTTATAACGCACTGTGAAGGACTGGTCAGCTGGTAGGGGGCTGTTGTTTGATGGACGTTATAACGCACTGTGAAGGACTGGTAAGCTGGTAGGGGCTGTTGTTGGATGGACGTTATAACGCACTGTGAAGGACTGGTCAGCTGGTAGGGGGCTGTTGTTGAATGGACGTTATAACGCACTGTGGAGGACTAGTCAGCTGGTAGGGGGCTGTTGTTGGATGGTAGGGGACTGTTATTGGATGGACGTTAAACGCACTGCGAAGGACTGGTAAGCTGGTAGGGGGCTGTTGTTGGATGGAAGTTATAACGCACTGTGAAGGACTGGTAAGCTGTTGTTGGATAGACGTTATAGCGCACTGTAAAGGACTGGTAAGCTGTTGTTGGATGGACGTAAGACCGCACTGTGGAGGACTGGTAAGCTGTTGTTGGATGGACGTTATAACGCACTGTGAAGGACTGGTCAGCTGGTAGGGGGCTGTTGTTAGATGGACGTTATAACGCACTGTGAAGGACGGGTAATCTGTTGTTGGATGGACGTTATAGCGTACTGTGGAGACTGGTAAGCTGTTGTTGGATGGACGTTATAGCGCTATGTGAAGGACTGGTAAGCTGTTGTTGGATTGACGTTATAAACACACTGTGAAGGACTGGTCAGCTGGTAGGGGGCTGTTGTTGGATGGACGTTATAACGCACTGTGAAGGACTGGTAATCTGTTGTTGGATGGACGTTATAGCGCACTGTGGAGGACTGGTAAGCTGTTGTTGGATGGACGTTATAGCGCATTGTGAAGGACTGGTAAGCTGTTGTTGGATGGACGTTATAGCGCACTGTGAAGGACTGGTTAGCTGTTGTTGGAGGGAGTTATATCGCACTGTCGAGGACTGGTAAGCTGGTAAAGGCCTGTTGTTGGATGGACGTTATAACACACTGTCGAGGACTGGTAAGCTGGTAGGGGGCTGTTGTTGGATGGACGTTATAACGCACTGTGGAGGACTGGTCAGCTGGTAGGGGGCTGTTGTTGGATGGACGTTATAACGCACTGTGAAGGACTGGTCAGTTGGTAGGGGGCTATTGTTGGATGGACGTTATAACGCACTGTGGAGGAGTGGTCAGCTGGTAGGGGGCTGTTGTTGGAGGGACGTTATAACGCACTGTGTAGGACTGGTCAGCTGGTAGTGGCTATTGTTGGATGGACGTTATAACGCACTGTGAAGGACTGGTCAGCTGGTAGGGGGCTGTTGTTGGATGGACGTTAAACGCACTGAAGAGGACTGGTCAGCTGGTAGGGGCTGTTGTTGGATGGACCTTATAACGCACTGTGGAGGACTGGTAAGCTGGTAGGGGGCTGTTGTTGGATGGACGTTATAACGCACTGTGGAGGACTGGTAAGCTGTTGTTGGATGGACGTTATAACGCACTGTGGAGGACTGGTAAGCTGGTAGGGGGCTGTTGTTGGATGGACGTTATAACGCACTGTGAAGGACTGGTCAGCTGGTAGGGGACTGTTGTTGGATGGTAGGGGGCTGTTGTTTGAAGGACGTTATAACGCAATGTGAAGGACTGGTCAGCTGGTAGGGGACTGTTGTTGGATGGACGTTATAACGCACTGTCGAGGACTGGTCAGCTGGTAGAGGGCTGTTGTTGGATGGACGTTATAACGCACTGTGAAGGGCTGGTCAGCTGGTAGGGGGCTGTTGTTGGATTGGACGTTATAACGCACTGGAAGGACTGGTCAGCTGTTGTTGGATGGACGTTATAACGCACTGTGAAGGACTTGTCAGCTGGTAGGGGGCTGTTGTTGGTCGGTAGGGGGCTGTTGTTGGATGGACGTTATAACGCACTGTGGAGGACTGGTAAGCTGGTAGGGGGCTGTTGTTGGATGGACGTTATAGCGGACTGTGGAGGACTGGTAAGCTGTTGTTGGATGGACGTTTAACGCACTGTGGAGGACTGGTAAGCTGGTAGGGGGCTGTTGTTGGATGGACGTTATAACGCACTGTGAAGGACTGGTCAGCTGGTAGGGGACTGTTGTTGGATGGTAGGGGGCTGTTGTTTGAAGGACGTTATAACGCATTGTGAAGGACTGGTCAGCTGGTAGGGGACTGTTGTTGGATGGTCGTTATAACGCACTGTCGAGGACTGGTCAGATGGTAGAGGGCTCTTGTTGGATGGACGTTATAACGCACTGTGAAGGCTGGTCAGCTGGTAGGGGGCTGTTGTTGGATGGACGTTATAACGCACTGTGAAGGAGTGGTCAGCTGTTGTTGGATGGACGTTATAACGCACTGTGAAGGACTTGTCAGCTGGTAGGGGGCTGTTGTTGGTCGGTAGGGGACTGTTGTTGGATGGACGTTATAACATACTGTGAAGGACTGGTCAGCTGGTAGGGGGCTGTTGTTGGATGGACGTTATAACGCACTGTGGAGGACTGGTCAGCTGGTAGGGGGCTGTTGTTGGATGGACGTTATAACGCATTGTGAAGGACTGGTCAGCTGGTAGGGGGCTATTGTTGGATGGACGTTATAACGCACTGTGGAGGACTGGTCAGCTGGTAGGGGGCTGTTGTTGGATGGACGTTATAACGCACTGTGAAGGACTGGTCAGCTGGTAGGGGGCTGTTGTTGGATGGACGTTACAACGCACTGTGAAGGACTGGGCAGCTGGTAGGGGGCTGTTGTTTGATGGACGTCATAACGCACTGTGAAGGACTGGTCAGCTGGTAGGGGACTGTTGTTGGATGGACGTTATCGCGCTGTGGAGGAGGGTACTCACTCATGCTCGACACCACTGAAGTGTGTTGGCAGTTATGTTATGTAGTGAGTTGCTTGGGACAGTTTGGCAGAGACTGCTTCCCGCGGTGTGCGGTGCTGGCCGGAGCTGGTAAAGGACAGACTGGATGTGGATGGGGACCTGGAAGAGTGGCCAGAAAATGATACTAGTAGGATGGGGAGGGACGGTGTGTGTGTGTGTGTGTGTGTGTGGTGTGTGTGTGTGTGTGTGTGTGTGTGTGTGTGTGTGTGTATGTGTGTGTGTGTGTGTGTGTGTGTGTGTGTGTGTGTGTGTGTGTTAAGCACCGAAA
This sequence comes from Conus ventricosus, assembly GCA_018398815.1. Taxonomy (NCBI): domain Eukaryota; kingdom Metazoa; phylum Mollusca; class Gastropoda; order Neogastropoda; family Conidae; genus Conus; species Conus ventricosus. The sequence continues at coordinate 32,705,210 of CM031606.1, forward strand.
GACTTCCTTGCCTTTTCAACACCATCCATCTGTACAGCAGTGAAAGACAGACCAATAGGTAAACACCCATCAATTACGAAGAAAGGGAAACACAGACCAATGGATGAATACCCATCATTTACACAGACAGGGAAAGACAGACCAATAGATAGACACCCCATCCATTTACACAGAAAGGGAAAGACAGACCAATAGATAAACACCCATCTATTAACACAGACAGGAAAAGACAGACCGTTAGATAAACACTCATCTATTAACGCAGAAAGGGAAAGTCAGACAATAGATAAACACCCATCTATTAACACAGACAAGGAAAGACAGACCAATAGATATACATGCATCTATTAACACAGACAGGGAAAGACAGACCAAAGATAAACATCCATCCATTTACACAGAAAGGGAAAGACAGACCAATAGATATACATCCATCCATTTACACAGAAAGGGAAAGACAGACCAATAGATAAACATCCATCCATTTACACAGAAAGGAAAAGACAGACCAATAGATAAACATCCATCCATTTACACAGAAAGGGAAAGACAGACCAATAGATAAACATCCATCCATTTACACAGAAAGGGAAAGACAGACCAATAGATATACATCCATCCATTTACACAGAAAGGGAAAGACAGACCAATAGATAAACATCCATCCATTTACACAGAAAGGGAAAGACAGACCAATAGATATACATCCATCCATTTACACAGAAAGGGAAAGACAGACCAATAGATAAACATCCATCCATTTACACAGAAAGGGAAAGACAGACCAATAGATAAACATCATCCATTTACACAGAAAGGAAAAGACAGACCAATAGATAAACACCCATCTATTAACACAGACAGGGAAAGACAGACCAATAGATAAACACCCATCTATTAACAACAGACAGGGAAAGACAGACCAATAGATAAACATCCATCCATTTACACAGAAAGGGAAAGACAGACCAATAGATATACATGCATCTATTAACACAGACAGGAAAAGACAGACCGTTAGATAAACACTCATCTATTAACACAGAAAGGGAAAGACAGACCAATAGATATACATGCATCTATTAACACAGAAAGGGAAAGACAGACCAATAGATAAACACACCGCAGAAACTGAGAGACATACATGGAAAAAAAAGTTAGCGTAACTAGGAACACCTTGAAAGCCTTTCTTGCCTGATCTTTAGACCCGGGTGCAGTTTACACACTCCTCCCTCATCTCCAATCTCCATACCCCTTTTCTCCCCCGGCCACCCTCCTCCCATCTCGTCCACGTTCCCGTATCCTCCCACACCACTCCAACCCTCAATCCCCCATCATGTTTTGCCTTGGAGGTCCATGTTCGTCCCCTTTTATACATTTCTTCTTCTTCTTCTTCTTCTTCTTCTTCTTCTTCTTCTAGTAGTAGTAGTAGTAGTAGTAGTAGTGTAGTAGTAGTAGTTAGTAGTAGTATGTAGTAGTAGTAGTTAGAGTAGTAGTAGGAGGAGGAGGGGGAGTAATATTAGTAATAGTAATGTTATCATCATCATCATCTTCTCATCATTCATCATCATCATATCATCATCATCATCATCATCATCTTCATCATCATCATCATCATCTCATCATCATCTCATCATCCTTATTATTACTTAGCGCATGATGTTATCCTTATCTCTCATGCTGCTGCAGACGTGGTTATTTCGCTTTATAGAATTAGGGGCAGAATAAGAAAAAGACGAAGAAGAAGGAGGAGGAGGAGGAGGAGGAGGAGGAGGAGAAACCTAGAACTAAACAAACAGAAGTATAGTCATAAGTGTGCTAGGTTTGTCATCATTTACTTTGTTTATATCGTTTGTTGTTGCTGTAGCTGCTGTACAGTTGTTCGGGTTTTTTTTCTTTTTGTCGTTGTTGCCCTCGCCAAGGAGGTGATTTTTTCCACTCGGGTTTTTGTCGGGTTGTTTGTCTGTCTGTCCCAAGATGGATAAAAGTATCGGGACCCATTTTGACAAAATTCGGTGGATATTTGGAATCCCACCAAGGATAAACTCTTTCATGTTCGTGTGGATTGGATTAAAAAGGCGGATTGGGTTTTTTCCTCGCTTTTTTCACCGTGCAGAGTACATGCTGAAATTTTGTTAATGTTTGAGCAATATTGTTGTGAATGATTATCGGGGGAAAATCAGGCTTTTGATTGTGTTATTTTCTACCAATTTGGGTAAAATTTGGTGAGGATAGATTACGACCCCGAAGCGGAGGTCAACATGAAAATAATACGGGAAAGGGTTGTCTCGAACGGAGAGGGATAAACGTTCCACTCTCGGCAGAGGTATACGGTTTCGCTTTTTTGGGTTTATTCTCTCTCTCTTCTCTCTTCTCTCTCTCTCTCTCTCTCTCTCTCTCTCTCTCTCTCTCTCTCTTCTTATGTCATTACGTGTGGAATATGAGGGGTGTTGAGGGAGCGGGGAACGTGGAGGGTTGGGAGGGCAACATAAAATCTTTGTCTTCTTGGGAGTCCCAAAAAGAGAGGCACATTTAACAGATTGGAATGGGTGGTATTGTTCAGCAAGAGAGAGAGAGAGGAGAGAGAGAGAGAGGAGAGAGAGAGAGAGGGGAGAGAGAGAGAGAAAGAAAGAGCCCGTAGCCAGCCAGCAGACAGAGAGGCAGACAGACAGACGACAGAGACAGGCATTAGGACATAGAGTGGAAAGTGAAAATGGGGTGAGGGAGCTCACAAGCGACGTCACGTTGGGGCTGGTTCCTTTCCTCGACTCCGAAATGTAGACTCGCATCCCCCCACCATCTTTTAACCGGGGAAATGATCGACTGTCTTTGGTTCTTCTAAGTTTGACCCTTTTCCTCATCAAAATAAAAAGCAGATAAACTCTGATATGTGTGAACTGTCCTTTGATCTTTGTGATATTCTTTTTTTTTAAAAATTCTGAATTTGGTTTGAATCTGCACTGACATACTCGTTGCTTTCACCTTTAAACCTAAATCCTTTCGTAGACACACAGCTGAACCCAGGAACCTTGTCAAGGATTTGAGAACACACACACACCACCCCACCACACACACACACACACACTCACACAACACAAACACAACACACACACACACACACAACCACAAAACTCACACACAACACACACAAAACAACACAAACACAACCACCACACACACACACACACACACCCCACACACACACACCCACATGCACACATACACACACGCACACAACTAGCGCGCGCTATGTGTTCGCAGTACTGTTGCGTCAAACGATCGTTTATTCGTGCATGTATTTGCATAAGCGTCTTTAGGTGTGGTTTTGGAGGAGGCGGAAGGGGAAAAGGAGTAGGGGGGAGATGGGAGTTAACAAAACCCTTTTTGTTTCGAAAATTTTTTTTCCTTTCAAAAGTCTGTAAAACGCTTTCCTATTACTTTAGGAAGACGGTTAATTTAACCATACTTTATTTATTTCGTTATTTTTGATTTTTTTTCATTTTTTTTTTATTTATTATTT
>CM031606.1:32715507-32718007 GCA_018398815.1 Conus ventricosus
TTGGGTTGTGTGTGTGTGTGTGTGTGTGTGGTGTGTGTGTAGTGTGTGTGAGTGTGGGGTGGTGTGTGTGTGCGTGGCGTTGCGTGCGTGCGTGCGTGCGTGTGTGCTTTAAATTAGAATCAGTATTTTATCCTGGTTTTTTTTCTTCTGTAATATGCGATTTGGGCTCTTGCGAAGTAAAGCGCTCTATACTTATCATTTTACATTACTTATATTGCTTCTGCCTCCTTCCTCATCCTTTCCACATTGACTCCTGCACACTAAGCTGTATTTCATGCACATATATTTTTAAACAGGAAATTATGCTGTGAATTTCCGTATTTCCAGTACTCAAACAGTGTTACATGTTTTCACGTTTGAACTTCACCTGCATATCACTTTCAGGATAATCAAACAGACACAATGTACACACTCAGCAAGTGGTAAAGCAACACACACACACACACACACACACACACACACACGCACACGCACACACACAAACACGCACACGCACACTCACACACACACGCACGCACGCACGCACGCACTCACGCACGCACGCACGCACGCACGCACGCACACACACACACACACACACACCGTAAAGAAATACATCCTAGTTAGAAAGAAACTCATGGAGGAGCGTGGCAGCAGAGAGTCCTCAGAAGAGAAGCCCCTTCAAGCAAGTGTTTCGGCCCTTATCTCCTGACACTCTAGGGGGGTTGGGCCACACCCGGTTCATGACTCGGTTTGTCCTCTGCTGCCCCCTTTTTTTCCCCCCATCTTGGGAGAGCCATGGCTGGGATTCGAACCCATGATCCTCTGGACATGCTCATTTTCTACTTAATGACTCGCGCTTTAACCACTGAGCCACAGGGACACCCGATATTTGTAGGGAATTTAAGCCTTATGAAGTTCACTTTTGTTCCTCCTTGACCAGATCCAGCTTGAACACCTCTCTGCCGCTTCTGCCATTGCTTTCAGGGCTCTAGATTTTTCCTTCCCCGCAACTGAGAGCTGTTTCATGAGGCTGTATGCAGGACGTTCCTACAAATCCCCTAGCTCCAATTTCTGCAGTGAGGACTTTGACCTGATAGCCTTCTCTCCTCAGGCTGTTTGCCAGATCAGCATACTTTTCAGTCTTGTAGATTTGAGCTGCCTCCATTCTGTTCATATGGCACGTGAGCTCGATCATGATCAGCTGCTTGGTTGACTTAGAGTGGACTGCTATGTCTGGTCTCATGCCACTCTTGCTGATGATCTCTGGGTGGGCTGTTCCATTCTGGGAGATCTGCAGTGCACTCCAGTCGTCTGCCCCATCCAGCAGACTCTGCCTGCAATGTTTCGAGTGGCACTGTTGTTTTTGGCCATGATTTGCTGCCTCCTGCCGTGAAGAATGTTGCGGGTGCTTTTGGAGTCCTGATTCTCCCTTTTGTGGTGTTTGTACTAGCCCAGACTACTTGTACAATTTCTTTGAGCACTTGGTTGTGCCTCCATGTGAACCTTCCTTGAGCCAGGGCTACTTTACATGAGCTTAGAACATGCTCCACTGTTTGTTTTTCATGGCAAAGGGGGCATGCAGGATCGTCTATTTTCCCCACTTCACCAGGTTTGCATTTGAGGGCAGAAGGTCATATGCAGATCTGAGAATGAAGCTGATCCTGAGAGGGGCCATGTGCCAAATGTCATTCCAAGTTAGACTTCTTTGGAGTGCATTCTCCCACGTTGTCCATTGCCCTTGCTGGCTCTGCTGGACTGCTTTTTGGAGTCTTTTTTGGTCTTCTTCTTTTCTCATCTCCTGAATCAGCATGTCTCTTTTGGCTTTTCCTTTGGTCTTTGACCACCATTCAGTTTTGGTCACCCCAGTCCTTGTCTGTTGGTCTGTGTGTGTCCTATTATTTCTCTGATCTTGAGACTTTCTTTTGCAGAATCCATCGCCTCTTGAACTTTCCATTTTCTGCCTGTCTTCAGCTGGGGCTTGATTGCTTCTACCACCTTTGTCTCCTGAGTCCTCCAGCATGCTTTGAAGTCTGATCTTCCCTGCTTTGTATTCCTCCAGGATGGATTTCAGTGGTAGTTTGAGCTTTGCTTGGCGACAGTACAGCGCGATGTCAGTCAGACAGGGTGGGACACCAAGCCATTTCCTTGTGAACTTGTTGATTTTGGCTTCCATTGCCTCCACTGTGCTGGTGCAGATGTCGTATATCATCAGAGGCCATAGGAGCTTTGGTATCAGCATGAACTGCAGACACCAGACCTTGTATTTGCCAGGGAGCCCACACTGGTCAATGGTCTCCAAGCCTTCTTCCGCCATCTGCTTGGTTTCTTTTGCTCTTTGTGTGTCTTTCAGCGTATCATCATACCATCTTCCAAGGCTCTTGACTGGCTCTTCTGTGACTGTTGGAATGGCCTGGTTGGCAACACTGAAGACCACAGATTCGGCCACTTTTCCTTTCCTCAATGAGAGACTCCGTGATTTCTTTGGCTTGAACTTCATTTCGGATGAGGCAACTTATGT
>CM031606.1:32723007-32750361 GCA_018398815.1 Conus ventricosus
GGAGGAGGAGAGTAGGAGGCTGTAAACCATGACCCTACCTGAAGGTCACAACCGAGGTTTGTTGTATTTCGGGTCATGTACGACTAGTTACACAAATACTGTCTTGAGGATTTTGTGTAGAAACTTTACATTGTTGTTGTGTGCAATGGTTCAGATTTCCATGGGGCAATGCTTTGTGTTTGACAGTCAGGAAGGTAAGAAGGTGTTGCCTGACTCTTCTGTTTTCTTTACCTTTTTTTTCTTTCGACTCGAAGATATAGTCGTAATATCCAAACTCACCAGCTACGACGCATCTGCACAATTCTTCGAAGGCTGAGACGTGATGTTTAATCTGCAGTCGTTTTTTTTATTTTTTACGCACCTGAGGTTTGTTAGCTCTCGAAGATCTTGAAAATGAAGTGAATATGAATTTAGACAGGCGAGAAGCTAGAAAGGAAAAAAAAAAAAGGGGGGGGGGAGGAAAACGACAAAAAAGGAGGCCAGCTGGCGGAGTGCAGTGACAATACAGCTTTTTGCGTGACAAAACATTTAGTGCCCTTGTCCTTTCTTCAAAAAAGAAAAAGAAACTTCAAAGAACATATCTAGGACGCATTGCCTACTGTGGTTTAAAGCAGTTGTGGCAGAGCAGTAGAATACAATAGATAAGCTCCACAAGTGTCAACCTCGGTGTAATGTCAGTGGAGGAAGGACTAGCGCACAGCCCAAACACACTCACAGCTTGCTTACGATCTCATTCATATATCATGCATTCGTCACATCAAACCACTAGTAAAGTCTATAACTTTACTACACATGTTCATAGAACGAAACAATCAATGCTATGGAATCAAATGAAATAAACATTCTCTCTTTCCCTAACTTCACAAAAAAATCATTTACTAAAACATCGTTACTAACCCGGGTATAAATAGATTTCACTTTACCTGCCAGGTGATCTTAACTATTCACGAATCACGTCTTTTTCTGTTCCTTTTCTTTTTCTTTTCACTGTCTCTTCACAAGCACGACACAACTGCTGCACCTGGGTTTTTTGTCTGATGGCGCCTGGTCAGGTTAGACTGTTGGCACTGCGTTGACTGTCGATGAAAGTGCCGCTGGCCAAGTAGAGGTCGAACTCCCGTGAAGATAGAACATGACTATCAACATCGATCTTTCTCCGTTCTTTCTTCCTGCATTAACGCTTGCATTCTCTCTCTCTCTCTCTTCTAGTCTGCTCTTATCAAATGACATGGTTCTTGTGACTTTTTGCTGTTTTGTTCTTGTCTTGCGATTTCCAACTCATTATTAGCAGCTCTCTCTCTCTATCCACATCCTCCTACAGGTCCTCCCTCTGCAGACTATCTCATGCCAATCTCTCAACTTGGTTCTCTTCTCTCTCCCCTCTAATCTCTCTCTCTGCCCTCTCTCTCCTGCAGAGCTTCCACTCGAAACCTCTCTCTCTCTCTCTTTCGTTCTCCTCCCTCCTCGTTCTGCCTTCCAACTCCCTGCCTTTTCTCTCCTGCAGAGACATAACCCAGACCCTCCTCTCTCTCTCTCCCTGTTTCGATCTCCAGCCCCTGCCTTCCTGTAGGCAGAGCCTACCCCCGAAACTTCTCCCCTCTCTCCCTTCTGTCTGTTCGGGTGACGTGCCTCCCTCCGTTTCATCTCCACTCTCACATCCTACTATTCGTTTCCGATCTGTCCAACAAAGGGCGAGTACCATTGTCAGTATTTATTACCCCCTGACACCCGAAGTTATCGCCCTCTAATTCCATTGGATAATCAAATCATGACACACGCCCTACACTAGCACCTTACTCTCCGTGTGTGGTCAATTGCATTTAATTGATTACTAGATTGTCACCCCCCAACACCCACTACCTTCCCCCCTTTCCTACTTAACTGGCGCCGGTGGCTTAAGTCGTGGACACTGGTCACTCCTAAATTGGCTAATGAGTCTGGTAGGCGGCCACGACGTCTCACCAAACCTACCGAACCTGGCGGTTCCAGCCACTCAACTGTCGTTGTCTCCTTCTGTTGCTTAAATTGGCCATTGAGACGCATGGACCGCTTTGTGGCGCCAAGATTCCTGGCGTTTGACATTTTATGTCCAGTTGAAGTGGCCGGCGACGGACCACACTTGGGTTGTGTGACATTTTGACCGTGACAATTTCCCCCTTGCAAAAGACTAGGCACCGCATTGCTCAAAACAAACGGTACCAAAAAGAAATACAACCGATTTTGCTGATCAACAGCACAACGTGCAAAGTGTGAAAAAAGATACTTTACAACCAACGTTTATAAATTAATAAAATATATCATTAGTGAATACCACTCCAATGATTAATCATTGTCTCGCTCGCTGCCGTTATTTCAATTCATTTTATAACGACCTCTGTGCGCGACCTATGCAATCCCCTACCTGCGGATTTGCCATATCTCTTCTCACAATTCTTATGAAAAGCACAATATAAATGATCACGATCCATGACACTTCACTGAGGAATCTCCCATCCTCACTCATTGCAATAATCTCACTACACAAGCGACTGTAATGCGCCAACATAACTACATCACAGAACATCTCACAAAAAAAATTATGAACAATCTCACACAAAAAAAATATGAACATAGCACAACTGGAATGAACCCATATCCAATCAACATTAACTGTGATCAACTCATACTATCAACAAAGCACCCCGGATATGACTGACTTCCTCTGAGTTGCAGACTTGCTAGAACTACACGGCTTAAGTAGTCACTCCGACATTCTGTCGACCTGGGGATGTACTGCACTCGATACCTGTAGGGCTGCAGTGCCATTGCCCAACGCAGAACCTCTGCTGTTTTTCAGCTGCGCCTCTGCAGGAATTTGGTGGTTGGTGTTCTTGTTCTCTATCACTAAACTCTTTCCCATACAAGTATTTGTGGAACTTCTCACGGCCCACACGACAGCTAAACACTCCTTCTCACACCGTTGCGTACCCTTCTCACACTTTGTCAACTTCCTGCTAGCATAACTCACAGGAACCTCGACCCCTCATGCTCCTGTAACAATAATGCACTATCCCACCCGCCTGAATGCATCTGTCCGCAACAAAATGGTTTGGACATATCTGGTTAGCTTCAGATGGACGAACTAGTCTTTCCAACACCGCTGCAGTGCTTGCTCTGCTGCGTCTGACCACTCGTCCACTGCCGGTTTCCTTCCATTCCCTCCTTGACCAAACACTGAGAGACTCGGATTCTGAGAAATTTGGAACAAACTCCCGTGTGAAAACCATAAAAACTAGCAGACCCTGACGTCTGTTTTTGGTCGTGTGTCCTCTGTATTCATCAGCTTCTCCACCTTCCCCTTTCTGGCTGCTTTGTGTCGCCTCTGACTACAAAACCTAGGAAACTCCTAATGTCTAGCCCTTCATACATGACACATCCCTGTATGTCTCTTCTGAAACTTAGGAACAAAATCTCCCCTTCTTTCTGCTGGTCCTCCTTTCACCTCAACAATGATTGCTGCTGCGCCTATGTGCCTGAGTCTCACGCTAATATATTTGCGGAGAAAATTCGCATGGAAAAAGTTTGTTGCCCATTCACATCAATTCGGTGATCCCGACCGACCTTTTCAGTGATGGTGATGGGTCCTTTCCAATCACAGCAGCTTGTTGTGACCGTGGGAAGCAGTACCAGGCCTGATCTCTCTTCCCACCTTGAGGAGTGCTTCCTCACCTTCCTGTCATATTGCTTCTTCTGACCGACCCTAGCATCCTGCAAACCTTTTCCTGCAACCTTACATGTCTCATACCTGTGGCCCACCTTTGGAACAGGGCGAGATGGCCAATCGGATCGATAGCCCACTCTCCTGAATGGGTGTCAAATTAAGGGGATGTTTAAGAGGCGCCTTCATCTTCACTCCCTCTTGTGGCTGACCTTTGACACACGTCACATGAACAATGCAAGAAACGCTTGATGTCTGCCATTGCTCCTGGCCAATGAAAGTCAATCCAAAGAAATCGGTCTGCTGTTGTGCTGGGTGCCGAGATGACCCCCATGACGACTCGTGACCCACTGAAATGACATGTCACGATAACAGGCTGGTACCCTCTAACTGAGTTGTCACCTTACCTGTCTTCCCCTGTGAACACTCGTATCAACAACCCGCCTTTCACAAGAAATTCGATCTCACCGTTCTCCTCTAACCTCCTGATTCTCTCCCTCCACCTCTTGCTCACTCCCAAGACTTCACGAGCGAAGGGTCTTGTTCCTGCGCTTCCCTAAACCACAGGCGACACATCTCTCCTGACTCCTTGCCGGAACACCAACGGTTTAATCAACCTTTTCCCTCCTTCTTGCTCCGTGTTTGAAACTGCTGCCCCTGTAGCATTCAACAACGCAGGATCCCCTGGACCCCTTGCACTGGTATATTTCCAATATCAAATCGTGAAGGGGTTTTCTCCATCACCAACGCAGACAACTCGCCTGAGAAGTAAGGGGTACGTACATTCTATCTTAGCAACAGAAACGCCCTCACAGTGCCATCGATTAGAGTACAGGTCTGGATTTGCCCTGCAAATCCCCTTTCTCACCAGCGTTGTTCGTACTACCCCGCATGAACAACCAGTGTTCTCTAACACTTTCACCCCTCTGCGGCCCAATCCCCACCCTTCTTCCACTGGTAACGAACCACACAGCCTAGTGCCCTCCATCCCTACACTACTGCGGTCCATGCTAGCCCAAGGCTGTAACAATCCACCCTCGTCCAGACGAAGCCCCGTTGTTCCACTGCAGTCGTTTCCCTTGACGACCCTTATCCACCTCTTGCAAGGCTGCTGCCTTCGGAACCTCCATGCGACAATCCCCTCGCCAACATCTCCCTCCTTCTTGTGACAGATGAAACACCTAATGTCCCGTTGCCCTTCCCTCTGCCCAATAGGGGGGGGGGGATAAGAGTGGAATAGGGGAATGGGGAAAATGGTGGGGATATTGGTGGATAATTTTGGTTTTGGGTTGGGGGGGGTTTTGTGGGGGGTAAAAATAATCGGGGATGTAGGGATTTTATAAAGTGGAGAAGGATAGAAGAGATAAGGAAGATAAGGGGAAAGATAAGGTTAAAAATAGAAGAGAGTGTAAAAGAATTAGGATTATTAGAAAGAGAGAGGATGAAGGATTTGGTTGGTTGATGAAATTAAGTATTGCGGGAGGGAAGTTAGTAGAGGGATAGGAAAGTTAGAAGGAGGAGTAATAGATATAGATAAAGGGAGATATTGTTTGAGTGACTATCCATACGGAGTACTCTCACCTGCGTTGTAATTTAGGCCTAACGAAATGCGTCTGAACCCCTCCTCGTGAGGCAAAAGCCCTTCATAAACATTCCTTCACAGCGCCGAAATCAACTGTTGTGCTGCTGGTATCGCAGTGAAAAATCTGCAATCCTTACCCGTCAATAGCGCTACAAAATGACTGCCCACTCTTCTGGAGGCCAACCCTGAACTGTCGCAAACGTGTCGAAACGACTGATGTAGCATCAATCGAATCGCCTGCAAGAATTTGGTTAACTTGGGTTCGGGGCAGAGCTGCGCACAGAGTCACTGAAATGAGCTACCATCCTCGGTCTCCTATCCCTTTGTATTTCTCACTTTCTTTCTCCAACTCTAATTGAACCTTTAATCTTTCCGTTTCCTGCTTCATGTCCTTTCTTTTCCTTCCTCCTGCGTTTTCCCTAGCCGGTTAGCCATGACCTGAATCCCCTTACTTTTCTGTTTCCGCGCATTCTTTCTGTTTTCCTGCCCTCCCTTATTCTTTTCCTGTTTCCCTGCGTTTTCCCTAACCTTTTCCCGGTGTTCTGCTATTTCGACTGCGATACGGCGTCTTTCCGCGCGTTCATCCTGTCCATCTTTTGTTGGTTTTCACAATGCACGTCAACTCATCTCCTGAGTAACCTCGATCACGAGAGCGACGCTCACAAGTTGTTCATAGGGGTGTTCTTTTCGTCCGCCATTATATCTCCTTTTTTTTTGAACAAGATTTTACTACTACGACAGCCAAACTGGTGTTACCGACACGAGTACGTAATAGCACAATCCTAGAAGGATAATATTACTTGGGACACTAAGTAGTTTTTAATAAGACGCTCCAGCGCCTGTCCCAACTATAGAGCGAATTATAGCATCTGCGGCGAAATGATACTCGGGCGAAATGCCAAGCCTAGTATTTAACTATCTGAAGCAATGCAAGCCTAGTAATTTAACTATCTTGGAACATACAGTAAGCAACCCCTTGTCTTAGGATTACAATACTTGAATCCCACCAGCTTCCTCTCTGAGAAGTTGAACAATTATAATAAATGGGACAAATATCCTGGCAAGCTCGCCAATAAATTGTCCAACCTCGGTGGTAATGTAATGGATGAAGGACTATCTAGCGCACAGCCCAAACACACTCACAGCTTGCTTATACTATCTCATTCATATATCATGCATCGTCACATCAAACCACTAGTAAAAGTCTATAACTTTACACACATGTTCATAAACAAACATCAATGCATATGGAATCAAATGAAAATAAAACATCTCTCTTTCCTGAACTTCACAAAAATCATTTATCTAAAACAATCATTAACTAAAACCCGGTATAAAAGATTTTTACTTTACCTGGCCAGGTGATCTTAACTATTCACGAATCACGTCTTTCTTTTCTTTTCTTTTTCTTTTCACTGTCACTTTCACAAGCACGACACAACTGCTGGGACTGGTTTTGGTCTGATGGCGCCTGGTCAGGTTAGACTGTTGGCACTGGCGTTGGTCTGTCGATGAAAGTGGCGCTGGCCAAGTATGGGGTCGAACCCCAGTGAAGATAGAACAGTGACTATCAACATCGATCTGTTTCTCCTTTCTTTCTTCCTGCATTAACGCATTGCACTCTCTCTCTCTCTCTTCTAGTCTGCTCTTATCAAATGGACATGGTTGCTTTTCTTTTCTTTTTTTTCTTTTCTTTCTTTTCCTCCTCATTAGTTAGCACTCTCTCTCTCCACATCTCTCCTCAGTCCTCCCTCTGCAGACTATCTCATGCAAATTTCTCTCAACTTGGTTCTCTTCTCTCCTCCCTCATCTTTTCTCTCTGCCCCTCTCTCCTGCAGAGCTTCCACTCCGAACCTCTCTCTCTCTCTCTCTGTTCGTTCTCCTCCTCGTTCTGCTCTTCATCTCCCTGCCTTTTCTCTCCTGCAGAGACTATACCCAGAACCTCCTCATCTCTCTCTCCCTGTTCGTTCTCATCTCCCTGCCTTCCTGTAGGCGAGAGCCTACTCCCCCGAACTTCTCCCCCTCTCCCTCTGTCTGTTCGTTTTCTTCCTTCCCCGTTCTCTCACTCTCACATCCTTCTTATTCGTTCCGATCTGTCCAACAAGGGCGAGTACCATTGGTCAGTATTTTTACCCCTGACACCCGAAGTTATCTCCCTCTAATTCCATTGGATATTCAAATCATGACAGTCACGCCTACACACCTTACTCTCTGTGGTGGTCAATTGGTCTTTTAATTGATTAGCTAGATTTCACCCCCACCACGCACTACCTTCCCCCCTTTCCTACTTAACGGGCGCCGTGTGGCTTAAGTCGTGGACACTGGTCACTCTAAATTGGCTAGATGAGTCTGGGTAGGCGCCACGACGTCTCACCAAACCTACCGAGACCTGTCGGTCCAGCCACTCAGACTGTCTGCTGTCTCCTTGCTGTGCTTAAATTGGCCAGATGAGACGCATGGAGCCGTCTTTGTGGCGCCAAGATGTCTGCGTTTGGACTTATGTCCAGTTGAAGTGGCCGGCGACGGACCACACTTTGGTTGTGTTGAATTTTGACCGTGACAACAAGTTTGAACTCGACATACGAGAACAGTATTCGAGGGGGGAGACGATTGGTGTGTCATGTGCTGAGGAAACAGAGGCGAAAACGCGGACGAAAAAGTTCTCAACATCTTTAGTTCCATCGGTTTTGAAGTGAAAGCGGAAGGTCTTGCAGGGGTTCATAGGAGTGGGAAGAATGAGCAGGCGATAGGAGGCAATCAGCGTGCAGTCTTTTTTAGAACAGTTTGCCTCCTCTAACACCAAAACCGCAGTTACGAAGCGGCGGGTCCATGCTGAAGTCTTCTCCATACAGAAGTCTACCTTTGTAGAGAGGTTTTCTATGGAGAGATTCATCGTTGGCATTTTTCTCGGCGTCCGTTAAGTGTCCACCAGCAGCCCTAGTATGGCCCTTTAGTGGTCGGCAGAGCTACAAGCAACATGAATTAAACTGTCTGCTACTCACGGGCAGCTCAGGTGATTGTCTTACCCACAAGAGCAAGTGCTCACACCACCTCAGACAGTAAAACTTCTGATGGGCCTTCCTGACAATAAGAGGACATCACTCATGTCTGGTGCGACTGAAAAATGATGGCTGTGCATAATTCGAAATGGTTCCTTTTCTGACTTATCGTCCTCAGGACAACATTCATCTTGCCTGTATTAAAATTCAAGTCCGTTTTAAACAGAAGAAAGCTTATCAAAACTTCATTTTAAAAGTTCTTCACTTTTCATCGGTATTTCTTTTATCAATCAAATATAGATTTTTTTTTAAAAACTACTTTTCTCTAATCATCGTCGTTTCATTTATTCATAACTATTGATATATTTTTCGGGTCACGTGAATGGCCGACTTCTGTTAATTCTGTTGCCAGTGTCTGATTCGTTGCCACTTCGGGGATTCGGATTACACACACTAGGCCAGTGAAACGACTATATCCACGGGAAAATCGATAACACCACTAGGCCAGTGAAACGGCTAAATCCACGGGAAATCGGATAACACCACTAGGCCAGTGAAACGGCTAAATCCACGGGGATTCGGATTACATTACTAGCCAGTGAAACGACTATATCCACGGGGGATTCGGATTACATCACCATGCCAGTGAAACGACTATATCCACGGGGGATTCGGATTACACCACCATGCCAGTGAAACGACTATATCCACGGGGATTCGGATTACACCACTAGGCCAGTGAAACGACTATATCCACGGGGATTCGGATTACACCACTAGGCCAGTGAAACGACTATATCCACATCCACGACAATTATTGACATTTACACTGTTGCTTGAGGTTCTACCATTCAGACACTACCATTCCAATGAAACGAATGTATCCACATCTACGACAGTTATTGACAACTTAAACTGTTGCGATAGGTTCTACCATTCAGAGACACCAGCAATCCAGTGAAATGACTACAGCCGTATTAACTACTAGTACTATCATTGATAGCTCAGGCACTTCAGGTACTTCTCTCATTGCTGTGAGGAAGCCGACTACTATGACCTCTAGCAGTACTATGGGTGTACGGGTGGCTCAGTGGTGGAGGTGCACCATGTCCACTATCAAACGCTTGCGACTTCGAATCCGCTGGCACACAACATGAAAACGTCGTCGTCATGCACAAAACGTGATTTCGTTCCGGTGGTGTTAGGTGAAATAGCCACCCCCACCCCCACCCCCATCCCCCTTTCCGCTACCACCTCTCTCTTTTCTGTCTTCCCCTTGTCACCCGTCGAGGGTAAGAACATTAGATGTAAATGCAACTAGCAAACTTCCGCTGCATCAGTTGAACGATTGGTGCTTGTTGTAGACTCTGATGATTTGATTACTTTTAACAGTCTTGGAAACTCTGTCCCACCTTTTATTGTAGAGAAGTGGAGAGAGGAGATAGAAGGGTGCGTTTTATTTTTGAGGGGAGACGGTTCTGCATGAGGCCTTATGAAACCGCAAAACTACCAGCCGCCGTGGCGAAGTAGTTAGCGTCGGGACTCCCGCTGGGAGGTCGTGGGTTCGATTCTCATCAGAGTCATGTGGGATTTTTCTGCCCCGACCAGCTCCTACCCAGAGTTGAGTTTGCTACGAGCTCGGTTGGGAAGACTGAGACCACACAGTCGAGTTCATCCACTGAATGCGTCTCGAGTGTGTTGCTCAAATTCCCTGACCAACACTGCAGGTGTCTGTATCTCTCGGGCCAGGTTGACACCGGGATATATTATGAAAGTAAGCGTAGAGCACAGCCCTGTCATGCAGTCTCAGACTTGAATGGAAATCCGTAGCATCATCTTCATCATTCTCATTCTCATAGATCATCATTCAAAAATGTCCCAAATTCTGTGGCCCTTCATGCCCTGCATTCATGTGACCTAAGTTTCGAAATCCTCCTGCCGCGCCTATAGCCTGTTTGAATCCGTTGGGGTCACCGGTATCGAAATTCATGGGGGCTGTCGTTGGACGGACGTGGTGGGCGCCCTCCAGAGGGAGAGCTCACTCACGTCGGCTTCGCGACAAAACAATTATTGTCGTCAGTAGGGGCTTAGTAGGCGGTGTCCTGCATATGTTAGATCAGAAACAGGCGCCACTGAACACCACCAAAGTGACTCGGCAGCAGTGCAGTGTCAACTCCAAGGGTTCCCTCTTGACGACTTGACACTGACTGCTCCTGTGGATTGCCGGTGCGGGGCTGCGGCGGGATGGGCCGGGCCGGGCTGTGGACGGGGTGTCGGAATGAGCGGTGTAGGTACAATGCCACTGAGGTGGCACAGAATATGGGGAAAAAAGCAGGAGAGAGAGAGAGAGAGAGAGAGAGAGAGAAGAGAGAGAGAGAGAGAGAGAGAGAAGAGAAAGAGAGAGAGAGAGAGAGAGAGAGAGAGAGAGAGAGAGAGAGAGAGAGAGAGAGAGAGAGAGAGAGAAGAGGAGAGAGAAGAAGAACAAAAAGGGAAAGATAAAAAACACAAAAAACTGTTTATTTAATAAACGATGGTCTGAAAATGTAACTGACAAACTTTCTCTGCATCACTACAACAGTTTTTGTGTTGTACGCACTGGTGGTTTACACAGGGTTTGTTAGTAAGTCTTAGAAACGTTGTGGCAATTTTCGTCTACTTGTTCAAAGGTTAACAAGAGAAGGAAGAGTACGTTTTACGCGTCAGGGGAGAAAACATCATTACGAGGCTTCTCACAACGTAAAGCGGGGTTTGGACGTCATCTTAGTATGTGATAGAGAGTACTACTGTGCAGTTTGTACACGAGTTCAACTTGGTTGATTTCTACCTAGTTTCTCTGCCATGCCAGTATACTTCGATTAGCCTGCTTTACTGAGACTGATGAGGATATTCTGCTGCAAAAAGACAGACAGTGATAGAGACCAAACTGTCACGAGAGTTTCTCATCCACTATTACTTCGAGGAAGAGAGAGAGAGAGAGAGAGAGAGAGAGAGAGAGAGAGAGAAGAGAGAGAGAGAGAGAGAGAGAGAGGAAGAGAGAGAGAGAGAGAGAGAGAGAGTCTTTGATACTGTATTTCCTTTACCATGACATATCTATTACTAAACGAGCGGGGGGATAGCTATGTACTAACTTTTTGTCTTTCTGTCAGTGAGGAATTAATACACAGCGATTCCCATTTCATTTAACGTACAGGAACGGACAGAAAAGTCACCGAATTCAGATCGTAAGTACTGTTTCATTGCAAAAACAGAAAAACAGAGAAAAGACGCGCACACAAAGAAAACTATAACATACGAAGAAGTGAAAAACTCAGTGTACCACCCAGGAACGTATCGACGTTGCTAGAGTAACTGCGTGATGATACATTTCAGATGTCGTTCACATGTCTGAGTATAAACGACAGACAGACAGACAGACAGACACATACGCACGCGCGCGCATACATGCATACATACATACATACATGCATACAAACATACATACATACATACATACATACATACATACATACATACATACATACATACATACATACATACGTACGTACATACATACATACATACATACATACTTACATACATATACAGGAGGGAGAGAGAGATTGAGAGAGAGAGAGACAGAACAGAGAAGAGAGAGAGAGAGAGAGAGAGAGAGAGAGAGAGAGAGAGAATGAATGATGAATGAATGAATGAATGAATGAATGAATGAATGAATGATAGTTTATTCATGTATGCCTGAGCTCTTTATGAAGGGGTAAATGTACAATACATAACGTTTTATCATACCAATTCAAAACAAGCACATCAACAACAACTATGGCAATCCTATGCAGCACTATGAAGCAGCTATTTCTCTATATTTAAAAGCCTTATACAAAAACAATGAAAAAATTGCGTACAACATCAAGGTGTGTTTGTCCGAGTGTACAGATCCTGACATGATGGAGCGTCAGCAATCATAAATATGAGGATAAGTTTGACCTACCTACTACTTCAACCACATCAATGGTGAAGATGGTCAAGCGTTTGCATTCGCAGCCCAGTCATAAGGTCAACTTAACGGCGAGGTCGATTTCTTTTTTCAGCATCGAAACCCTCACAGTACACTCAACAGAAAAAACTGTACCTGCTTCAGTTTAGGCAAAATTAAAAGATGCGAAAATGGGGAGATTGGCTCCGCATTCTATGTTCCGTGCTACGGTCAGGATGAACTTTAAGCAGATCATTATCTCTATGACCACTGGATTATGGGACTTGAACTAGCATCCCTTACCAACAGCCGTTTTGTTTGAATTGCTATCAGTCAGCTAGTGATCTTGAAAATACATCGTGAAAAAATGTGTATTGAGCGTCCAGTTGTTTAAAAGTGTGAGAAACTCGCGCCTGAGATGCTTGTTATGTTGCGTTCTGATCTGCTATAACTTCAAACCCTCTCAACGCTTCCTCCGAGGCCCGAGACATACTGTCATTAAATTCGACCCGAGCCCTCAGAGTGTCCATAAAGTGGGTGAAACACGACAGGGTGGTTCCACTCTTGGCGGAGGAAGGCGCCAACCAGTGCCGACACCCCCCCCCCCCCCCCCTCTCCTCCCTCCACCCAAATAAATGCCTCGGATGCGACTCACATGCACTGCGCCAGGTGTTTTTATCACGACGGAATGTGTCGAAATATTCAAGTACAGGTTAGATGTCATATATATATCTTGCGTTCAACCCAATCACAGGTCTTTGGAGCATTGAACACCGTATCGTTGATATAATTATATGGTGCACATCCTGCCTGTCCCACCTCTTGCTGAACTATTTCCTGATAAACACTTTAAGAAAACTAGTCCGAGCTGCGCTCTGGATGGAGGACCATGGACCAATCGTCATATGTGCGAAACGGCAACAGAGACAGATTGTTTGGGTGGAAAGAAAGTTATCCAAAAGAAACCAATTTTTTTTCCAAGACTAACGAAACCAGACTAAATGCCGAGTTTCGCATCGATCGCAGACCTTAGCAAATAACTTCCGCTGCGTGGATTAAACCCAAAGTGAAAAGGGATTAATGTGACGAGAACAAGATCAGACTCCTTGGACAAATCATGCCACACGCGGAACATACTGGTATCTTTTCGGATTAGGGCAGAATGGTTCTTCCGTCGCATTCTACGATATGGCGATCTTAAAACAGTGGGACGTGAACGCCGAACTTGTAGAAAAGGGGTTTATTTTCAGGACTGGAGCCTAATCCGTCTGTGCTGTTTCATAAGTGTACGGCTTAATCTGTAGGCGTCCAGTTCGTTTCCTGTTGTTGAACTGAATACGTCACGCGCGCCGACAATGACACGGCTTTACAAGACCCCCGCTAGATTTGTGTGGCATGGATTAAATGACTGGCTGGCTGTGGAAAGATGATGTGACAGATGTATCCTAGAAAGCTAAGTTTTCGATTGTTTTGAAAGAAACGGACACAGAGCCAAACAATGCCGATTCACAAAGATGCTAAGGTCTGTGATAGAAGTAGGTCAGTGTCCATTTTCTGCGGAGCAGATTCAGATAGAAATTAACTCTGTTTCTAGTTCCTCTTGCATTATGCAGTGGTGTTGGAACTAAAGTGTTTGGAAGGGGTGAGGCAGACAACCTCATCCCCAACTGAAAACACTAAGGACTGAGTGGGATGGGGCAGACAATCTCTGTCCCCTTTTTTCCATAGAAATTTGGAAGAGAATGCATGTCCATTTCCGTCAAAGCGAATCCAAAAAAATGACAGTTTCTAGTTGTTCTTGCACTGAGCATTGCGTTGGAACCACGGGAGCGTTGGGAAAGATAGGGGGTACCGACCCCCCCCCCCCCCCCCCCCCCCCCCCCCCCCCCGCGTCCTCCTTCTGAAAATATTGGGGGCAAGGAGCGGACAATATTTTCTGCCCCCCCCCCCCCCTTCCTTCCCGATGTTTGAAGCCAAATATGGACGTCTTGTTACAGTGCGTTCACCCCGGCCCCTCCACAATTTCATAGGAATTGGAAGAGATGTATACCCCCTGTAAAATTTTGGAGAATGGACGTTCCTCCCTCCCCTGAGTTTACATAAGTTAGGACACACACACACACAAAACAAACACACACACACAACACACACACACACCACACACACCACACACACACACCACCACGCACGCACGCACGCACGCACGCAGACGCACCCCACACACACACACAACACACACACACACATGCTTTTATAACCTTTGGAAACGAGTTCTCCCTTGCCCCTCCCTATTCACGTTTCTACAAGAATTTGGAAATAGCTATCTAAACACCAAGACAGCCCAATGTGTGTGTGGTGTGTGCGTGCGTGCGTGCGTGCGTGCGTGCGTGCTGCTGCGCGGTGTGTGTGTGTGTGTGTGTGTGTGTGTGTGTGTGTGTGTGTGTGTGTGTGTGTGTGTGTGTGTTCGTTGTGTGTGTGTGTGTGTGTGTGTGTGTGTGTGTGTGTGTGTGTGTTGTGTGTGTGTGCGTGTATTTGTGTGTGTGTGTGTGTGTGTGTGTGTGTGTGTGTGTGTGTGTGTGTGTGTGTGTATTTGTGTGTGTGTGTGTGTGTGGTGTGTGTGTGTGTGTGTGTGTGTGTGTGTGTGTGTGTGTGCGTGCGTGTTTATCATGAACAAATTAGTAATGGGGAAAACAAGTAGAGAATGACTGTTCCTCCACCATCATAACAATGGCTTCATACATTTCTTTTAAAAAGGAGGAAAAGTAGGGAGGGTTTGTGAGAGAAAGAAAATGGGAATGAAAAGTGAGGGCATTAGTTTGTAAATATATAATCCTTCACGGGCAGCATTTGGGGACCATTGTAGTCCATTTTGAAAACAGAATCATTGATATTGCTTCCTCAGACGCCTTTTGTCCACTGATTCAGACTCACAAGTGAAATATGACTGATTGTGTCAGTCATCATTTGGTATCAAATGGATACATACCACTGTCTGTAACTCTATTGGTGTGTGTGTGTGTGTGTGTGTGTGTGTGTGTGTGTGTGTGGTGTGTGTGTGTGTGGTGTGTGTGTGTGTACACGCACCTTCGTGCATGCTCAAGGTGTAGCTTCTATCCATCAGTGTAAACTTGAGCAAAAATGCCCCTGACCAGTTGAAACGAAGACGCCGAAACGAAACAAAACAACATAAAACTCTGCCACCCATCTTCATTAGCGTTACTCCAAGAGACGACCGCAGAGAAGTGGAAAATGCGTTTGGGAATCCGGGGCGGCTGTCTGGTTTACGGCGTGAACCATTTAGTTATTGTACATGCGTGTGTCCCCTGTGATGTTCCGGCTCCTGTCACGAAGCTAGCGTAATCAAGGCCGGAGAGAACGTCTCGGTGTCCTACTGCCCTCTTCCGAATTTCGCAACAAGCGTAAAGAACTCACAGGACACGAGGCGCAAGCCACGCGCCAAGTCGAGTCGTTGTTGTTTAGATTGTTGCCAACCATGCAGACTGTTGTGGAGCGAATTGTCATTCCGGAGCAGATTGTCATCTTTCATCACTTTCTGTTTCGACAGATGGCGTAGTCATTGATACTGTGAAGCTGATCGTCACAATTTGTGAATGTACAGTTTGGGGTTGGGTCTGACTGGCCATTTGCATCTTGTGATCTAGGTTTGAAGTGGATTAGTAAATTATGAACATGCTTGAGTAATAATGACTGGCAGATTTGAACTGAGCACCTCGAAAGACTCAAACCAAATGACAGTGATGGATGAAAGTATTTCAAGGCTACCATGAGCCTGCATAGGCGTGCCATTCAGATCACTTGTCCAAGAAAACAGGCCAAACGTTATCATCTTCACCGGCGTCGTCGACATCATCGTCGTTGTCGTTGTCAATTCAGGGCGTTCTTTCAAATTTAGAATCTGAGCATAGTCAGGTATATCAGAAGCTTATTTTCTTACTCCTCTATCGCCACCGTTATTACTACCAGCACCAAAACGCTTTACTGCTATCGCTGGAATGCATTGGCAGTGATATATAGCGTGGATAGTCATCATTATCTCCCTACTTTAGTCTGTATATTACAAAAAAAATGACCAGTCAGATTCCACCAGCCAAACCATGCATTCACGTATGGCGGCAGTTTGTTCCACGATGGTCATCCATGTGTGACATCAGTACAAAAACTCATTCAAGTATGGAGGTTATGTTTATTGCTATGTCACCTCCAGTAACATTGCGTTCAACGATGATCATTTGAACCTCCGTGTCAGTAAAAAAAAAAATGTCACCAGATGAGCTGTAATATACTTGGGTAACATTTTGCACCGCAACAAAGGCCACATTACTCGGGGGTTGAGGAGTTAATGCAGTCTGCGTGTGGGTGTCAGTATGTCTTATCAGGATTGACGTATGCGTGTTTGCGCGCACACACACACGCGCGCGCGCGCGCGCGCGCGCGGCGCATGCATGTACGCACACACACACACACACACACACACACACACACACACACACACATGTGCGCGCTCGCGCCGAGATCGTCAACGAGAGAGGAGAGAGAGAGAGAGAGTGGAGGAGAGAGAGAGAGAGAGGAGAGAGAGAGAGAGAGAGAGAGAGAGAGGAGAGAGGAGAGAGAGGAATACAACAAACAACAAACATTCAAACAAACAAACAAAGAAAAGGAGCGATCTAAAAAGAAAGTCAATCGACCAATCAAAATGATTATTAGATTTTCGTCGACTGTGGCTGTTTCTACAGCCACATTTATTGGGTTTTGGCTTTTACTTTTGTGCTATCGACTTCGGCTTCTTTCTCTGTGGCAAATGAAAGGAATGGACCAATGTGTCCAGTAACATCCTTTGAGCAACCAAGTCAGGAATGAGAGGAGAGGGATGGCAAGAACAATGAAACAGAAATTTGGCTCAATGAAGACAGCACTCATCTGAAAATTGTTAAAATCCCGAGTATTTCTTTTTGTATCTTGCACACCGCGGATTTCTCTCTTCTCTCTCTCCTCTCTCTCTCTCTCTCTCCTTTTTTTTAATCGTTGGGTCTTTTTGTTCCTTTCTAATCCAACTTCAGTTGGTGGTCTGAATAAGACGAAGAAATGAGATCTGCACAGGATACAATGAGCGCTTCACACACACACACACACACACACACACACACACACACACACACACACACACACACACACTCTCTCTCTCTCTCTCTCTCTCTCTCCTCTCTCTCTCTTCTCTCTCTCTCTCTCTCTCTCTTCTCTCTCTCTCTCTCTCTCTCTTACACACACACACCACACACACACACACACACACACACACCACACACACACCAGAGAGAGAGAGAGAGAGAGAGAGAGAGAGAGGGGGGGGAAAGAGAGAGAGGAGAGAGAGAGAGAGGAGAGGGGAGAGAGAGAGAGAGGAGAGAGAGAAATGGGAGTTGTCTCTGATTTTTAAAAAAGTCTTTAAAAATATCCATTTTAATTGGAAAATTAAACGACACTTGCTTTAAGTTCAACTGCAATTATTTCAAAACCTGCTGTTGGGTAGAGGCACGCATAGCATTTTCTTCGCGCGTTCTGTCTGCATCAGCAGACGAGTAATAAAAGGTAAACAACAAAATAATCATACCACGAAACAGAGGAAGATATGTGCATTTTACTTTATATTGCGATGAGTTTCCTCGCTGACAGTAACAATCTAAATTTCACACGGATCGATCTACTGAGATGGTTATGTAACAGACTATGAAAGCACAGCAAAAAAGTAGCATTCATATGAAAAAGAAGAAAACACACCAGACCACGCCCCTAATTAATTCAGCGAAGACAAAAAAAATCGATTGCGTTTCTCTTTATCGTTATCTTCTCTATTTCCTTTCTATGGTATTTTCATTCATAACAACAGGATACGATTGTTTTTGTACTATTAATTCACTTATTTACTTTTTCTTTTAAAACAAGCAAACAAGAAAAAAAAAACAGAAAAAAAGGTAAAAACCCAATACAAAGCGGCGGGCATAACAATTTCTTTGTCATTGAAAAACACAAGCAAACACCACACACACACACAACACACACACACACACACACACACACCACACACACACACTTTACTTTGCTTTACCTATATAAGCCCTTAGTCGCGTTGCTTGTATGCGTTCATTCGCGTACTACACTATATTGTTTACCTGCATCTATGTTAAAGCCTGTTTTTTTTTCCCACAGAAAGCCTGTCATCAAACTATGTCCTCACCCTCATCTTCACGCCTTTTTTTTAAAAAATTGTTTTATTTGTTGACAGTAAAAGCAGATTTCTGGGGTGCGGAATCTTGTTTCGAAAAATTGGCCTGTTGCCATAGATCCTCCTCCGCGCGTTTCGTGCAAGTGGCTTACGAGATTTCGGTATGTTGTCTAGTTCGGAAGTGCGGAAGACAGACAGAGAGAGGAGAGAGAGAGAGAGGAGAGAGAAGGAGAGAGAGAGAGAGAGAGAGAGAGAGAGAGAGAGAGAGGACAGACAGACAGACAGAAGACAGACAGACAGACAGATAAGCGGATCGAGAGAGAGAAGGGGAGGGGGGGAGAGAGAGAGAGAGAGAGAGAGAGAGAGAGAGAGAGAGAGAGAGAGAGAGAGAGAGAGAGAGAGAGAGGAGGGGGTGGATGGAAACAGTGAACAGAGATACAGGAGTCGAAGAAAGGAGACAGAGACATAGGCACCGGGACACGACGACAAAGAAAAGCAACAACAACCCGGAAAAACTCGCAAGCTCAGGTCCCCAGGAGGGGGAACCGGGTGGTGGAAATGCAGCAGGAGAACAGTAGAGACAGGACGACGGAGAAGAGAAAGTGGAGGAAATCAACGGTCTGAAAGGAAGAGAGATTAGGGAGCTGGGCGCCACCTGTTCTCCCTCTGAAAGGAAGAGAGATTAGGGAGCTGGGCGCCACCTGTTCTCCTCTGACAGGAAGAGAGATTAGGGAGCTGGGCGCCACCTGTTCTCCCTGCAGAACCGACACGGCGTTCCATCTTTGTTTCTGTCAACATGGTTTACATCCTTTTGGGTTTCCTCCCTAGGGGGGGGGGGGGGGGGGCGTATCAGAAAGCGCGAAAGCACTTTTTCTTTTTTACACAGGAAGAAGATGGAGTTAGAGAGAAGGGTGTTAGGAAATGTATGACAATACATAAACGTCAAAAGTATAACAGAATCATCTAGGCTGGTGATGAAAATGGCGAAGAACGTAATTGTTTTTACTGGAAAATCGTACTGGGAAGGAATTTGTTAGGAAAAATAATTGTAAATTAATGATTGATTTCAAGACTAGAAGGGTCTTCATGACAGAGAAGACCACTGTCAATGACGAAGGGATCTGAGATGTCTGTGTTTGATCTGCATCTGTATCACAGATCCACACCGACATTCAACAGATTCGTCCTTGGACGACTTTCACCAAGTTTTGTTTAAATAGGTTCTGTGACTTTTGCGAATGTTGTTGACAGACAAACAAACAAACAAACCAACAGATGTGGATGAAATACAACCTCCCGAGTAAAGGTAATCACTGAGCATGAATCAAATCACAGCATTAATGAATACAAGTTAAAAGCTACGTAGAGACCGGACAGTATGCTTACTAAACACTGGAGCCTCACGAGTAGGAACCAGAGGGATGGGACGAGCCAGGAGCGTCCACAGAACCTGAAATGTTGATGCAAAATCACTCTCGCTGAATGCAAGCCCTGATACAGAGTACTGAACTGCAGACTTTCGACCATCGTCTAGTCTGCCAAGTGTCACTGTCTCCTCATGTAAAAATACCAGGCTGTAAGTCAACTCTTTGTTCAGCATGGATTTCGGCCCCACAGTGAGTACCGTATTAAAAGCTGTTGGCAATGATGGCTCTCAGTGCTTTCAATTGGCTGTGCATCATCTTGCTGTTTGACAGCGCTGCTAGTGGCTTTGTGCAAATAGCGAGATTTTTGTGTGTATTGTAGTAAAAACATCAAGCTATTCCCAGCGGCATTCCATAAAGCTTTAGCACGGAAAAGTCTGCAAATGATTCCAACTACCGATAGAATTTGCCCATCAGTGAGCGTCTCTATGTTTTGTTTAAATTACATGTAGCAGAACGTTTTAGGACAGCAAATAGGCACAGTAGTCCTATTATCACTTGTTGAAAGAGAGAAAAGATAAAAACTTCCGCTGAAATATCTAAGTGGAAATCGTCTGTTGACCATGATTTTCCTAATCAATGGTTGAGAGTCCTATGATATTTACGGTTAAGGCAGAGAAACTGATAGACAGCCATAAAGGTACACCACATTTAGAAACTTTTATAATCATACGCAGTGTAATAAGAGTGAATATTCTTGATGGTCAAGATCCGTTATAACTTCAAAACGTCGTTTGATGAAACGTGTGAAAAGACATACACAAACTTTTGTGCATGCTGTTGTCTTAATTCGATATCAGAAAAAAGCGCCCACAAATTAAACAGAAGGGGGGGCGGGGTGAGTAATCACCTCTCTGCTCAAAACAAAATTCCCAGAATAGAAAACGCGGAAAGGAACGAAACGTGACATGAGATAGGAACAGGAAAAGAAGAAAAAGTGAAAGACAGAGAGTGACGAAAGATTCACTACAGTTCGGTTCAGTTAATTGCTGAGTCTTGGAGGAGCGCCGGGGAGAGGGGGACATACGTAAGTCTGGTACTGACGGCTGCTTCCAAAGTGATCTGTCATCTGCATAATGGAGAAAGTCTGGGGTGCCTAGGGCTGTCCACTTTTTGATGCTCTCTCTCTCTCTCTCTCTCTCTCTCTCTCTCTCTCTCTCTCTCTCTCTCTCTCTCTCTCTCTCTCTCTCTCTCTCTCTCTCTCTCTCTTGTTATATTCGTCGGAACATTATATTAAACTGAATTAATATATATATATATATATACATATATATATATATATATATATATATATATATATATATATATATATATATTATATATATATATCAGCCTTTAAATCTGCTGATCAGATTGAATTGATAGCCACTATCTATCTATCTATCTCTCTCTCTCTCTCTCTCTCTCTCTCTCTCTATATATATTTATATAGAGAGGAGAGAGGAGAGAGAGGAGATATATATTATAGATATATATATATTTGTATATATATATACAAATTTGTAGATAGTTTTAAGATTCCTCTTTTAACTTGTTTTATCTAATGTTGCTCCCCAAGGGGTTTGAGCACTTAAAAAAATTGTTTTAGGCATTTTAAATATACTGATCTATTTATATATGTATATATATATATATATATATATATATATATATATATATTATATATATATATATATATTATATATATATATATATATATATATATATGCGTCAGGTGAGGAGGGAGAGAAGGCAGTGTTTCTGAGGTGGGGCAAGTGAGGATAAGCAGGGTGGGGGACAACATTTTTACACTCGTATATGACAAAGGATGTGTGTGTGTGTGTGTGGGGGGGGGGGGGGGGGGGGGGGGGGCTCTCCCAGAATGAAATGTGAAATGACTGTCTTTGACCAAAATCTGCCACCATCTCAATACAACATTAACAGACTGCTATATGTGAATTTATCGACCTCCGTCGTTTAGAAATGGAAGGAAACTGATACAATTATTATGGAATTAACCGAACTGTCTGCAAGTCTGACTGGAGATTAGAACCGTGTTCTATTCAGCTTATCATTCCCCAGTAATGTTGTTTACAATGTTCATCAAAATCAGGCGTGGATATCCCATTAGTGGCTCACTTCCCTTTCGACAGGTCGTCTGTTTTTCATGTCGCAAATTCGATTATGAATCTAAATAAACAGTGCTTTCACTGGTACAAGAAAACTATGAAAACAACGATTAGCACCTGCAGCCAGAAGCGCATCCAGCGATATAAAATCAGCTAGCGTCAAGAACATGAAAACAATCTGGGTTTCTGCAAGGGAGAGAATGTGTTGAAAAGAGACAGCCGTACAAAGTCTATGGGTGGTAGTTACACCAGTATTAAAGCATAATTGCTTTATTGTTTACATGCGACAGCTGCGGAAGCTCTATTCTGTATGATCTGGCAATGGCTTCTATCCTTCATTCAAGCGGCAGGCATTTGTGTCTTCAACAAGAGGACACGCATAAAGGAAGGTGAAAGGTTAGGATGCCAATGACTTCTAGTCTCTCTGTAGTGTGGCTGTCCACGTCTGCAGCGTACAGCTGGCTGAACACTGTCAATTTCACCTTCGTCTGTGGGACCCTTACGGCTTCTAAGCAAAATGGCTGATATCACCACCGCCCTGCTCCCATTTTTCTGTTCGATGTTGGTTCAGTCCTGGACAAACAGATCAAAATGTTTGACAAAATACTCTTTCATACACAAACAATATTTATTGTAGCACACACACACACACCACACACAACACACACACACACACACACACACACACACACACACACACACACACACAGAGATAGACAGACGGACGAACAGACAGATAGACAGACAGACAGACGAACGGGCGGACAGACAGACAGACAGACAATCAGAAGAGGACATATAATATGCAATCTTTTAATACTGGCAGTGCAGGTTTGAGAATAAGCTTGAACTTTTTTCTTTGTTCAATAACTGTAGTTCTACCTGAATGCAGAGCGTTGTACACACCATCGCCCTTTGTTAGTCTTAACTAATTCAACACCGTATTAAGATTGTCGTGGTCAAAAGCGAGCTACGACGAAAAACTCATAAGTCGTTGGCTAAGTCACCATGTTGTTTCTGCTGTCAAACAGCAAAGTGGCCAATGGAAAGCGCTGACAGCAACCACTGCCAGCAGCTTTGCCTACGGTACATACGGCACGGCTGAGATTCATGGTCAGCAGAGCTGACCTACAGCCTGACACTTTTACGAGGGCTGACAGTGACACTAAGAGCGGGAAGACGATGATCGAACATTTGCGAGAAGAGTTATCTGTGATACTGCTCTTTCAGCGAGAGCGATTTCCCTGAATTTACGGAACATTTGCCACTGTGAGCCGCCTAAAGCAATTATGCCCAACAGTCAGCAAAGTATTTCAGAGACAGAGAGCGAGTATGCCGAAACAAGGTCTTAAACGCTGCGTCTGTAATGCAGACGGTCGACATCCCGAATAATATCTGGTGTGCGCTTCAAATCGACTATTTGACTGTCTACACCTATTTCCTTGAACCATAAAACTGATGAAAGGTAGCTCAATTCGCAACGGCACACAGGCATTATTTTTCCTGTAAAGTGTCAGTTACATCCGTTCAAGAGGAGTTGCCAGGTTCTCAAATCGCTCCTGGGTCATCCCAGCCTCAGGAATGGATGCTGGTTCTTAGGTATGACGCTTTGTATGGTAAACATACTTTCACTTCTGTACGTATAACTGTACGTATCAGTTCACATGGATTTCTTGATGCTGTGTTATGTCTTTACTCAGAAGATTATATTTCTTAATACGTCTGTTGCCTTGTTCATTTGTCAATAAGTAACATTTCGAGATGTCAAGAAACCGAATTTAACGAAATTTAGTGCAAGGACAGAATGTGCTCCAAGGACGCATCTGTTAAATTTTCACACGGATCAAACAGAAACATCTCATCTGCTCATTTTCATACGGATCAGAGACATCTCATCTGTTCAATTTCATACAGATCAAACAGAGACATCTCATCTGTTCAATTTTCATACGGATCAAAAAGAGATCATCCAGATCCCTTCGTCATTGACAGAGGTCTTCTCTGTCATAAAGGCCCTTAGTCTTAAATTCGACACTTATTACAATCTTTTTTTTAAAGATTAAATTTCCTCCCGTTACATTTCTTCAGTAAAAACAATCCATCCGTCTCAATTCTCATCGCCAGCTAGACATCTTTGACATACTTTTGATGTTGATGTATTGCATACATCTTTTAAAACCCTTCTCTCAGACTTCATCTTCTTCTGCAGAAATAGTTCTTTCGCGTCTTCGGATACTCTCAAGGAGAAAACCCAACAGGATGTGAACACTGTTGTCAGAAGCAAAGATGGAACACTGTGTCGGTTCTGCAGAGGGACAGATGAATGGACCACAAACGCAGAACGACAGTGAATGACAGGGGGAAAAAAGTAAAATGTATCTTTGACAGTAAATAAAAAAGTCAGTCAACGTGAGTGACAGAACAGATAATCTACAGCAAGCTGTACTGGTGTAGATATACGCGGAGGAGGGAAGGGTCATCTACTGAAAGGAGCCTGAGTGAAGGTGATTTTCAGGGTTTAGTACTAACTTGTAATCAGTGACAGAAGAATGCGAGTCGGTTACTAAGAATTCTTTTGTTGCCTAAATGATGTTTGTGATCTGAGTCGGTTGTTCCATGTGAGACTGTTAATTATCAATTTCACATTAAACTTAAGAAACCTGTCTCTTTCTGTCTTCTGTCTGTGTCTCTTTGTGTGTGCGTGCGTGCGTGTGTGTGTGCGTGCGTGCGTGCGTGTGTGTGTGTGTGTGTGTGTGTGTGTGTGTGGTGTGTGTGTGTGTGTGTGTGTGTGTGTGTGATATTTTCATACACTCCTGATCACCTCAAGTGGGTGGTGGCCTTGTCGCAGTCGGAGGGATTGTCTGACCCAGTGGCCATGTTGACAAGGGCATCATTACTTTGTTGGAAGGTAGTTTTTTCACAATTTTCTAGACCTGAATAGTAAAGACGCCGACTGGTCAAAGCACAATTGTGGTTGGGTTTGATGCCTCTGATAGGGTCTCTAAAATCAAAACTACTTGCGAAAGCCAGACAAACTGACCCATCTATTCTTTTATCAGTATTTTCCCGCCAGATATTTTCTGTCTTCAGCTTCCATCAAGTCATTCCCCTCATTTTCCACTCGGTGTAGCATCTTCAGGTCTGCTGTGTTTGCCGTGCAGTGTAAGCTGTGGTGGAGGGTTGTGTTGTGTGTGTGTGTGTGTGTGTGGTGTGTGTGTGTGTGTGTGTGTGTGTGTGTGTTGGAGTCTGTCTGTGTGTGGGTCTGTGTCTGTGTGTTTTGTGCCTGTGTCTGTATGTGTAGATTCTAGAGATTGTGAGGGTGGTCCAACACATTTCTTCGGCTCGGCCCTTTACCAGACGGAGGCGTACCTGGCCTGATATGGCCATGAGCCGCCATGTGGCTGGGCACATAACTTCCTGTGTGACAGCTTCCTGGCTTCGCAGGTTAACCCTGTGGTGTTCAGCTCTCTTTTCCCAGGGACTGGGCATGGCATGGAGAAATGGAATGGAGTCTGTCTGTTTTGCCCGTACATTAAAACCACTCGCCGCTCCCCTTATCCACAACTCGGAGGAGGTAAAGACTCAGAGTTCTCGACCTGGCCCCAGCTTCCTGAACATGTCAGATTAAGAGAAATGGATGGATATTCGGGGTTTAGGGGGGGGGGGGGTGTTGTTCCCATCCTGAACAGTTCAAATTGTGGATAGGGCACATCCGGATATATCAGATCATGAACAAAATGTACATTCTGAACATGTAAAATTATAAAAAAATTATGTTTGAAAGGTCAGATTAGAAGCAAAAGTTCACATCCTGGACAGATCAGATCCTGACGAAAGGTTTCATTCTGATTTCAGATTTTGAACAAACGTCATTTTCTGAACAAGTCAAATCATGAAAAAAGGTTACATCCTAAACGATCATTTATGAAAAAGTTTTTCATTTAAAACAGGTCAGATTACAAAATAGGTTACATTCTGAACAGTCAGACTATGAAAGAAAGGAAGTCAGCACGGGTCAGATTATGGAAAGGGCGTCACATCCAAAACAGTTTAGATTATGGGAGAGGTTTCGGCCGCCCAGGTCAGATTATGAAAAAGGAAGTCCTGAAAGATCACGTATGAAAAAAGGTCAGACTCTGAACAGGTAGATTATGGGAAAAGGTCACATCCTGAATAGGGGCAGTTCATGAACCCAAAAAGGGCACATCCTGAATAGGTCTTTCATGAATAAAAGGTCACATTTCCTGAATAGGTCAGTTTTATGAACAAAAGGTTACATCTGGACAGATTCAGTTTATGAAAAAAAGGCAAAATCCCTAAAAGTTCATGTTATGAAAAAAAAGGGCTACATCCTAAACGGTCGGTCAATGAAAAGACAAAATCCATAACAGGCCATATTATGAAAAGGGGTACATCCTGAACAGGTCACACTATGACAAAAGGTAAAATCCTGAAAACGCAACAAACAAGAAAAATGCAACAAAGCAGTTTATAAATGGAAGCTGTACTGATGACATCCCCACGCGGAAAAGGCGACTAGGCCATGGTAACCGCCAGACATTCCGTTGATTTCACACTTTCAGATTTAAAAAGAGACAATGAAAGTCCGATCGATAATAACAAAAATACACAAAAAAAGCCATTTGAGCAAGCAAAGTCGACAACTATTTGTGTCCACCTGGACAGGTGTAAATGTCCCTGACCTAAACCTAGATCATGATTTTTTTCAAAGCTGGAATATCATAAATGGTGACCAAAAAATAGGGTGTAAAAGAGTTTCCACGACAAAGTTAACAGTATCGTCCACAAAGGTAGAAGAAAAACCCCGGACGATAGCAAAGAAAGATTAAAAGGTTGGATCAAAGAGAATGGAAAGACAACAAAGGTTACTTGCGCAGAACTTCCAGAAAGTGGGGGGAGCTTTTCGCACCGAGGGAGCCTACAGCAAACCCCCCGGGAACAGAATGTTACTTAATGGACTGTGTAAAAAACTGGATCGTAGGTCCCGAAAGGGAGGCTATGTGTTTAAAACGCTGATGTCATTCTTCCCAGGATCCCGTCACCCGCCAACCCACATGGAGAGACTTTCATCTAGCCAAAATAGAAAAGCTTGAAATTAAACATTTTCGATTTGTGACTGACTTAATTCAAAGACATGAAAAAAGAAATCGTGATACCAGACAGCAGCAGTCTACAGCCGCCAGCTAAAAAAGAAAATGGCCTGAATATATTGCTTTTATCATGGGGGTATTGAGTGAAATAAGCAGAAGACGAACTGGCGGCCATAGAAATATAAGGGATGTGGGGGGAAGGCCCGGAAGGGGGGCCGCTCTTTAAAA
>CM031606.1:32751361-32758861 GCA_018398815.1 Conus ventricosus
AGAGAGAGATGGGTGTTGGGTGTGTGTGTGTGTGGGGGGTGTTGTGTGTGTGTGGTGAAGGCGGGTGTGTTATTGTTTGTGTGAGTAGTGAGGAGGAGGGAAAGATGAGAGAGAAAGAGAGAGAGAGAAAGAGAGAGAGAAAGAGAGAGAGAGAGAGCGAGCGAGAGAGAGAGAGAGAGAGAGAGAGAGATGTAGATGTAGACGTAGATGTTTATTCGCAAAGGCCATAGCCCCTTAGAAGGGGATACATATAAAGGACCTTTGCATAATCCATTTCTAATCAGGAGTACAAACTAAAGTAATACAAATTTCTTCGTTTAAACCCTTTGTAAAAATACACAGCAAGCTGCTTCACTATCCTATCATTTGTCGATGACATTAACAAAATTAATCTGAATAGTGAAGGATGCCTATAGTATTTAGTTGAATACACTGTTGTCTAAGATCACTTAGTTTCAGGTCATGAAAGAACAAAATGAACTTCAGTTTCTGAGATTCCTGACATAATGGACAAACAGTAACACGATCGTTTAAATGTCCGTAACGCTGTGAATGTGCATAGATATCCGATATACTAAATCTGAACTTGGTTATGATACATTTCAAATGTCTGTCAATAACCATTGACAATACCTCGGACACAATGCTAGGATTTAGCATTCTATAAATATCAAATCTATTGCTGTCTTCAACATGAGAGTTCCACCTCTGCCAACTACAATCAATCAATGTTTGCTGAAAAACACGAATAAAAGCATTTATATCGCCAACACCCTGATTTTCCCATACAAAACCAAATCCATATGCATACAACTTTAGCCTTACATTCGAGACCCAATTTTTCTTACCCCTTGCATCAAAAATCCACGAGCATCGTATAGGCCTTATAGGCTCGTTGGAGCTTGGATGGGTTTAGCCATCCTCCTCTTCCCGTCACCAGCCGCACGTGCATTCCCTTGGAAGAGTACATGAGACGGATTTTTCTTGAAGGCACTTGCCTGTGAAAGGAAAAGAAAGGGCATCACGTCAACACTAGGAAGTGTGTGCCGTTGTGTTCATTCCCATCTATCTCTGTGTGTGTGTGTGCGCGCGAGTAAGTTGTGTGTGTGTGTGTGTGCGTGTGTGTGTGTGGTGTGTGTGTGTGTGTGTGTGTGTGTGTGTGTGTGTATGTGAGTGAGTGAGTGAGTGAGTGGGTGAGTGAGTGAGAGAGTGTGTGTGAGAGAGAGAGTTGGTGTGAGTGAGTGAGTGTGAAGAGAGAGAGAGGAGGAGAGAGAGAGAGAGAGAGAGAGAGAGAGAGAGAGAGAGAGAGAGTGTGTGTGTGTGTGTGTGTGTGTGTGTGTGTGTGTGTGTGTGTGTGTGTGTGTGTGTGTGTGAGTTGAAGTGCGTGCGTGCGTGTGTGTTTATGTGTGTTTGTGTGTGAGGGAGGGAGGGAGGGAGGGAAAGAATGAGAGAGAAAGAGAGAGAGAGAAAGAGAGAGAGAAAGAGAGAGAGCGAGCGAGAGAGAGAGAGAGAGAGAGAGAGAGAGAGAGAGAGAAGAGAGAGAGAGAGAGAGAGAGAGAGAGAGAGAGAGAGTGTGTGTCTGCACGCGTGTGCGCCGAACGGGGCATGCATACCTGTGCCTACGCATTGTATGAGTGACCACTTAGACCACCAAAGCAAGGTGTCCACTCAGACATGTAAAACTTTGAACACCGTCGCCCTGGAGGACCGAAACCAGCCATCCACTCTCTCAAGTGCTGGCACACAACAGAGAGAGAGTTCATGCACATTAGCAAGACAACGGTCGGGGGGGGGGGGGGGGGGGGGGGGGGGGGGATGGGGGGGAGGGGGGGGCGATCACAACGGTGCCAGAGAGAGGTGTGCGCGGGTTCTTTTCTAGCCACCATTTCCTCTCACAGACCACCAGGCCTGTCTACTTGGTATTGAAAAGAGGAAGAAAAGTGTGTAAGAGATGAGGACCCAGAAGAAAAGGCAGAGAGAGAACGAGGAGCTCAATAAGGACACTGATGAGTAAGGTGTTGTGGAGGGAAAGGGTTTCATTTCATTATAGCCAGGCCAGTCTGGACCCTTGTCATGGCTGTCGTCCCAAAACATGAACACAAAACAGTACTGTTGGCGTGTCTCCCACATTGTAGCTACGTACATAAATGTGACAAAGAATTTGTGATCGTACAAACTATTCGCGTCTTAAAATGCGTATGATCGATCTCGCTGACGATTTTGATCATTCTGCTCAACATGTGATCTGCAATTCACACACGCACACATCTCGCGCGCGCGCGCGCGCACACACACACGCCACACACACACACACACACACACACACACACACACACACACACACACACACACACACAACACATCTGCAACATCAAATACATTAATTTAACAAGTCACACTAGTACATAAACACTATCAAACGAATAGGTAGCGTCCACAATGAATACTGTTTACAATCTCAGCACCTAGACGCCAAGTTTAGAAGCACGATATGTAATAGATTGTAACCAGACAAACGAAAGCGTAAAGACTTACTAACACAAAACACTTGCATGACAACAAAAGGCAGACAATTTTTTTTTATCAACAACTAAACTAAACGACAGAGAGAATACAGGGGAGAAGAAAAGGCAGAGAAGTTCCATTGGTCGATGATACAATATATTGAAAAACACCCCTCCCCCACCTCTGTCTCTGTCATATGTCCCCATGGATAGCACAAAGAATAAGGTGACAGAGGACATGCGACCGCTCCCCCACCTCTGTCTCTGTCATATGTCCCCATGGATAGCACAAAGAATGAGGTGACAGAGGACATGCGATTGAACCCGGCTGGGCTATCGCGTGTGCATGCATTTGCACATGTGTTCACAGGGAGAAGAAATGATGCATTTGTGTATGGCTGTGTATCTGTATGCACGTGTATGCATGCATCGTTCCGAATCGTATACGCGTGCCGCTTTCTGTTCGGTCATCAATAATATGAGAGCGAAACTTGATGTGCATGTAAGGGGCTACATTGCACTGAAAGCCTGTTCAAGGGAAAGAACAGACTGCCTACGGAAGGGGAGGGGGA
Source organism: Conus ventricosus (assembly GCA_018398815.1). Classification (NCBI taxonomy): domain Eukaryota; kingdom Metazoa; phylum Mollusca; class Gastropoda; order Neogastropoda; family Conidae; genus Conus; species Conus ventricosus. The sequence continues at coordinate 32,754,438 of CM031606.1, forward strand.
GGAGATACCAATACAGATATTTCCTGCATAGACAGAGAGCACTGCCCTTTTTCCTGTCTCCCACGAGCGGGCATAGCTGAAGAATCGTTCCACTCAACATATATCCCGGACCTGATCTTACTAGCAGCGATGCATTGAACACGAAAGAGACCCTCGCTACAATGCCTTAAACAGATTAATGGACAGCTTTCTGATCGTTCGTACATTATTCTTGGTGGAGAGAGAGAGAGAGAGAGAGAGAGAGAGAGAGAGAGAGAGAGAGAGAGAGAGAGAGAGAGAGAGAGATTCAGATTCAGATTCAGATGGTTTACTGACTTAAGCATTTGCTCATATCACAATGATTTGTTACATTATTCGTGTCGGACAATGCAGACTCTAACGTTAATTTGAAAGCAAACACAGACACATAAGAACCACTTACAAAAAAATAACTACAAAACGCGCGCGCGCACACACACACACTCCACACCAATGCGCGAGCGTGCACGCGCAGATACACGCACATCTCACTCTCTCTCTCCTCTCTCATCTCTCTCTCTCTTCTCTCTCTCTCTCTCCTCTCTCTCTCTCTCTCTCTCTCTCTCTCTCTCCACCCCTCCCTCTCTCTCTCTCTCACACACACACACACACACACACACACACACACACACCACACACACACACACACACACACACACACACACACATGCTAACCAGCCGACAGATAGGTATGCACGCACACAGTAAAGATATTGAATACGTGGCCATCAGCCCGGGTAGAATAAAGAGAAAAAAGCAATTTAACTTACGAAATTTGACTACCTAATCTTAATTCATACTATGATAAATAAAACGAGCAATATCATTCATAAAGTTCCTGCTATTCAGAATTGTTAATTCCTTTGACGAATTTTGAGTCAGGTGACGTGGGATATATTTTGTTCTCAATTGTACAGTACGCTGACAGTAGAACAGAAAATGAAATTCATCATCCGGCTGAACGTTGCATAACGGGCAACGCAAGTCCATGGAGAGATCTGGGTAATAGCGGAATTTATGAGTTGTAATATCTGTGATACCAAGTCTGAATCTTATGAAGAATCCCTTAATGCCTTATTTCTGATGCACTCAAAATACGCTTCTAATGAAAACTCGGATTTAAACGTTTTGTATATAGAATATCTTTCATGTTCCTGAGCCTACTGCACCATCCTATTTACCAACAATCAGTTAAACGTTCCTTGAAAAGTCTTAAGAACCAAGGCACATTTTCCACACCTCCATTGAGCCACACATAACCAAAACCGTACATCGTAAGCAGCTTGCGGATATCTGATACCCAGCACGTTTTGTTATTGCTGTCTAGATTTATAAGCATATTGTAAGCTTTCTTGGGCAGTCTTTCATTGTTCATTCTTGTGAGGCGGATCCAAAATCGGACACGCGTTTGTTTTTGCGTCTATACTTATTGGTACTCTACCTGTTTCCCCCCATACACCATGTCATTTGGTGTTTCTGGCGCCACATTTAATAACTTTTTCAACGCAAATGTATGAGCCTTTTCGATATGCATTTGCTCTAAACATTCCCCAGATTTCAGATCCGTAGAGTAAGATAGGTTTTATCTGGGCATCAAACAATTTAAAGAAAATGTAGGGGGAAACATCTCCTAACTTCCATAACGTTTTAAGTATTTCCACAATACCTAGTTTTGCCTTTGCTGTCTGTTTTTGCATGGCGAGTGAGAATCTTAAACGAGTAGTTAGCCATACACCTAAATATTTGTACGAGTTTACCACCTCCATTTCAGATTTACCGTAAAACCATTTTTCATGACGAGATAATATAGCCCCCATTTCTAAACACCACAATATTGGATTTCTCCAGGTTAACCGAAAGATCAAGGGAATCTGCATTTTTTCTCAGTAAATCTAATTGGAGTTGTAGGCCCTTTACTGTGTATGAAAGCAAAGCAACATCGTCTGCAAAAAGAATAATAAATAGTTCAACGATGTCAGGGTGTAGCTGAACACCGTGTTTACCGTTGTGTATAATGTCAAGTGAAAGTTCATTTATCATGATTGAGAATAACAGAGGACTTGTAATTTCACCCTGTTTTAAGCCTTTCTGGCAGAAAAAGAAATCGGTCAGACCTGCACCACTACCGCATCTAACACACGCTTTACCACCTTGTACATGCTTTGAATAGCACTTAGCATTTTACCCGATATTCCTTTCTTCAACATGATAGGCCATAACTTAGCATGGGAAATAAGATCAAACGCCTTCCTAAAATCAATGAAAGCGACGTAAAGTTTTTTGTTACACGCTAGATGTTTTTGAATAGCAGCAAAAAGTGTAAAGACATGATCAATAGTGCAATGGTCTTTTCTAAATCCGGCTTGTTCCTCGCCAATGATTCCTTTATCTTCGATCCAGTCTGCCAGGCGTTTATTTAAAATATAGCTGTATAGTTTACTACATACATTCAACAGAGAGATCCCTCTGTAACTGTTGGGATCATGAGGATTTCCACGTTTATACAGAGGTTGAATGATAGCTTCTGTCCATGAATCTGGGTACTGTCCTGAAGTAAAAATAAAGTTAAATAATTCTTCTAAATAAGGCAGTATCCATGTGTACGAATAAATGAATACCTCAGGAATTAGTCCATCTGGACCACCTGCCTTATTGCACTTTAAATGTTTGATTGAATCAAGGATTTCTTCCCGGGTAATAACCGAGTTTTAAGCTATTTATTACTAGGTGTTCAACATTGTTATTCTCCTCACAAACAATCGATGGTTGTGGCTGTAAAGTTGCTTCAAAAACATTCGCAAAATGATTTCGCCAGTCTTCCTTCGAAATGTCCCCCAGCGAATTCTTTTGCGTATGTCTGGCATTTTTAAGAGTAGTCCAAAACAATTTAGAGTCGTTGGTAGCATTCAATAATTTGTCTCTAAGACCAGTTTTTATGCATATCGGACTTAGGTTTCAGTAAATCTTCGTAGCATTTCTTCTGTTCCAAGTACTCGGTTTAAATTTGCCTTGGATCGCTCATGTCTGAAGATTCTTAGGGAACTTTTTACGGACGCTTTTGTTGTCCTGCATTCTTTGTCAAACCATACTTGCTTTTTCGGGAAGCTGCCAAATTTCAGTTGTTTTAACATACATTCTGAAGCCAATGTCAAAGTATCATTGAACACAGCAATGGACACATCAACATCTACACTTATCATTCGTTTGGCTTCCCCCAAAGCAGTTATGGAATTGGGTCTGATTAGGCTGTCCTTAAACATATCGTAGTAGTCAGGATTCCAAACAAGTTTTTGCACACATAAACTGTCTTTTCTTTCTATCTTTCCACAACCATTACACCTCAAGGTTAAAACAATGGGCATATGTTGAGAATCAATTCTTTCATCAACGAGCATGTCTTGTATGGTATACGTAAGTGATGTGGAGATGACAAAATAATCTATCACACTACAACCATTATTTGAGATGAACGTGAATTTACCCGACCTATCCCTTTTGGTTGTGCCATTTACAATAAATAGATTAAACTGTGCACCCAATTCAAGGAAAAGTCTACCATGATAATTAAGCTCTCTGTCTTCTGAACTTCCGTAGCGGACTCTACATAGTTGGAATCTTGATACGTTTCTAGAAAATATTGAACATCGTTTACATGGTAGGGTTGTACATTTCCAGTTCGGGCATTTAGATCACCACATATAATGAATGGAACGTCTCCAAAATTTTCCGACACATTCAACATGCATGATTCTACAGCTGAAATGCCGTTTTCAAAACGTGAAATATTATATATAAGAGACTGTGGCGGCGCTGCATAAACAGCAATCAGAAAGACATCTGTTTTGACTTAAATAAACATTTGGACAGTTTTAACAACACAATGTTTTCGGTTTCACAGTCAATTCTTGTAACTTGCTGATCTAGATCTTTCCTAACAAGTAGCGTCACACCACCTGATTTGCGGCCTGCTTTAGAAAGCCTAACTGCTGGACTGCTGTACTGAGTAAACTTGGTTAAAACATCAACTGTAAAGATTTCTGCAGTAAAGGTTTCTAGAAGACAAACAAAATCAAATCTGCTAATATACAAAATAAAGTCAGAATCATTTAGCTTGGAGGTGATGCCACAAACATTATAAGAAAGAAATGTCAGAGTTTCAGTTGTATGAAACGTTCCTGGGCTTTGGCCGAATCCCTATTGTCCAGTTTTGTTCGTCCCTTTAATTCGGGTTGAAAACCGTGTACCGGTTTGTTTGTGCCTTCTTTGGTCCGAAATTGCGTGGTTGCTTGGTTACCCATGACCGAATGGTATTCACGGTGGTGGTTTTGGATTTTTGTTCCGTGCAGCAGAAGTGTCCCTGGTCTCTCTTGATGGCTGGAATGTAGATCTTCTGGAGTCCTCGTTTT
>CM031606.1:32763861-32768828 GCA_018398815.1 Conus ventricosus
GAAATCGATGAAGGTAAGTGATTGTCTCGTTCATTTTCATTGTCCGGAGTATTGTGCATCTTTCCTGAAGAAGACCTAAGAGGTCGAAACGCGTCGTGTTTTTGTCTTGTGATTCGTTTGTCTTGGTTATTCGGCGAGTCCTTAAAATACTTTAAAAAAAATGTTTAGATTTCCGCCTGCAGCCGCCTCACTTTGCAGCTAGATCTGCCAGAAACTGGTTTAAATATCCCATATCACTGACCCATTTCAATACATTACGTTCAATGTTATTACTCGAAACCTATCAGACCGAAACAACGGTGTCTCACGAGGATGTGTCGCGGTCCTGTTTTGTCACAATGTAGACTGCTATCCTTGCGGATAGTATCGCTATGACAATTTCAGCTGTTCGCTATTATTCCTACGCAGATGAGACCGCAACTTCAGAACAGGACACTCCTGTAAATTTACCCTGTCGTCTACAAGACATGTCTGACTGCTACCAAGGGAACAAATCTGAACGACTCAGACTGACAGAACTGCCGCCATGTTTACACGAACCAAACAGCTTGATAAGAACCAAGGTGATATCTTCGACAACACGTCGTCTATGCAAAATTTAGTACAGTCATTTCTGTCCAGATGTTGACACTATCTAAATTGGTCGTGTCTCTCATTCTCTCTCTCGCAATGTCTACTGTAAAAAAATCTCTCTTGTCTGGTTTTCCAGCATCATCTATCCATTTTCTTCAATGAGCACAGTAAGTAAGCGCGCGCGCGTGGTGTGTCTTGCTTGCTTGAGACAGAGAGAGAGAGAGAGAGAGAGAGAGAGAGTGTGTGTGTGTGTGTGTGTGTGTGTGTGTGCGTGACTTGCGCGTGCGTGCGTGAGTTGCGCGTGCGTGGGTGCGCGCGCACGCGACAGCGTATAATTCAGTGTAGTATGAAACAGCCAACCCTAGACATGCCGGAAAATGCTAATTGTACGTTTATCTGTCTTTGTTAGCAAAACAGTCAAAAACCTGTAATAGACGTCTCAATTAACCGGCACAACCACGTTGTCATTTCGTGCTATTTGCTCGTTAATACCTCGACCCGACTTCGACCCCACCCCCACCTCTGACCTGCCTCCCTCTCTCCCAGCCACCATCCCGTTAGAGCCGCTCCCTATTTATCATTAGCAAGAACGCGTGTTCTTTTGTTTGTGTGGTGGAAGGAGGTAGACAGGAGGGTGGAGAGGAGAAGGCTTCAACACTGGGACAATTCCCCCCTGGTTGAGACCTAGATGTTAGGAACATCTGACGAGAAATGAGGGAGTCCCATGTGGTTGTCTGAGTGGGTCATTCTGATGAGACGATGCCCCGAGGCCTATTGTGGACCGAGCACTTGTGCAAATGTACAGGTGCAAGATCTGTCTTTGGAAGTATTATGCCGAGAAATCCAACTGAGAATCACACACACACACACACACACACACACACACACACACACACACACACACACACGCACGCACGCACGCACACACACACACAGAAAAACGCGCGCGCGCGAGACAGAGAGAGAGAGAGAGAGAGAGAGAGAGAGAGAGACTGCGCGCTGGCACGTGTGTGTGTGTGTGTGTGTGTGTGTGTGTGTGTGTGTGTGTGTGTGTGTGTGTGTGTGTGTGTGTGTGTGTGCGCGCATGGGTATGTGCATGGCGCGCGTGTATGGGCACCCGCGCGTGTGCACGCGCGTGTTTCTGTATGAGAGAGAGAGAGAGAGAGAGAGAGAGAGAGAGAGAGACAGAGACAGAGAGACAGAGACAGAGAGAGACAGAGACAGAGAGTTTGTGTGTGTGTGTGTGTGTGTGTGTGTGTGTGGTGGTGTGTGTGTGTGTGATGTGACGTGTGATGCGATGTGATATGTGGTGTGATGTGATGTGTGATGTGATGTGAAATGACAGGAGCCTTATTTACTGTGCACACTGTAGCAATAGTGGTGGTGTTACTTAATAAAGTTGTGAATAATATGTACGTGATGCACATGTAAATTCATATCTTAAATCATATGATGTTTTCTTGCTACTGGAGTTTTTTTTAGTATATTCTCAGCGATGGTATGTGTCATTTATAAAGTTGTTATAAATAGATAAATATTGGTAATAATATGAGTAGCTATTTACACTGGTTGTGATGGAAGTCACTTCTATTCTGAGTGATAAGAGCTTTGAAGACACTCTTCTTTCCCCTCCCATGATCGTCTTAGTCTTTGAACAACACGAATAGAAATCAAAATGATGACAATAATTGGATGAGGTTTTAGATGAGTATTAATTAAATTGCGAACAATACACAAAGCTACGTAAACAGACTTTGTCTACATTATAAATGCGTAGAAGATCCTTTTCGTAGAAAGCAGTATTACATTGTTAGCGAAAGCAACAAATTAAAGCTGGTTTTTTTTGTGAGTGACACGTGTTTGTCTTTTCATATCTGACAAAACTCATTACAACTATGGCACAGGTCCCTCCCTTCGTCGATGGCCAGTTCTGGACAGTTTGTGGAGATTTCAGCCCTCCAAGAAATGTGAAGTCACCTCTGACAAGGTCTCTATCGTGCCTTCGTCTCTGGTGACTTGCTAAGCAGGGTTTTCTTCTCTGCCAGTGGATTGATGTCCCCTTTTCAAGAACACAGAGGTGTCAAGCTAATTCTATTGTCCGCTAACCGTCGGGTCAAGCAGTGTGGGACGAGTTACGGCTTGGTGAAAAAGAGGTCAATGCTTCTTTGCTGGCACTGGTGGTCTTTGTGGATGTTGTGTGTGTGTGTGTGTGTGTGTGTGTGTGCGTGTGTGTGTGTGTGTGTGTGTGTGTGTGTGCGAGTGTGCGTGTGTGTGTGTGTGTGTGTGTGTGTGTGTGTTTGTGGTGTGTGTGTGTTGTGTGTGTGTGTGTGAAGTTTTGTTAAACCAATACTTCTTTGTCAGCAGTAGAATTTTTTTAAGGGATTAAGGGGGCTCTGTTTATTTTGTCAACCTGTTTGTTTTGCACAGTTGTCGTTCTGTATATCTGCCTGTCTCTTGCTGTTTTTTTTCGCTAGATCTCTTTCTCTTTCTTTTTCAATAAATCTTTATTTTCATGCCTAGCTGTCACATAAGCAGTCCTGTATGTGTCTTCGAACGAACGACGACGAATGCTCAACAGCCTTCTGGTCTTTGTTTTGTTGACAACACATTCTTCATCATGCTAATCTTTCGACACTCTTTCGTTAATGAAATGCACACGTGTTTTCATACATCTAGCACCTTCAATTAAACATTCGTTAAACATAATTAGAGCATTGTTTATATCAGAATCAAATAAACGTATGGACATATCAATTTTTCTACTGGTGTTTTCATTACCTAATGTATTACTAAACAACGAAGACCATTCATCATTCCAAACATTTTTTAAGGCATAATCTTGCGCTTTTTTTCTTTTTTTGGTACTAGTTTCTATCAAGTTTCCAAATGGGGTAGCAACTCGAAGAGACACGGGAAAAAGATCAGAATCTGGACGTTCCAAAACATCAGCTCGCATCTATCATACCAAAGAGGAAAAAGTTCATTTGACAAAATATAATGATTATTTACACTGCAACTAGAATCAGAAACTTACGTATGGCAACCTTCTGGTCGCCTTTACATACACCATTGAAGATGCACAAGTTCAAAGTGGTGCACATGTACAGTAATAACTTCCCATAACTGTTCGCATTTCTGTCTGAGAACATCGGCTAATGTTGACAGAATAAATATTGTGCTTTATTTCAAAAACATCATACCCAGTAAAGTTCTACAAAACATCTGAAGTGCTGCTGTTTAAATCCCCGTTTTGAATTACATATAATCATTTGTTTACAAAAGGTCAGTCGACATTTTTGTAGTAGACTAACACCATTATCAAAACCAAAATGGGCATAAACAGAGAACGTTCTGGTGGAATATACAAACAAAAATACAAACTATCCTTTTCTGTTTCAAGCAACATTTTGTCAATCAACAATACAAAGAAATTAAGATAATTCGCTACAAGTGATTTCACATATGGATGAATTCAGTCTTCAATAGGCAAACCACATCTCCTGACTGTCTTTCTAGTTTTAAAAATTTTATAGCGGATTTACAAAATACTTAATATACAGTGAATAAATCATTACGACAATCTTCAGTTGGTGTTATAATGAAACAGACTAATTCAAACTAGTATTGAAATGAAACAAGATTAAGGATCATCAAATTTAACACATCAAACCATTTCATTCCATGTACAAGTAAACAGGAAGTATCTCTTCGTGCGGTCACACGTGATAGCTCCATTTTTTCCTTTCCCACACACCCAAACCTCCAACGCAGATCATTAACCCCACCCCCTCCTAACGCAGATCATGAACCCCACTACCTAGTGCAGCAAACTGGTCCCGAAGGTCCTTTACACTTCTGTCCAAGTCACCAAACATCCAGTCCAACTCGTTCATGATGTTAGCAATCGTTGGCTGCTGAAGAGGAGGCGAAGTCGTCTGCGTGCTGTCCGGGGAAGCGCCGTCCGGTCCGTGCTGGTCCTGCGTCCTGCAGTGGGACTCAGGCTGTTCTCTCTCAGCTGCCGAAGGTATTTTGCGTCCTGGGTTCTGTTCATGTGTCTGCAGCGTAAAAGCAAACTGCCCCAGGACATCGACATGAGGAGCGAGCCTGATGTGACACCGGCAGCTTTGGTTTGTAGTGTTAGAGTGGCGAACTTCATGGCCGTCTTTTTCGACGCCCTCCCAACATAAAACCGATAAAATATGGCACAGAGCAGCCACATGACGCCCTAAAGACAAGAAGGCTTGAAGGCATGGCATCAGGACGATTTGCTGGCAAAAGTACAGTTTGCAACTTTGTGTCAGTCTTTCACAATAGACAAAAACCAACAGACAATGTAAATCAACCGCACTCTTGAGTTGTAGTACACACACAGAAGAAGAGAGGAGAGGAAGAAA
>CM031606.1:32769828-32794828 GCA_018398815.1 Conus ventricosus
CGGCACCCCCCGCGAACATCCTGAAGGTGCTTGTCTCGCCTATCCGGATCCCAAAACTTGGGCCCACAGTGTTGGTGAGCTGTTCAATGAGATCAGATCCTCACTCCAACTTAGCTAACTGACGCCAGTACCCTAGCGTCTTGCGCAGCCTATCACCAACTGCACGAAGGTCTCCTTTATTCTTCTCATGGACCAAAATTTCCTCCTGTAGGTCTCTGGGGTAAAGGGGGAAACCTTACGCAGAGCCAACTGCAAGTCTGCAAAAAGACGCACCTCAATTGAGTGAGCACACACTCCTTGCACACCAGATAACCCAAGAAAAAAGGTCAATAGGCCTTTGTTCCCAAAAATTTGGGGTATGAACAGCACCTTGTCGAAATGCTAGAACTATCAGTCCTCACTAGGCTGACTCTGGAAGCTTAACTTGGGGCCTCAACTCTCACGCCGGTGATTAACCCCTGGTTTACAAAAGCGGGAGGCCGCAAAAGAAGTTGTTCCATCTCCTCCCTACGCAGAGCCTCCATCCTGTCTAGTTTTCCCTACGGAGGGCTTCCTGCCTGTCAGCCTCTTCCCTACCCCGATCCTCCTGTTCGGCAGCCTCCTCCTACGCTGAGCAGCCTCCTCCTACGCTGAGCCCTCCTGTCTAGCAGCCTCCTCCCTACGCTGAGCCTCCTGTTTACAGCCTCTCCCTCCGGAATAGCTTTTTCCCTTATGCATAATCTCCTGTCTGTCAGTCTCCTCTCTACGCAGAGCAGCCTCCTCTCTGCCTCTTCCTAAGGACCCTTGCCTCCCTCTGCGCTCTTCCCACTACGCTGCCGCTCCAGAAACAAAGGACAGAGGTGATATCCTGAGCGGGGTTCACCACTCCCGACACAGGAGGATGACCCGTCTGACCCGTCCCTTGGGTCTCGACTTTCCCCATAAGAAAGTCTTCTGGGGCATGCCCCTTACGAGGGGAAGCCTGGAGAGGAAAAGGTTTCGGTCTCGGCGACTCAACAGAAGCCCACAGTGCTTCGCTATACTCTGACGCTTCGAGCGGAAGTGCCAGTCGGGTCTCGACAGGGAGACCCCCCAGCGAAGAGGTAGTAAAAGTACTCACTGGACTACCTGCACAGCACTGGAATAGGTAGAAGTTACGTAGTCGGGAAATACTTTGGGACTAATAGTAGGGACTTTCAGTAACATTTTGAAAACCCTTCTTCTTCACGCCCGCGTCGCCATACCACCAGGCCAGACGTCGCCATGACAAAAAATATCCTACAGTTTTCCAAAAAACAGGGGAAAAAAACAATTCCACTAAAAGAAAAAAAAACAAATATTTTAGGGGCGTGTGTATATGTGTTGTATGTGTGTGTGTGCGTGTGTGCGGACAAGTTCTGGCTGCTTCCCCCTCTGGCAACACCGCGCTCTACGCACGAGCAAAAGTGCGGTGGGGCTCACCGAAAAAAAAAAAAAAAAAAAAAAAATATGTCCGGCTGCCCCCACCTGGCAACACCGGCGCCTAGCAGCACAGCAAACAGTGCGGTGGGGCTGGCCCCCGTGAGAAAAAAAAACAAACAAAAAACCTTGCAGAGCGGGATCCGGAGAAGAGGAAAAAAAAAAAAAAAACTACTAGCGTCCGAGACCACCCACTGACTCAACAACCCGGTAGAGAAAAAAGATAAAACAAGAACTGCTAAATACCAAAACCGAATGAAAACTGAGCGGCAACAGAGGCAAGAACTTTACGGCCGTACCTGCGTGAGTACCCGGCGGAAGGATGGTTTCAGGACGCGGGTCGACTCCCTCCTTCTCACCTCGACTCCCGAGTCACGGGCCGTATGTTCCCTCAAGGCCACAACCAAGACTCCCCTTCACGCTAGAGTCACCAGCCAACCACCCACAACAGAACACGACAAAACTGACTAAACATAAACAAAACATACAAAACTAAAGAAACAGGTACTCTACGAAACAGAGAGAGACAGCCAGAGCCCTCCCATCCCCCGGCCGAGCCCCCACAATTGTCACGACCGACACCCTGGAGGTCTGCCTCTACAAAGGATCCGTCTAGGTGGGAGTGAATGGAGTGACTGACCTCACACCCTCGCAAGAGCCCACACAAGAAAGATTACGATACAACACCCCATTTTTTCACACCAACACACACAGTCCATAAATAAGCATTCAACACACACAAACAGCACAAACACAATCAAGCATTCCACCGCCCACAACATCCCAATCACAATCAAGCACTCCAATACACACAACAGCACAATTATAAATAAACCTTTCACCATACTACGTACACAATCGCAATTACAGCATTCCACACTTATGACATATATACAAATTATAAAGGAATATTTCCCAGTATGAACCCTTTTTCCTCTTCTCACACCACGGAGTGCGTCCACATTCCCCCTGCCCCTGTCAAGTCCGCAGGGAGCACCCTGTTCCCCCGCACTAGGTGCTCCGAGCCGGTTGGTTCTCGCAGGAGACGCCCAACGCCGACACCCTCGACTTCCCAAGCGGCAGTGAAATGCGGTGTCCCGGGGGGGGGGGGGGGGGGGGGGACGTAGCTGTTACTGGAGGTCCTGGAACGGGGTCCCAGGGCCGGCCAGTCAAGACGGCGGGCGTCTCTACCAGCCCTCGGTCCCGTCCAAGCGTGGCCATCGATCAGCGTGTGCAACATCCCGTCCTGGTCTTCAGCCAGACGTGGCCTCGACCAGTAACTGGCACCATCCAGATCGTGCTTCCAGGTGAAGCCGCCCGGAGGGGGGAGGACGTAGCGGGAAGGATAGGCGGGAGAGGAAGGGAAAAGAAGAAGGAAGGAGGAAGGAAGAAGGGTTACTGGAACCCTGCCGTCATTAACCGTCTAGTCCATTGCTGTCAAGTTTAGCCACAACGCATGATGGGCGAGGTGAAGTGTAAACCAACACACCCAGTAAACCCATTGAATCAAGTCTTCTCATCACGATGCAGGTAAAAGACTGCATTTAAATCAACAGGTTATAAACAATATGAATTAAATCCTTCACCCTTCTCTCACTCACGCTTAACGTTTGCCTTCCTTAGGAAATCAAATTCAAACACAGCGACCATCGAGCTTAATAACTGCCCCACATTTGAAATAATAATTCAATGTGCAACAACTGTCACATTTAATAAACAACATTTCAAAATAACACAAATCTCGCAACACGCATCCGAACGCAAATCAGGCCACGCACGCTCGTGAACAATAAAACTCGGCTCTCCTTGCACACACACAAACAGAACGGTGGCCGATGATAAAAGTCCGGAGACATGTGACAAGGGGCGACGAGCGAGAAACGCAAGCAAGTTCAACCCGAATCACCGCAGGTTCTCTCCCTCCCTTCCCCACCGCTACCGCATCACCAGATACATAAAACAGGAGAAAGAATTTTTGGAAAAAATTTAAATGGCAGGTTAAAGAATGGAATAACCAGAAAAAGTCTCACACACACAATATTTCCTTTACAATTTCGAAAGAACCCAAAAGAAAAATTGCGCAAAAGCGAAGACTAAGCCGGATAACCACCAACAAACCAAAACAAACTGACCACAAACTGATGCATACCCAGCTATCCCTGGGTGACCCCGAAAGAGGCGGTCAAAGGACTCTCTCTACCCTCTGTCCAGGTCGAGAGGACAGAGGCGAAGATGCGGAAACAGAAGAAATGAAGATCCCTCTCTACAGGCCGACTGCAGGAATTGAAAGTACTGACTGACTCTGCGACGTTTAGGTAAAGAACCCAGGACGGAGCAAGTGGCGCCCCCAGAGACCGTCTTCCGCTCGAGTGAATAGCTAACCTCCCTCATCAAATGGCGGCCCAACATGCCATGCTGCGTTCACAGAGGTGAGCATACTTCAAACAAAAAGCAACGAAGCACGTGCGAAGGTAAAAAAGACAGCGCGAGGCCGATAGACAAAGTTTCGAGAGAAAGGTACCGGACACCCGTGAACTTGCAGGATGAATAGCACGGGCGGTGGGAATTAGAGAGAGAGAGAAGAAAGCCAACCGAAGTTGAGCTGAACTATACCAAGGTGCAACCCACCAACAAGAAGCCAACTAAGGGAACGGTACACACGACAGCAACGACAATAAACCAAATAAGTAATTCTAGTTCCGCCACCCTAGGTGGGTCGAAAACGTCGTAGCCTCTGACAAACTCGTGAACACCTGGACAGATCAGTTTTATGAAAAAAGTCAAAATCCATAAAAGTTCATGTTATGAAGCAAAAGGGCTCATCCTAATACAGGTCGGATTAATGAAAAAGACAACATCCATAATACAGGCCATATTATGAAAAGGCTACATCCTGAACAGGTCACACTCAAGACAAACGGTAACATCCTAAAACGCACCAAACAACAAAAATGCAAACAAAAGCATTATAAAATGGAAGCATGTACTGATGACATCCTCACGCGAGAGGCGCCTAGCCCATGGTAACCGCCAGGACATTCCGCTTTGATTTCACAAACTTTCAGATTTAAACCAGACAATGAAAGTCCGATCGATAATAACAAAAATAACACAAAAAGCCAAAGGAGCAAGCAAAATCGACAAACTATATTGCCACCCTGGACAGCGTGTATATGTCCATGACCTAATTTCCCTAGATCATAAGATATTTACAAAGCTGGAATATCATAAAGGTGACCAAAGATAGGTGTAAAAGAGTTTCCACGACAAAGTTAACAGTATCGTCCATCAAAGTATAAACACCCCGGACGATAGCAAAGAACAGATTAACAGCCTGGATCAAAGAGAATGGAAAGACAACACAGAGTTACTTGCGCAGAACTTCCGAAAGTATGGAGCTTTTCGCACCGTACCGAGGGAGCCCTACAACATCCCCGCGGAACAGAATGTTACTTAATGGACTGAGTATAAACTGATCGTAGTCCCTGAGGAAGAGCTATGTTTTAAAACGGCTGATGTCACTTCGTTCCCATGATCCCGTCACCCCGCCAACCCACATGGAGAGACTTCATCTAGCTAGCCAAAATAGAAAAGCTTGACATTAAACATTTTTCGATTTGAGACTGTCTTAATTCAAAGACATAAAAATGAAAATCGTGATACCAGACAGCGAAGCAAGTCTACAGCCGCCAGCTAAAAAAGAAAGATGGCTGAATATATTGCTTTTATCATGTGTGTAAGTGAGTGAATAACAAGAAGACGAACTGGCGGCCATAGAAATATAAGCGGGAATGGTCCAAGAGGCGAAAGAGCAGCCACAAAAGGCCAATGGGAGCCAGGCATCCCTAGATCACCTCGCAGTACAAAATGTCCATGGGTGAAGCGGGGTCGCGAGCATTCTCGACAGAAAAGGAATGGCAAGAGCCATCACTATCAACACGAATACGACACATATCAAAGCCAGCACTTCCAAAGATGTCCGCAAAAATGGTGCCCCTCCTGGGACTTACCAACAACAAAAGCAATTACGGGGGACATGATTCATTGGTGTCTCAAACCATTCCAGCTAGCATTGTACGACGTTTCCTATGATCAGGCATGACCATGTTCTTGGTTTGTGCTTAAGCGAATTTGTGAAACTCGCAGTTGTTGTGCATGCCTGTGTGTACGTTCGTCCTGCAAGCATGAGTGTGTGGGGGTAAATGTGTGTACGTCTGTGTCATGCATGAATTTCTCTCTTCTCTCACTCCTCTCCTCTCTCTCCTCTCTCTCTCTCTCTCTGTGATGCCTATCTCATTGTCGCTTGTTTGCGGTCAGACCTTCGTTCTTTCATTTCGGCAACGTTATTTGGATGTCTCTGCTTTAAGGAGTTGTGTTCTTTGCATGTTAAAGAAACACCTCTTGCTTTTCATTGTCTCAGGTGTGTAGATGTGTGAGTCCAAAAGGGCAAAACACTTTTAGTGTTTGTCCTCGGCTTGCAAAGCGGGTCGTTCCGTCGTTTGGTGCTCTCTCTCTCCTCTCTCTCCTCGGTTCTCTCTCATCTCGTCGTCTCTCTCCTTCTCCCTCGTCTCTCGTCCGTCTCACATCGATCGGGTATCTCTCTCTCTTCTCTCTCTCTCTCCTTCTCTCCTCTCTCTCTCTCTCTCTCTCTCTCTCTTCTTCCCCCCCCCACCCCCATCTCTCTCTCTGTTCTGTCATGTCCATTTGGCTATTGCTGTTATCACTTATACCTCCGCTAAGTTTAGTATGTTTTTATCTCGTCCTTTTGTGGTTTGATTGTATGTTTGTGGACAGCAATACCATGGGGGAAAAAACTTCAGTAATCCATTGTGTTCAGGAACCTGATGGAAACACGGATCGAGATTTACAAATTCCAAGTGCTATTCCCGTATCCAGACAACGACGAATGCAAGATCCGTACAGCACAGATTTTTGCAAATGTTTCCAACTGAAACGTAGACACTAAGAAAAAAACTTTTAATGACCTGTAAGCGCGCGCGCAGCGCGCTCACTCGTCTATGAAAGTGATGTATTTCGCATGGAGTACTCAACTATCTGTAAGTGATATAAATGTTGAGATTTCCTATTGTCCACACCCTATAAAACAAAGAACTCGCCCTTGTCTTCTCTACCCATTATTACGTCCATGATGGTATCAGCTTTTTTTTTTCCCCCATTCGCTGTTGAACTGACCTACTCACAGCTGCTGTATGAACTGACTACCTCACAGATGCGTTGAACTGAGCTACTCACAGATGCTGTTGAACTGAGCTACTCACAGATGCTGTTGAACTGAGCTACTCACAGATGCTGTTGAACTGACTCTCACAGATGCTGTTGAACAGAGCTACTCACAAGATCTGTTTTTGAACTGAGCTACTCACAATGCTGTTTTTGGGGAAACAAACGTAGGCCCGTTCTGTCGGCCTTGATTACTTAGCTTCGTACAAGAGCGGAACTCACAGGGACACACGCATGTACGATAACTAAATGGTTCACGCCGGTAACCAGACAGCTGTCCCGGATTCCGAAATGGGTTTTCCAATTCTCTGCGGTCGTGTCCTGGAATGACGCTAATGAAGATGGGTGACAGTGTTTTCTGTAACTTTGTTTGTCTCGCATTCTTCGTTTCAGCTGTCTGGTCAGGAAACTTTTGCTCAAGTTTCATGCTGATGACAGGACATACACTTCAAGAATCGCACGCAGGGAAGTCATCACATGCACGTGCATACACACATGCATACGCATAAACACACATACACACTCATACACACGCACACGCACACACACATACAACACACACACACACACACACACACACACACACACACACACATTCACACACACACGCATGCACACACACAATGCATACATGCACCTACACATGCACACACATACGCATGTACACATGCACATGCATGCACGCACGCACGCACGGACACACACACACACACACACACACACACACACACACACACACACACACACACACACACACACACACACACGCACACACACTCACAGATAGATAGATAGATAGATATATATAGATAGATAGATAGATAGATAGATAGATAGATAGATAGATAGATAGATGAATAGATAGATAGATAGATAGACAGACAAACCTGCAAATATATAATATGCAAGTATGTGCTTCATCCTTCGTGTACACACACACACACACACACACACACACAACACACACACACACACACACACACACACACACACACACACACACACACACACACGCACTCACTCGCACACACACACACACACACACACACACACACACACACACACACACACACACACACACACACACACACACGCACGCACGCACGCACGCACGCACGCACACACACACACACACACACACACACACACACACACACACACACACACGAACGCCACGCACACACGCATGCACGAACGTACGCATGCACCACACACATCAACAAAAGTTACTTGACGGAGAAATGAAATGATATCAAGTATCGTGACATTAGTTTGCTTAGTTCTTGAAAAAGCGTCGTCGAAGAAAATAACGTCACAACAATAACGCTATTTTTGTGTTTCCTTCCTAGCTGAACGCTGTCAGGGAATAAATTGTGAAATGTCAGTACCAAGAGTTCCATCCGTTTTCCTTTTGCAGAGGGCGGGGGTGGGGGTACCGGGTGGTAGGCGTTTTTTTTTGTTGTTTTTTTTTTAATCCAGTTTTTTCCATTTTTCCCCCGAGGCATCTTCCATCCCACTTCAGTTGCATTACTCCACTGCCCCCCCCCCCCCCCAACCCCCCACCCCCAACCCATCTCCCCGCTCACTCTGGCTCCCCGTCTACAGCTACATCGGTATTCTCCTGTCCCCAGCCCCAGCACCGGTAATGCCCGGTAATGCAACTCGCCAGAGGAGACACTGCACTGCTGCTGAGTCACTTCGATAGTGCTCAGTGGCACCTGTTCCACACAACATACGCAGGACACCACCCAATAAGTCTTCTACTGACGTCAACAATTACTAACTCGGGAACATATGATATATGGTTCCATACAAATTCGAACAGCCAAGATATGTCATTGTATCGTGCTATTTTTTCTAATTTTCAGTACGCTAGGAAAAGGAAAGATTATATCATTGTGCCAACTTTCTTTATTGACAGAAAGTCTGAAGAGTCTAGGATGAACAGTTACGTATTTCGTAAACATAAATTACTTTTTAATTCCTTCACGACGGTTGTAGCCTTTGTCTCCTACCCCAGATGGCCTTCAAGACGTCAGGAAGGGAAAACGTAATGCAGGCTAATGACGTCATGAATTTTCATACTTTACATCTCTAATAAAGAGCTTGTGGAAGGGAGATGATTGTATTCTCAAAGACTTTGCCTCTTCATGCCCTACTCTCGGGGTGACCTCAGTGTTGAGATTATCTTCACATCTATACCCGTGGCGAGTTCGTGTTGAGGTCGTCTGTATTAGCAGCTTTATGGTGATGTCACTGGAAGGTCATTGTGACGCCCACCATAGAGGCAAGCTCTGTGCTTTTCATAACCTCTAGGGACTTCATTGTCCAGAAACAGATAACATCACTTCAATGACAACGCTCTGCACATCATCAGCACTTGAAAACTATTTAGAAACAAACAAAACGAGTATAAAGACACCACGCTGGTATTCCTGACTTTCTTAATCGATCGGGTCAAGCAATCGTCCTGTTGCCATAGTTCTCATGTCACAAGAACGCCCATATGGCAAAGGAACAGGTCGTTTCTGCGTATGATTGATGTCTTCCTGGGACGGGAAGTGTGGCTAACTGCGTCAATGTAGTACTCTCTCTCTCTCTCTCTCTCTTCTCTCCTCTCTCTCTCTCTCTCTCTCTCTCTCCCCTTCTCTCTCTCTCTCTCTCTCTCTCTCTCTCTCTCCATAGCCACTTATGGCAACGCTTTAATCAATGTCTTCCTTTGAAAGGAAGTGTGGGCTGACGGTGTCAGTGTTATTCGTTGAGCTCTCTCTCTCTCTCTCTCTCTGTCCATTTATGTCAAAGCTTTAATTAATGTCTTCCCGCGATAGGAAGTGTGGTTGACTTCGCCTATTTCAGACAACCCACACCTCTCTCCCTTCGTGCTCTTTCCCCTCCCGCCCCCCCCCCCCCCCCCCCCCCCCCCCCCCCCCCCCTCTCTCTCTCTCTCTCTCATATTCTGCACAACAGCAAGCTTTTAAAACCTAGTACCTCGTGTTTTTTTTGTGTGGGGAAAAGAACGTATGTATTTCAAAGCTATTTGTTCATTGTAATAGAAAATGGATTTGCGGGTGATATTTTACTATGGTTATTCATTGCGCTGATCGGGGAAAAACAAATTAATCCTTTTCATTCCATTTTTCCCAGCCCTCACTCCCCTTTCTGCCTTATCCCTACACCCCTTACTCTCCAGTATTATTATCATAGCTGTTGCTAGTAGGTGGGGGGTGTTGGTGGGTGGGGGATGAAATTTATCAACAGAATGTGTAGAGGTAGTGCTGCAAGCTGTTCGCCTGAACTGTTTTCGAAGATCTGATTTTCAATTCCCGGCTGTTTTTGGACTCGTCGATGATTCACTGTACACAATAGTTAAATTTAAATTTTAAATTTGTTTTTGTGATTGAAATTTGTATGCTTAATCTCGATTTCTGTGTTTTGGAGCTATTTTTGAATTTTCTATAATTCAATCGTTATCTCCTTACTAAAACTATTTCTATATTTCTTTGAATTGTCCCCCTCGTTTAGTTTGTGCGTGGTTGTTCCTAGTCGTGCTTACTAATCTCTTATTCATTTGTTCTCGTTCATTAGTTCTCATTATGTCTACTTTGAGTACCTGGCCTTGCAAAGAAGGACTCCGGATTGGCTATCTCAATATTAACCGTGTATTAAGCAAGCTAACTGATATATCAGCGATCTTGGAAAATTCCGGGAATCCTTTCACCTTTTTTGTTTTTCAGAATCACGATTTACAGACTGTACATTAGATTCTGATATAGCTATGCCTGGTTTAAAGTTATTCGTCTAGACCCCAAAAGCTAAAATGGAACAGGTTTGTTAGTTTACTATAATCAGTCGATAATTTTTAAAACAAAAGGGAATCTGGAACGTTTGGTGTCGAATCAGTATGGCTGAAAAAAAAAATAAAGCATGTCAGTCCATACTTGTTGGATTCATATATCGAAATCCGGCTTGAAAGAATAATTGGGTTTGATAACTTTAGTAGAATGATGGACGCCGCTCTAATTGACAATGAAGAAATGTTTAGGTTTGGTGACTTCAATATTGGCTTGTTAAAGCCTCAAAAACAATGGACCGAAATGTTACCTCATTAAATTTACACCAGATAGTGGATCGCCCAAACCCGAATTACAACTAATTCCAGTACTCTCATTGACCACATTTATGTCACATTAATATAACATTGTGGAAATCTCTTCTCCAGCGCTGGGGCAGTGATCACCCCCCAGTTTGTATTACTTGGGGGAAAAAGGGGGGTACAAATTCCAAAACCAGGTCATAAATTCTATCCTTTATAGGTGTTTTAAAAGATTTAACGAAAAGGATTTTTTATTTGACTGCTACATTCTCCTCTGTCCCAAATATACCATTATACGATCCTGAAAAAGCAACAAATGTTTGGATTAATGTATTTTCCAATATCTAAAATAAACATGCACCCATCAGAGCTAAACGAGTAAAATACCATCTTAAACCGCCGTGGATATAAAAAGGAAATAGATAAAAAAAATACACATCAGAGAACTTTTAAAAGCAAAAAACGACGTTGGTTTTGAAAAACAGAGAAATTTTGTGACGTCAATGAAACGAAAAGCAAAGTACAATATTTTCAAGAAATGGTATCCAATAAAAAGACCCCAGAACTATTTGGAATGCAATCAACAAATTGACAAACAAAGGGTATTCACAAACAAAAATTAACAGAAAAAGATATTCCCTGAGCAGTTAACAACTATTTTGTTAAACGTTGCTGAAAACTTAAATAAATAATGATGAAGGGAAAAGAAAATGATCTAGAATTAGAAAACGAATATTGTAGTCAAAGAATATTAAATCTTATGTGTTCAATTCCTTACATAACAATACCCGAAGTATTTGCATACTTAATGCACTGAAACAATCGAAAACCAAAGATATTTATGACTTGGATCCCAAATAATCAAGTTGTTGCACCAGTCATAACAGACTCTCTTACTTACATGTTTAACCTATGTTAGAGGAAAAACTGTTTTCCGGAATGTTTCAAACAAGCAAAAGTTGTCCCGCTGTACAAAAACTGGAGATCCGTCCAACCTTGTAACTACAGACCTGTATCTGTTCTGTCAATTCTTTCAAAACCGCTCGAAAAACATATCCAAAAATATTTAGCTATCCATTTAAACAAATTGATTTGATTCATCTAAGCAGTCAGGTTTTGGGGAAAACCTTTCCCTGCCATACCGCGCTTACGCAAAGATTGACAAATGGCTCTTGAACATTAATAACAATGAACTTACAGGAGTTGTCTTCATTGATCTAGCTAAGCTTTTGATATTATAAACCCACTCTCTTCTCCTAAAAAGCTCGCTTTATACGGACTCTCTGAAATACTCTTCAGTTCATGTCCTCATTTCTTTCTAATCGAAAACGGGGTAGTATGTGTTAATTCCTTAAAATCAGATTTGCAGCCAGTAAAATATGGTGGTTCCACAAGGATCTGTTCTTGGCCTTTACTCTTTTCGATTATATAAATGATTTTACCGCTACGTATCCGATGTGACTGCAAATTTTATTTGCTGATGACAACTCTTTTGCTTTCTACCACCCTTGCTTGCAGGTTGTGACGTCCGATCTACAAGGTAGTTTAAAACAGTGCCGTCAAATGGGCGGAAATCAATCACATGCTCTTAATGCAAAAAAAACTAAATGCATGGTCATTACTAGCAGAAAAAAAAACGTCAAAATATCCCTGTTTGATTTATTTTCAATATTTGTTTTAGTGAAAAAATCGAAGAAGTAAAAACACATAAAGTTTTGGGTGTTGTCATTGTAACAACTTATCATGGTCCGATCACGTACTTACCTACGCAAAAAATATCCCAAAAAATATTCCAGTTGTCAAAAATAAAGATTTTTGAATATGCATGCTAGAAAACAATTCTTTCATGCCCAAACAGTCAATTATAGCTATGCTTCTACTTTATGGGATTCAGCCAGCGCAAACATTCGAAACCTTTTTAGCAAGATTGCATAGGCGCGCAATAAAATTAGTTCTCTTAAAATCTAGTTCATTAACTCTAAAAGATTATGAATCCTTGGATATCCTTCCCCTAAAGCAAAAACTCGAATATAATAAGGCTATATTTTATGCTAAAGTGGTAAATTTGGGAAATGCACCCCTCCAATTGTAAACAGTTTTTCCCGGGGGGAATGACAACAGGCACGTCCACAAGTTAATAATGCCCCTGCCCAGACTTGACCTTTAAAATCCCAAACTCGTTTACAGTGGTGGTTTCGTATTGGAACAATTTTGCCTCATTTCTGAAAGAAATTCAAATCTTAATTTTTTCAAAGAGCCTTAAAAGGATATCTGTTCAGTAAGTTAAAGATATTTATTAAAAAAAACTGTACTAGTTGATTCCTAAATCAATTAAAAACTCAGGAATAGAAATAAAATACTGTACGATTACAAGCCCGTGTTAGACGGAAATCTTTGCACGTGTCATTTGAACCCCAGCAATAATGGGTTAAGCTTTAAATTTACATGTTTAAAAATTGATGATATCGCTCAATTGCATTTTTTTGATTTGATGTATAGAGTGTATCCAAGTCTATTGACTCTTGTTTCCCCGTTTGTATTTGTACTTTACATGTATATTCTTCCCCCACCCCACCCCCACCCCTCCCCTATCCCGCCCACACCCATATCCCGCTTTCGCTCTCTTTCTCTCTCTCTCTCTCTCTCTTTTTCTCTTTTCTTTCTTTTTTTCTCTCGCATATGGATGCTTGCACGATCTTGCGTTTGTTTTGTAGTATTAGTCTGTTACTTCATACAGTTTGCAAGTTGACTGGTGTATTTACTTTTTCCTCTTTTTTTGCCATATTGACTTGTGTTGTTGTCCCTGTGGGTTCTTTTTTTTTTTTCCAGGGCTGGGTGGAAAAAAGCATATGTAATTTGCTTATCTCATTACCCTGGTGAAATAAAATTTCGTTCGTTCGTTCGTTCGTTCGTTCTCTCTGTCTCTCTGAGGTACTTTTTTTGTCTGGCTGCCAGCAAGTCGAATTTCTTTTAGCTCTGGTGAAATTTTTTCTATATTTACAAACTTCCAAGATGCCCGGGTTTAAGGTCTACCATCGAGTGTAAAAAAAAACATGCTGGGAAAGCCGCGCTGCGAGATATGGTGTTTCATCTTTCAAAATCGAAGGTAGAGAAAATCGGACTGTTGTCATTCTTAAGCCCAAAAACAATTTCCGACCGTTCCCCTGCCATGAAAGCCCAGTGCAAACTGCTGTTTTCAGGGGAAAAAAATGTTCATCACAGATCAACAGGGACAAGAGAAGGGCCGAGCAACCAGGGATCAAAAGGCGAGGGGAACGCGTTTTTACCCCCTCCCGTCTGTTTTCCCACCAACCCCCCCCCCCCCCTAGTTTGTTCTACAATACCGACAGAGTGAAAACAAGAATGGAGTGTCCCCGTACAGACATCCGTCAGTTTTCTGACCATCCTTCCTCGTCTGTTCCTTCTTCTTCTTCTTCTTCCTTGTCTAGAGCCGGGCCCCAAACTGGCGTTGAAGGGGTTGCTGTTTAGCTGAGTGCCAGCTGGTTGGATGGCTTTTTGGGTAAAACAGGATTAAAACTATATGCAATATGTACAAATCTAGTGTGGATTTCCACTAGTGGCCAGCCTTGGGGGGCTGCAGGTCACTGGAGCTGCAGCGCAGGCGGCTGAACAATGCCACTACTGTTGGAGCTGTAGTGGTCTCACTAGAAAGTGTGTTCCCCTGTCTGCACCACGTGCACAGTCCGGCAATGGAACACAGCAATGCACCACGTGCACGTCCGGCAATGGAACACAGCACTGCACCACGTGCACAGTCCCGGGAATGGAACACAGCACTGCACCACGTGCACAGTCCGGCAATGGAAACAGCACTGCACCACGTGCACAGTCCCGGAATGGAACACAGCACTGCACCCCGTGCACAGTCGGCAATGGAACACAGCACTGCACCCCGTGCACAGTCCGGCAATGGAACACAGCACTGCACCACGTGCACAGTCCCGGGAAATGGAACACAGCACTGCACCACGTGCACAGTCCCGGGAATGGAACACAGCATGCACCACGTGCACAGTCGGCAATGGAACACAGCACTGCACCACGTGCACAGTCGGCAATGGAAAACAGCACTGCAACACGTGCACAGTCCGGCAATGGAACACAGCTGCACCACGTGCACAGTCCGGCAATGGAACACAGCACTGCACCCCGTGCACAGTCCGGCAATGGAAAAACAGCACTGCCCCCACGTGCCAGTCCGGCAATGGAACACAGCACTGCACACGTGCACAGTCCGGCAATGGAACACAGCACTGCACCACGTGCACAGTCCGGCAATGGAACACAGGGACTGCACCCCGTGCACAGTCCGGCAATGGAACACAGCCACTGCACCACGTGCACAGTCCCGGGAATGGAACACCCGCATGCACCCCGTGCACAGTCCGGCAAAAGGAACCAGCACTGCACCACGTGCACAGTCCGGCCCAAAGGAACACAGCACTGCACCACGTGCACAGTCCGGCAATGGAACAGCACTGCACCCCGTGCACAGTCCGGCAATGGAACACCAGCACTGCACCACGTGCACAGTCCCGGGAAAGGAACACAGCAAATGCACCACGTGCAAGTCCGGCAATGGAACACAGCACTGCACCACGTGCACAGTCGGCAATGGAACACAGCACTGCACCACGTGCACAGTCCGGCAAAGGAACACAGCCTGCACCACGTGCACAGTCCGGCAATGGAACACGCACTGCACCACGTGCCACAGTCCCGGGAATGGAACACAGCACTGCACCACGTGCACAGTCCGGCAATGGAACACCCGCACTGCACCAGTGCACAGTCCGGCAATGGAACACAGCACTGCACCCCGTGCCAGTCGGCAATGGAACACAGCACTGCACCACGTGGGACAGTCCGGCAATGGAACACAGCACTGCACCACGTGCACAAATCCGGCAATGGAACCAGCACTGCACCACGTGCACAGTCCGGCAATGGAACACAGCATGCACCACGTGCACAGTCCGGCAATGGAAACACAGCATGCACCACGTGCACAGTCGGCAAGGAACACAGCACTGCACCACGTGCACAGTCCCGGGAATGGAACACAGCACGCACCCCGTGCACAGTCCGGCAATGGAACACAGCATGCACCACGTGCACGTCGGCAAAAGGAACACAGCACTGCACACGTGCACAGTCCGGCAATGGAACACAGCACTGCACCACGTGCACAGTCCGGCAATGGAACACAGCACATCGATTGGCACAGTGTGACATAGACAGGGGAAAAAGTAGCTGTTCTCCCCAAAAATTTGAATTATCAGATGACATTGGTGTCGACAAACAAAGTTTTAGTTATCAGGTGTAGAGTGTTCTGAAGTAGAATGTGAACACATTCCCTCGGTAACTACAACACACACTTCCACACAACAAGACGCTGAAGACTTTGTTGCAGAAGGAAATCTGTGTATGACAGACCGTGGTTGTAATGATGGAGATTCCTCTGATGTTAATGAGTCAGCCGCAGCCCATTCAGACAATACCTCAAAAAGAGACATTGTGTCGTATTTGGAAGAAATGTCAAGGAAAATGGATGACCGCTTCGGTGCCTTGAAGCAAGAGGTGAAAGGCAGCGCAACACATAGCACAGGGATTGAAAACAGAAAACTCGGCTCTCCACCGTGGCAGCTGCACTCTCGCATCTGTTGATAAACATTTTTTGGAAATTGTGATGGACTGTTATTTATGCTCGATGTCGAGAACTGAATTCTGTGCTTTTCCGTGATCTGGACTCCCCATCACGATCAACTTTCTTGTAATGTTGTCAGTCATGTTTACTTCTGATTTTTGTTTATGCACAGTCCCTATCCCCTCTGTCTCCCCGTGTGAATGACTCTGTAAGCTTACACAATATTTCATTCATTCATTCATTCATTCATTCATTCATTCTCTCTCTCTCTCTCTCTCTCTCTTTTCTTCTCTCTCTCTCTCTCTCTCTCTCTCTTCTCTCTCTCTCTTTCTGTAACCTCAAAGGTGGCAAAAGTGCAGGCCCAGACAAAACTGTCAGTGAATTACTAAAACACGCACACGATGCAGCAATCCACGCCGTCATAGTGTTTTTCAATAAGCTGTTTCGTTTAGGAATCTTTCCTCAGATGTTCCGTTTAGGAATCTTTCCAATAGAATGATCTAGATCCGTCATCATTCCCGTGTATGGAAGGAAATGTGAACAAGCCTGGTAATTACCATAGTACAGCGTTAACCAGCATTGTTGATAAGTACTCACTATGTTTTGAACAAAAGACAAACAATATGGCAGTAAAGGAAAAGCAAATCGCGGAAGAGACAATGGGTTTTACAGCTGACCTTTAGAACAACTGACCATATAGTTGCCTTTATGCAGCAGTGCGCAAATGTTTGCTTGAGAACTGCCTTTGTTGATGTTTAAAATATGCCTTTGATTCGGTGGAATAGAAACGTACCAGGGATATTCCTGAGGAAAAGCAGTGTAAACGACAAATTGCACCTTAGAGATGATTTGGACTCTGTAGGGAGGCCTGTGTATCAAAAGATGTTATTTGTTTTATTCTGAAAGTACCAGAGGTGTAAAACAAGCCTGTATGTTGAAAACCTTTCTTTTCCTTTTTAACGAGCTGTCAATAAGATGTAAGCATGCTATCTAGATAATTCCAGGTGCTATAGAGATTATTCTATCGCTATTTATTGGTGATTTCATTCTATTGTCTGATTCAGTCATTGGTCTTCATAATCAACTCTACAGCTTGAAAAATATAACAGACCGTTTATCTTTGACAGCCAATCTTTAGAAAAGAACATTGTGGTGTTTAAAAAAAGCGGGCATTTACATGCATAAGATAGATGGCTTTATACAAACTATGAAATTAGAACAATTGTTTGAATATAACTGTCTTGGAACATTTTCTGCAAAACATAAGTGTTATTACTGCTTTGTTTGATGCTTGCAGGAAGGAAGAAAAGGGGTTACTAAGATATTAAAATCGCTAGGCAGATTAAATACAGCAAATTCATACTTATTTCTGACGCTGTTTAACCCAGACATTGAATCAGTTCTGACTTACGCAGCCGAAGTACGGGACTTGTAGAAACTGAAGAAAGGTTTGGCTGAGAAAGATTTCTAAACGTTTCCTTGTATGCATCAAATAGACTGCTCTGTGGAGAAAGCAGTATATGTGCTCTGATTATAAAAATATCAGTAAAACGTGTTAGATACAGACTAAAGCTTCTTACATTAATGATGTCACGACTATGCAGAGAACCATGAGGTGCTTATTGCCCTCCACGAATCAGGGCATAGCAACTGGGTAACCAAATGTGCTGAAAGTCTTATGTGAGAATTGATTCGGTGTTGCGTGGATGTTAAAAGAGTTGGAGAGCATAAAGTTCTCTTGCTGAGTTTGAAGACAGACCTACTTCATGTAATATGCACACACAAAAAACAGATAACAGAAAAAACAACAAGTGACATTATCTAACCATTAACATGATAATCAAGATAGTCCGCTGCCGCGTGCCTGTATATCCGTAAATGTGTGTACAGGGAGGATGGAAGAGGGGATGGGGGATAGAAGTAGGTGGAGGGGGAAGAGAAGAGAAGGAAGGAGGATGCTGTCAGAATAAGTTGTGGCAGGAGGAGAGGGAAGGGATAAAGCGAGCGATTGAGTTGACTGAGTTATGTTCAGACATGTCCCTTTGTCTTAATTGTTGAATGGACAATAAAACATTCTCTCTCTCTCTCTCTCTCTCTCTCTCTCTCTCTCTCTCTCTCTCTCTCTCTCTCTCTCTCTCTCGAGTTACGTTCAGACATGTACCTTTGTCTTAACTGTTGAATGGACAATAAAACATCTCTGTCTGTCTGTCTGTCTCTCTCTCTCTCTCTCTCTCTCTCTCTCTCTCTCTCTCTCTCTCCTCTCTCTCTCTCTTCTCTCTCTCTCTCTCTCTCTCTCTCTCTCTCTTTCATGATAGATTAACATCCGACAGACTGACACTACGGCGCTCTACACATTAACTTGGTATCCAGGTGCACTGTGGTGTGTGTGTGTGTGTGTGTGTGTGTGTGTGTGTGTGTGTGTGTGCGCGCGCGGCGCGCGCGCGTGTATGTGTGTGTGTGTGTGTGTGTGTGTGTGTGTGTGTGTGTGGTGTGTGTGTGTGTGTGTGTGCGTGTGTGAATGTGTGGGCGCGCGTGTGTGCATGCATGCATTAGAGCGAGAGGGAGAGAGAGATAGAAAAAGTTGAATGTTGTATGTATCCCTGTGTGTGTGTGTGTGTGTGTGTGTGTGTGTGTGTGTGTGTGTGTGTGTGTGTGTGTGTGTGTGTGTGTGTGCGTGTGTGCGTGTGTGTGTGTGTGCGTGTGTGTGTGTGTGTGTGTGTGAGAGAGAGAGAGAGAGAGAGAGAGAGAGAGAGAGAGAGAGAGAGAGAGAGAGAGAGAGATCACCAAAAAGCCACAGATATTGTACAAAGCAAGATTGAAAAAAGAAAAAAAACATTTAGAGCGTCTGTAATGTAACTCAGAGTAATTTACGACATGCGAAGGTCACCACAAGATGCATCTTCAAAGGAAGTAGGATCAATATTCAAACGAGGAATCCAATTTAGTACGTACAGTTTTTTTCAGAAATCATTAATGTGTGTGAATGATTGCAGCAGTAGTAGTAGTAGAAGTAGTAGTAGTGGTAGTAGTAGTAGTAGTAGTAGTAGTGTAGTAGTAGTAGTAGTATAGTAGTAGTAGTAGTAGTAGCAGTAGTAGTGGGAGGAGAGGAGAAGGAGAAGGAGTACGTAAATCCGCAACTCTTGCTGCATTGTGCTTTCAGACATTAAGCTGTTCTCTGGACATCAAATCTGCCAGTAACACCAGCCACCGTAGCGAAGTGGTTAGCGTTTGCTGACTTCTGGCTGAGAAGTTGTGGGCTCGATTCCCATAACAGCCATTTTACTTTGGGATTTTTGTGCTCCAGCCGGTTCCTATCCACAGTTCAGTTAGTTTTCTATGGCTCAATTGGGAAGACTGGGGCCACACCGTCGAGCTTCATCCACTTAATAGATGCGTCTCTGACACTGGTACTCAGATTGTCTACCACTGCAGGCGTCTGTGTCTCAAGGACCAGGTCGATATATCATGAACGTGAGCGTAGAGTGAGTATCTATCACGCTGTCTCAGACCAGTTTGGAAATCTGTAGTATCTCCTTCATCGTCCTCATCTTCGTCCAACGGCTTGAAAAGAAAAGTCTGTAATTTTGTGGCTCCTCATTGCCCCACTGTTATGGTGACCTCAGTGTCTTTTTCCTCTCCATATCTGTGCCGCTCATGAGGTTTCGTCCGGGTCACCGGTTATCGGCAAAGACTGTCGCTGAACGACCGTAGTGGCGCCCTCCGAAGGAGAGCTCAGTCAAGGTGTCTCTGCGACTTAGCAATTATTGTAATCAGCAAGGGACTCAGAGGTTGTGTCCTGCTTGTGTTAGATGAAAAATACGCACCACTGAATATCACCGAAGTGACTTGACGGCATTGCAGTGTTTCCTCCGGTGAGTTGCCTCAGGACGACTCAACGTTGACAACTCGCTGAATTGTCGTTGTCGGGGCTTCGTTCGGGACAGGCCAGGCCAGGCTATGGACCGGGAGGTGGAATGACTGGCGTGGGCGCAATGTCACTGAGGTGGCATGGAAGCGAAGACACGTAAAAAAGAAAAAAGATATGCCGGTATCCTGAGAGTAACACCAGTTTCTTTTTAAGAGGGTTTAAAAATCTTTTAGACTTAAGGCTGTAGGGGACAATGAACCATGAGAGATTCTTCCTGTAGCTCGACATTATGGAAGACGAATCCCTTCCAGCTCATTCCGCTCCCTGCGCTGAATCGGCTACCCTTCTACTTTGGGGTGGACAGATACTGTTTTAAAGCCGAAATCCACCTCACGAGTCGTTCGAATACTGACCTCAGTTCCTCAGCTAAACGCTCTAGCTCTTTGAGTGTATATACACAAATATCTGTGCTTGAAATTTTTGTAGTCAGTTACGTCACTATATGAAGTGGGCCACGGCCACGTGCTCATTCTGGCTGACAGACTTCCAGCATGTTTTCTTCCGGTGGGCAATTTCCCCGTTCTGAATAAAAGGAATATGCTGCAGCATTACCAACTTTTGTTTTTCTTTGGTCATTTTTTGCATCTCGATTTACACATTTATTTTCCGAAATTCCTGCGTGCAGAATCTGACAACAAATGTAAATTTCTACATGAAGAAATATAAAAAAGGATGAATGAACTAGGTAAGTGCCGTTGAAAGATAGCCTCTTGTTTACATTTGGTAGATTTTATGGTTTATGACACTGATTAGAACACACACACAACACACACACACACACACACACACACACACACACACACACACACACACACACACACACACACGCACGCACGCACGCACGCACGCACGCACGCACGCATGCACACGCACACGCACACGCACGCACGCACGCATACGCAACGCAAGCACGCACACACGCACAGTAATAATCACGTGAATATGAAGTGAATGACGTAAGTCCATCAGTATAGCAGCGGGTTCAAATATTTTTGCAATCTTCCATAGAAAAGATTTACTGTGTGATATTAGAGAAGAGTTAGGAAGAATGCCACCATGTTTTTTTTCCATTTCATTAAGTTCCCTTCAGACTCTGACGTTCTTTGTTATCTGAAACTGTATTTTTATGAAGACTGGACCACTCCTACCATTTAGTGTTATTTGTTCCTTTACTCCGATGAAAAATATCTCGATATAATCTCTCTCTCTCTCTCTCTCTCTCTCTCTCTCTCTCTCTCTCTCTCTCTCTCTCTCTCCCCCACCTCCTCTCTCTCTCTCTTTCTGTTTGTGTGTTTGTGTTTCTCTACAACCTTCACCCCCCCCACCATCAGACGTTCTTATTTCCCCTCTCTCTCTCTCTCTCTCTCTCTCTCTCTCTCTCTCTCTCTCTCTCTCTCCTCTCTCTCCTCTCTCTCTCTCTCTCTCTCTCTCTCTCTCTCTCTCTCTCTCTCTCTCTCTCTCTCTTCTCTCTACGCACATACGCAAAAAAAAAATCCCCTGAGGCGAAAAAAATATTGATCGACTCAGATTTGGTATACTTTTGATGTATACTGAACAACATTAAAAACGCACCGCTTGCCAAAAGACCCAGACAACGTTGGTAGTACAGAATTATTTAATGAAAGTAAGCATATTTGATTACGCATCCATTTTTCAATTAAACAAAATGTCTGTTCTTGACAAGAATGGCCGAATTCATCTGAAATTAGCTGGTGACTTCACTAGCACTTCACTAGTACACCATGACGAGCATGTCCGTCCGCGAGCTCTAGTACCGAGTGTGTCCGCCATTTGCCCCGATGCACGCTTGGCAGCGCCTCCTCATGGAGTAGACAAGGTTGTGCAAGAACGCCTGTGGCAGTCCATCCCACTCCTCGGTCAGTGCGCGCCTCAAATGATCGAGAGTCTGTGGACGTCTTCCACGGGCCACAAGACGCCCAGCTCATCCCAGACGTGTTCAATGGGAGCCATGTCAGGGGACAGAGATGGCCAGGGCAACACGGCAATGTTGTTCGCCTGGAGAAACGCAGCGGTGGCTCTTGCGGTGTGGGGTCGTGCATTATCATGCTGGAAGAACTGCAGCTCTGGGTGCTGGCCAAACAGTGGGACGACGTGGTTCTGCAGCACCTGCTGGTACGTGTTGGCATTCACATGGTTGTCAAAAAAGTACAGAGGTGTCCGGTAGTCATGACTGAATGCCCCCCAAACCATCAGACTGCCCCCTCCCCATCTATCGGCTTCAAACACGCAGCAGTTGGCGTAGCGTTCCCCGACACGCCTCCAGACTCTCATTCTCCCGTCAGCATGAGATAACGCGAAGCGACTTTCGTCAGAGAACAGCACAGCTCTCCACTGACGTCGTGTCCATGGCAGATGCTGATTGGCCCACTGCAGGCGTTGCTGACGGTGTCTACGGGTGAGGACTGGGCCAACATGAGGGCGTCTTGCATTGAGCCCTGATTCTTGCAATCGACGTCGAACGGTTTGTCCAGACACTGGACCCCGTCGACCAACCACCTGGCGACATGTTTCTGCTGCTGTAAGGAATCGATTACGAAGATGAAGCTGTCGAATGTATCGATCTTGCGCTCTGTGTGGTAACACGAGGTTGGCCCGTTCGACGCCGATCAGTGGTGGAACCAGTTGCTGCCAAACGTTGTGATAGCCTTACAATTGTTGAGTGACTGCAGTTCAGTTGTCTGGCTGTCTCTCTCGATGACATGCCGACCATCAACATTCCAATGGCTCGCTCGCGTTCTTGCATAGACAGTCGCGGCATTGTTTTCGGACCACTTCGCCTGGTCGAATGACAACTGATACCGTTTTCCAGTCGGCATGACTTCAAACTCACCATTTGAGACAAAGAAACAGATGAGCTACGTTCAGTCTCGGCCCCAGTGGCAAAAAAAGTGTTTTGGGCGAGTTGCACGTGGGCGTCACACGAACGTTGGCAAGCGCGGAGAAACCGAGGCAGTGTGAATCTGTGTCCCTTAAAAATTGTGTTAATATACCAAATCCAAATACACATTTTTTCCAAATGGGAAATCGGCAAATCAAAACGGTGCGTTTTTAATGTTGTTCAGTATATTATGCATCCAACAATATCTGCAATGAAAACAACAACTAGCCGAATATCAATGACGGCAATAACAGTTGCAAAAGTCCTATGCGGATCAAGGATAGATCGATTCAGTTTTCTTCACAAAAAAGGTCAAATTTATGTATGCACGTCTATATATGCAATTTTTGTAAAGTCCCACGACAAATAGGACGAATCCGAAAATCGAATGGGCACACTTTCAGGCTAAGGATATGTGTTCCTATAGCAAATGGTGGAGGCGTGTGTGTGGTGTGTGTGTGTGTGTGTGTGTGTGTGTGTGTGTGTGTGTGTGTGTGTGTGTGTGTGTGTGTGTGAATCAACGGTTATCAAATTATGTTAGTAGATATGGTCAGAAGTTAGTCCTGGTTCTATCAGGACAGCCGTTTGCTCCCATGGACAAACCTGCTTCTCCGTGTTTCTGTTTGTTTGTTTAAAAACAAACAGGTTTCTGCTTCATTGGCTGGTTTGAAAGGCATCGATACGTTTCTGCTCGCTTTTGGCCTAGACTTCTCCCTGCCGAATCAGAGTTTAGGTGTTTGCAAACTTTTCTCCATTTCGTTAATGGGTGTCGATCTGATTGTGTCAGTGATAATACAAAGATCCCTATAATCGCAAAACGAGAGTCTCTTCAGACTTGAATCCACCGCAAAACAACAACACAAAATATGCGGCGTCCTGGTTTCCATAAAGCAGGGTCCTCTCTCCACAGCTCTGTCTGTCTTTCATCACCGATCTGTCTCGGTTGCCCAGGGAAATCAAGGCAGTATTCTATGCAGACGACCTCGTGATCCCAGTGCAAGGAGGAACACGCATGGACTGCCGCCAATCATAAAACAGCTAGGCAGGTGGAAAGAGGCCTGGTGTGGGTGGTGCCGCCCGTACGGACCAGTCTTTCTCCTACCTTTCCGTAAGGACCAGTCTTTCTCCTACCTTTCCCTAAGGACCAGTCTTTCTCCTACCTTTCCGTAAGGACCAGTCTTTCTCCTACCTTTCCGTAAGGACCAGTCTTTCTCCTACCTTTCCCTAAGGACCAGTCTTTCTCCTACCTTTCCGTAAGGACCAGTCTTTCTCCTGCCTTTTCGCAAGGACCAGTCTTTCTCCTACCTTTCCGTAAAGACCAGTCTTTCTCCTACCTTTCCGTAAGGACCAGTCTTTCTCCTGCCTTTTCGTAAGGACCAGTCTTTCTCCTGCCTTTTCGTAAGGACCAGTCTTTCTCCTGCCTTTCCGTAAGGACCAGTCTTTCTCCTACCTTTTCGTAAGGACCAGTCTTTCTCCTACCTTTTCGTAAGGACCAAGTCTTTCTCCTGCGTTTTCGCAAGGACCGATCTTTCTCCTGCCTTTTCACCCCGTATCTTCATCAGGAAGTCGGCGCTATCACTTTAGGCGGAGCTGCAGTGAAAGAGGATGACGAAGTCAACTGCCTTGTTGTCGCTTTTGACGAAAGGGCGACCTGGAGACCACGCGCTCCAAAGGCAGAGACGAAGACGGCCAGACGTAAGCTGGCAATCTTTCACAAGTTGGCAGACACTGCTC
>CM031606.1:32802328-32817328 GCA_018398815.1 Conus ventricosus
TCACCCATTTCACAGTTACGACAAATACGCAAATACACACACACACACACACACACACACACACACAGAAGAGAGAGAGAGAGAGAGAGAGAGAGAGAGAGAGAGAGAGAGAGAGAGAGAGAGAGAGAGAGAGAGAGAGAAACTTGCGAAGCAGAGACAAGCCAAATCGCCGTATCCTGAGGCAATAACTATGATGGATAACTATTGGTTACGACGACAAAATCAATGCTCATCGGCCAGCAGGTCAGACGAAGATCGCCTTGAGAGACAAGAACTATGACCCTAAAAAGACAAGTGCTTATACTCTCACCTTCCAAAGGCAAAAGAGAGAGAGAGAGAGAGAGAGAGAAAAGAGAGAGACAGAGACAGAGACAGAGAGAGACAGAGACAGAGAGAGACAGAGACAGAGAGATAGGAAGAGACAGAGAGAGACAGAGAAAGAGACAGGGAGAGACAGAGAAGAAGACAGAGAGAGAGAGAGAGAGAGAGAGAGAGAGAGAGAGAGAGAGAGAGAGAGAGAGAGAGGTATGAAAAAGTTATGAGCAGTGCATTGATCTCTTCACACATATACACGCGCGCGCGCGCGCACGCACATACACACGCAGCCACGCACCCTCGGGCGCGCGCGCACACACAGACACACACACAGACACAGACACACACACACACACACACACACACACACACACACACACACACACACACACACACACCACACAACCCTGTGTCGCTAAGCTCGGCGGCCAGAGAAATAACGTGATTTGCTGTCAAGCTGTCTATCTTAAGCGCTAAACAAAAAAAGGGGAAATAAACTGTAAATATACATCACTGTCAACAGAAACCCCTGGCTTGGTCGTTGATGTTGCTCTTTGGTCTGGTGTGTGAACTTCTGTAAAGACTGTTTTGATGTATTATATGCCTCATGCCCATGGAAGAGAATGAGTGGCAGAAGAGGAAGACGGAGAAGAAGTCATCGTTTCCTGGTTCTCCTGGAAAAGGGGCGCCCGGGTTGGAGAAGGAGGATGCTGATGGGGTCATGGAAAGATGGAGAAGGCGGTTGCGAACTGGGTGTAGGGATGGAGGAGCCAAGGAGATGGGAATGGAGGGTTCGCGAAAGGGGTGGGGGATGGAGGAGGGTAGGGGCAAGCAAAAGAGAGCATGTCTCGTTAGGACAAATCTTCGACGTCTGTCTTTGTCTCTCTGTCTCTGTCTCTCTCTCTGTCTCTCTGTCTCTCTCTCTCTCTCTCTCTCTCTCTCTCTCTCTCTCTCTCTTAAACACACACACACACACACACACACACACACACACACACACATACATACACACGCGCGCGCGCGCGCACGCGCCACACACACACACACACACACACACACACACACACACACACACAGCGAGAGCGAGAGAGAGAGAGAGAGAGAGAGGGTTAATATACTGTACAAATCTGACAACAATTGCAATTTAGTGCAACAACGTGCTCGACAACAACGGCAATTTCAGCTAAACAAATATTTATTTGACAAACAATAGCAATGTTGCAACCAACCATGCGCTGCCAGAAACACTGGGTCAGAGTTTATTGTCTAGAGTATATTCGTAGCAAGAAATCGTCAAAAGATTACGTGGAAAGAAGGTAACTACATTTTTACAGTAGTAATGATGTTACTGTAGAGGTACTGAAGAAAGGTAGGCTGGCGTAAAGGGTGACAATGCCTAAAACCGCACATATCTGCCTTATCGTGTGTGCTTGCGAGGTGTTTCTTTGACGACTTTTCTCGCGTGTGTGTGGTGTGTGTGTGTGTGTGTGCCCTTTTTCTTATGTTCAAAGGTGCTTTTGGATTTTTCTTCTTTTTTTTTAAGGGAGAGGAGGGAGGGTGGAGGGGGGGGGGGGGGGGGCAGCGCAGAATTGGGTCAGGGGAAAATGACGTTCAAACAACACGTGCGTCCTCCCCAGTCACCGTTCCCTCCACCTCCACCCCTCGCCCTTCCCTTTCCACCCTCACCCCAATCCCCCTCTTATCCCACACCTTCTTTCCTTGATCCCCGCTTCAGTCAGTTGATCACCGGCCTCGAGTGGCACGATCGAAAGAGGCTTTCTTGTGGGATTACCCTTTTCATTCCGCTCCTAATCTACCCTTCTCTGACCTCCTTCCACGTCCCTTCCTTCCCCCCCCCCCCCCCCCCCCCCCCCCACCCACCCACCTGCCCTTCCCTCCGTCCTTCCCATCCCATCAACAACCCACTTCTCTCCCACTGCGTACTGTCACATATCATGGGAATGTAACATCTTCCACACCCATTTTCTTCTTGGAAAAAAGAAAAGTGATAATGAAATTGTTCTGATACGTGAAAGTAATGTATACCTACGGTATGTTGCTAGCTTAGTTATTACTCGTTTTTTTCTTTTTCTTTTTTTCTTCTTCTAATATGATCATAAACACAGATCAATACATGAGAATTGATATAAACAAAAAACGGTAGTTTCTGCGTGAGAGCTTGCATCAATGGTAAATTTGCACGGATCGCATGCTTTCTAAGGACAGCTTGCAGAGTTGCAACCTGTTGGCAGTCGAAGTTCACCGCCATAGTAAATTCCGTTTGTCATTTTATCTAATTCGTTTGCTTAGTGTGTGTTTTTTAAACTAGCAAACAGTGTGTATTCGCTGGGTTTGTGAACAAAGAAAACGGAATCTTACAGTTAGTGTGTGGTGGTTGATTCAGCGCCTTATCTTGCGTTGAAGTGAATGAAGGTTAAGTGATTGCTCGTTCATTTTCGTTGTTTGCATCTTGCCTGAAGAAGACCGAAGAGGTCGAAACGCGTCGTGTTTTGTCTTGTGATTCGTTTGTCCGCGTTTTCTTTCCTTTGGTGTTCAGTAACATTATTTAAAATGTGTTACAACCAAAACAGACCCAAAGCAATTTCTTCCCCAAGTATGAGACGTTTAGAACTGTTTTTCTGTTTAAACGTCCGGCGCCTTAAAGACATTGATGATTCTTTTGTGTTAAAAATGAAGAAGACTTTCGATGTAAAGATAGCAGTTTATTGTTATCACTAGAGTTATGCTTGCTTTTTACTCGTTTCTGTGACTATTTCAATTTCCGTGCACAATTACTGTTTTGTTGTTGTGTTGTTGTTGTTGTTGTGTTGTTTTGTCGGCACAGTTTCTGCTCTCTCTCTCTCTCTTTTTTTTTCGCACAGCGGCAGTTGGAAACGGTAATTGTGACTTTTGAGGACAGTAAGGCCCCATACTTTAGTGCTAATACGTTGCTGTCTCCATTACTCGGAAAATGGAAAAGCGGACTCGGGGAGCCCGGTTCCAGTGACGTCAACACCCCGCTGCTAACCGTAATGTTCTGCTAAAAGGTTCCGCATAACTAACATCAGATCCAGTTCCAGAGTACCTTAGCAATGGCTAATTAACAAAAAATACCTCCGGATTTGTCACCAGAATACCGCTTTCGACCCCCCTCCCCCCAACCCCACCCACCCCCCGCCTCCCCCTTCTCTTCTTCTTTCTCCCTCAATTCCGCGTCCCCAGTCTTTCATCTTTGCATCTCTTTACAGGGCTATAGAATAAATCTGTGCATCTCTTTACAGGCTATAGAATAAATCTGGCATCTCTTTACAGGGCTATAGAATAAATCTGTGCATCTCTTTACAGGGCTATAGAATAAATCTGTGCATCTCTTTACAGGCTATAGAATAAATCTGTGTGATTATGTGGACGGTCCCCAGTCTTCATCTTTGCATCTCTTTACAGGGCTATAGAATAAATCTGTGTGATTATGTGGACGATTTTTCGAATAGCTAAAGGCCAAGAGTAATAGCTAAAGGGCCAAGAGGAATAGCTAAAGGGCCAAAGGAATACTAAAGGGCCAAGAGAATAGCTAAAGGGCCAAGAGTAATAGCTAAAGGGCCAAGAGGAATAGCTAAAGGGCCAAGAGGAATAGCTAAAGGGCCAAGAGGAATAGCTAAAGGGCCAAGAGGAATAGCTAAAGGGCCAAGAGGAATAGCTAAAGGGCCAAGAGTAACTTACTAGACTGCAAACCGAAAGAACGAATAGATCGCATGATAAACATACGCGTTCGACCTATTGGGCCTTTTGCAGGCACGACAAATGGTATTAAAACAACGAAATCAAAGAAGGAACAGTCACTTGTCTCTGCGATCTCGTTTGCAAAATTTTGCCTGGGGTGATGATAACCAAAGTTATGGATGGAACTGAGGTTAAAGAAGAGAAAATATAGTTTAATTTATAATAAATATGACAATACATATACAGATAAATAATGAAGATGATGATGACAAGTATGATAATAATGATATGATGATGATGATGATGATGATGATGACGATGACGATGACTATGATTCAGATACTTACCTTAACCTTATCTTAAATCTCTCTGTGCCAGGAGGCACATAAGGCTGGACGTCTCTCCTTTACTGTGTTTCAGATAAGATAATAATAATGATAAATGTATTAATAATAATTATCAATTATAATAGTATGATTAATATTGGTATTATTTTTATTATTATTACTGTTCGTATTTTCATTAGTAGTATAGTAGTATAGTAGTAGTAGTAGTAGTATGTAGAGTAGTATCATCATCATCATCATCATCATCATCATCATCATCATCATCATCATCATCTTCATGATTTATTATCATTATTATTATTATGTTACATTATAATTATTACTACTGCTCCTACTTTATGATGATGATGATAATGATGATGATGATGATGATGATGATGATGATGATGATGATGATGATGATTGTTATTATTATCAATAGTAGTGGCAGTAGTATAGTAGTGATATAAAGAAAACGGGGGAAATAGGTAAAATCTAATAATCATTTCCCAAAATTCACAATAATCATCACACCATGGTCATAAAAATAATGAAATTGAACTAATTATATAGAAAATGGGAAAGATAGCAGATAAAACTTATCAAGAATACAAATGCATTGAAATGTCGAAAATGAAATGGAATAAAGACCGAAGAGACAACTTAACGTCTGTTTGTCCATTGTTTTCACTGTTCTGAATGTTTTTGTCCCACCTGAAGAAGTCCAATAGGTCAAACGACCTGTATGTGTAATTTACTTGTTCCTTCGGTTGGCAGCCTTGTTATTCTGTTTGTACTCTTTTCTTTCAATTTTCGCCTGCAGCGCCCCCCCCCCCCCCCCCCCCCCCCCCCCCCCCTTTCCATCCAGCCTAATGGCCATAAAAGCAATGAATTCATTACTATTCACGTGCTCAGAGGACGGAATAAGGACAACAGATTCCATCTGACCTCTTAGTGGCCTTTACTGTCGCAGTTTATTTATTTCCGCCTATGCGTTAGCCACACAATATTCACTGCCGAGCTGAGCGTGCTTCGCTGGCTCATCGCGTAGGGATTCGCGAATGCATCTTTCTCTCTCTCTCTCTCTCTCATCTCTCTCTCCTCTCTCTCTCTCATCTCCTCTCCTCTCTCTCTCTCTCTCTCTCTCTCTGTGTGTGTGTGTGTGTGTGAACTACAACTCGAAGAGTGCGAGTCAGTATTTACATTGTCCCGTTGTTTTTGTCTATTGTGAAGGACTGACACAAAGTTGCAAACTGTACTTTTGCCAGCAAGTCGTCCTGATGCCATGCCTTCAAGCCTTCTTGTCTTAGGGCGTCATGTGGATGCTCTGTGCCATATTTAATCGGTTTTATGTTGAGCAGGGCGTCGAAAAAGACGGCCATGAAGTTACACAACAAACCAAAGCTGCCGATGTCACATCAGGCTCGCTCCTCGTGTCGATGTCCTGGGCAGTTTGCTTTTACGCTGCAGAACAGAACAAGCCCAGGACGCAAATACCTTCGGCAGCTGAGAGAGAACAGCCTGAGTCCCACGGCAGACGCAGGACCAGCACGGGCCGGACCGGCGCTCCCCGGACAGCACGCAGACAACTTCGCCCCCTCTTCAGCAGCCAACGATGCTAACATCATGAACGACTTGGACTGGTTGTTTGGTGACTTGGACAGAAGTGCAAAGGACCTTCGGGACCAGTTTGCTGAACTAGGTAGTGGGGTTAATTATCTGCGTTAGGAGGTTGGGAGTGGGTTAATGATCTGCGTTAGGAGGTTGGAGTGGGTTAATGATCTGCGTTAGAGGTTGGGAGTGGGGTGAATGATCTGCGTTAGGAGTTGGGAGTGGGGTGAATGATCTGCGTTAGGAGGTTGGGAGTGTGGGTGAATGATCTGCGTTAGGAGGTTGGGAGTGGGGTGAATGATCTGCGTTAGGAGGTTGGGAGTGGGTGAATGATCTGCGTTAGGAGGTTGGGAGCGGGTTTAATGATATGGTTTAGGAGGTTGGGAGTGGGGGTGAATGATCTGCGTTAGGAGTGGGGTGGTGGGGTGAATGATCTGCATTAGGAGGTTGGGAGTGGGGTTAATGATCTGCGTTAGGAGGTTGGGAGTGGGGTGTGAATGATCTGCGTTAGGAGGTTGGAGTGGGGTGAATGATCTGCGTTAGGAGGGTTGGGTGTGGGTTAATGATCTGCGTTAGGAGGTTGGGAGTGGGGTGAATGATCTGCGTTAGGAGGTTGGGTGTGTGGGAAAGAAAAAATGGAGCTATCACGTGTGACCGCACGAAGAGATACTTCCTGTTTACTTGTACATGGAATGAAATGGTTTGATGTGTAAATTTGATGATCCTAATCTTGTTTCATTTCATTACTAGTTTGAATTAGTCTGTTTCATTATAACACCAACTGAAGAATGTCGTAATGATTTATTCACTGTATATATTAAGTATTTTGTAAATCCGCTATAAAAACAGTCAGGAGATGTGGTTTGCCTATTGAAGACTGAATTCATCCCATATGTAAAATCACTTGTAGCAAATTATCTTAATTTCTTTGTATTGTTGATTGACAAAATGTTGCCTGAAACAGAAAAGGATAGTTTGTATTTTGTTTGTATATTCCACCAGAACGTTCTCTGTTTTATGCCCATTTGGTTTAGATAATGGTGTTAGTCTACTACAAAAATGGCGACTGACCTTTGTAAACAAATGATTATATGTAATTCAAAACGGGGATTTAAACAGCAGCACTTCAGATGTTTTGTAGAACTTTACTGGGTATGATGTTTTTGAAGTAAAGCACAATATTATTCTGTCAACATTAGCCGATGTTCTCAAGACAGAAATGCGAACAGTTATGGGAAGTTATTACTGTACATGTGCACTACTTTGAACTTGTGCATCTTCAATGGTGTATGTAAAGGCGACCAGAAGGTTGCCATACGTAAGTTTCTGATTCTGGTTGCAGTGTAAACAATCATTTATTTTGTCAAATGAACTTTTTCCTTTTGGTATGATAGATGCGAGCTGAATGTTTTGGAACGTCCAGATTCTGATCTTTTTCCCGTGTCTCTTCGAGTTGCTACCCATTTGGAAACTTGATAGAAACTAGTACCAAAAAAAAATAGCGCAAGATTATGCCTTAAGAAATGTTTGGAATGATGAATGGTCTTCGTTGTTTAGTAATACATTAGGTAATGAAAACACCAGTAGAAAAATTGACATGGCCATTACGTTTTTTGATTCTGATATAAACAATGCTCTAATTATGTTTAACGAATGTTTAATTGAAGGTGCTAGATGCATGAAAACACGTGTGCATTTCACTAACGAAAGAGTGTCGAAAGATTAGCATGATGAGAATGGTTTTCACAAAACAAAGACCAAAAGGCTGTTGACATTTTTTTCGTCGTTCTTTCAAGACCATACGGACTGCTTTTAGCAGGCTGAAAATAAAGTTTTTTTTGAAAACAAAGGGGAAAGAGATATAGCGAAAAAACAGCAAGAGACGGGAATATACAGAACGACAATTGTGCAAAACAAGCATTTGACAAAATAAACGGCCCCCCTTAAATCCCTTAAAAAAAATTTCTACTGCTGACAAAAAAAGTTTGGTTTAAAAAAAACTTCACAAACCACACACCCCAAAAAACCAACACACACAACACACACCCCAACGCACACTGCCCCACCACACCCCACACACCCCACACACACACACACCAACACACACACACCCCACACACCCGCGCCGCGCGCGCACACCAAACACACACACACACACCAAACACCACCCCCCACCAAAACCCCAAAAAACCACCACCACACAAAACCCACAAAGACCGTGCCAGCAAAGAAGCATTGACCTTTTTTTTCACCACCCTAAAACTGTCCCCACACTGCTTGACCCGACGGTTAGCGGACAATAAATTAGCTTGACACCTCTGTGTTCTTAAAAAGGGGGACAAAACCCAGGCAGAGAAAAAAAAAACCCGTTAGCAAGTCACCAGAGAAAGGCAGATAGAGACCTGTCGGGTGACTTACTTTTCTTGGAGGGCTGAAATCTCCACAAAGCCCAAAAAACTGGCCATCGCCCCGAAAGGAGGGACCTGTGCCAGATTTGAAATGATTTTGCAGATAGAAAAGACAAACACTTACCCAAAAAAAAAAAAAAAAAAAAAAAAACGCTTTAATTTGTTCTTTCGCTAAAATGTAA
The DNA here is from genome assembly GCA_018398815.1 of Conus ventricosus. Classification (NCBI taxonomy): domain Eukaryota; kingdom Metazoa; phylum Mollusca; class Gastropoda; order Neogastropoda; family Conidae; genus Conus; species Conus ventricosus. Next base: position 32,810,891 of record CM031606.1, read on the forward strand.
AAACTGCTTTTTTCGAAAAGGATCTTCTACGCATTTATAATGTAGCAAAGTTGTTTAGTAGCTTTGGTATTGTTTATAAAATTTTAAATTAAACCCTTTAAAACCCCACCCTTTTTGTAATCTTTTGATTCTATTTGGTTGTTCAAAGACAAGCGACATGGGAGGGGAAAGAAGGTGTCTTCAAAACTCTTTTCACTAGAAAAAATGACTTCTGTCACAACCGTGAAATAGTACCAATTTTTTTACCATTTTACTATTTATAACACTTTATAAATACTATCCCTCGCGAGAAAAATCTAAAAAAAAAAACTCCGTAGCAAAAAAACATCATAGATTTAAAATATGAAATTTTTTTGTGCATAAAGTACTTTTTTCACAACTTTTTTAAGTAAACACCACCACTATTTTAATGTGCACAGTAAATAGGGCCCCGTCATTTCAACACATCCAACATCAATCAAACCCCATTCAAATGCTCCCCAGTCAATCACCACACACCCACACACAAACACACACCACACACACACACCACCACACACAAAATTTGTCTCTTGTTCTGTCTCTCTCTGTCCCTTCCTCTTCTCTCCTCTTCCTCTTCTTCTCTCTCCCTCATCAGAAACACGCGCGTGCACACGCGCGGGGGCCCATACACGCGCGCCTACATACCCCTGCACCACCACACAAAACACCACGCGCGGCGCGCGAACACACACAGACACAACACACACACACCACACAACCACCACAAACACAAAACAACACACACCACGTGCCGGCGCGTCTCTTCTTCTCTCTCTCTCTCTCTTCTCTCTCTCTCTCTCTCTTCTCCTCTTCCTTGTCTCGCGCGCGCCTTTTTTGGGGGTGTGTGCGTGCGTGCGTGCTGCGTGCGTGGTGTGTGTGTGTTTGTTGTGTGTGTGTGTGTGTGTGTGTGATTCTCGTTGGGTTTCTCGGCTAATATTCCAAAGACAATCTTGCCCTGTACATTTTAACAAGTGCCGGTCCCCAAAGGGGTCGGGGGATCTCTCCAAAATGACCCACCGAAAACAAAAATGGGCTCCCTATTTCTCGTAGATTTCAAATCTAGGGCTCAACCAGGGGGGAATTGTCCCCGGTATTTAAGCCTTTTTCCCCTCCCCCTCCTTTCTCCCTCCTTCCACCCACAAACAAAAAAACCGGTTCTTCTAAGATAAATAGGGGGCGGCTCTAAAGGGTGGGGGCTGGGAGAGAGGGGGCGGTCAAGGGGGGGGTGGGGTCGAAGTGGGTCGAGGGATTAACGAGCAAATACACGAAATGACACGTGGTTTTGCCGGTTAATGGACCATTTCAGGGTTTTGACTTTTTTCTAACAAAGACAGATAAACGTACAATTAGCATTTTCCGGATGCTAGGCGGCTGTTCATACTACACTGAATATACCTGTCGTGGCGCGCGACCCACGCACCGCAACTCACCGCACTCACCACCACGCGAAAAGTCACGCCACAAACACACACACAAAACACAACACACACCCTCTCTCTCTCTCCCCCTTCTCCTCCCTCCCCCTCTCTCTCTCTCTCTCTCTCCTCCCGGGTCATACCCCCTCCCATTTCCAAAAACCCCTTCTAGCCACAGGGGGCACTGGGAAGACTGTCCCCCACCAACGCAGCGAATTTCCAAACCCAGTGCAGCTGGGGCCTCCCCCTACCACCTGGTGGTTGGAGGACGCCCCCACAGACGGGAAGTACGCCCTCCAACTCTGAACAGGGCGTCACAGCACGAACCATCAAGACTCGTTTTTTTCCATAACACCACCCTGATTTATGACTGTCAAAAGAAAAAAGGGGTGGAAACTGATTGTTTATGGTGTATTGCGGTGTGGGTGGGTGTGGGGGTGTGTGGGTGTTGTGTGTGTGGTGTGTTGTGGTGTGTGTGTGTGTGTGGGTGTGTTTGGTGTGTGTGTGTGGGTGTGGTGGTTTGTGTGTGTGTGTGTGTGCACTCGCCATTCGCACATTGCGCATGTTTTTTTATGATTGAAAAAAAAAGTAAGGGGGGGGGTTTAACGGGGGGGCGGGGTGGAGGGAGGGGGAAAGGGGAAGGGCAGAGAATAAAGGGGAAAAAGGGGTGAACTGTCAAATATTAAATGTGAGAGAATTACCATGTAAGAGAAAAAACCATAAAAATTTCCCATGTAGTAGTTACCATAAAACCCTGTCACGAATGGGGATACTTCCTTTTTTCCCTTTTGCTTTTGTATTAACAAAAAAATTAAAAAGTCACTGGTGAAAACATGTTCACCGATATGATTACAATTAAGCATTTTCATGTAAAAGAGAGAGGGGAGAGAAGAGAGAGAGAGAGAGAAGAGAGAGAGAAGAAAAAGAGAAAAGGGGAGAGAGAAGGAAGGAGAAGAGAGAGAGAAGAGGAGAGAGAGAAGGAAGGAGTTTGTGTGGGGTATGTGGTGCGTATGTGTATGTGCGGATGTGCACGAAGGTTAGCGCCGCAGTGACGCCGCAGCCACTGCGAAAGGATTGTGTTTTTTGATCCCGGGACCCGGGTGTCGGAATGGCAAGTGATCTTTTCCCCTGTTTTTGGTTCACGGCTTTTGTTTTTTCCCCCCCGGGATTGCTTATCGTTTTTTTTTGTTTGTTTTTTTTTTTTTTTTTTTTTTCTTGCTGATTTTTTTGCCGCAATTGTTGTAGTTATAAAATTATCCTTCTTGACTTTTTTACGGCACTATCTTTTCCTGCCTTTTTCTGTTGCTAAATTTTTTTACCTACAACAGTTTTCCGCGTTTACAATTATTCTACTCGTTTATAATAGATTGTCAATCGTAGATTTTTATTTTACTCTTTTTCATATATAAAATGAATGTTGCTAAATTCGGCTTGAAAATGGCCATTTAAACGTATTTTCACTTTTAAAACAAAATTTCTGATGTGCCTGCATTTATTCCAATTCCAATAACTGTTTCATTGTTTTTTTTTTCAGAATCTCGACTTTCAAATTTACCCCCGATAATCAGTTTCAACCAAAGGGTTTAAAACAAAAAAAGAACCAAAACAAAGTTTAAAACGGGCTTATGACCTAATTCACAATCATTAATTAAACAATCAACAGTTTTTGAAAAATAAACATGAAGCTTTGGGGGATAGAAATCAAGGAAAGGACTAAACCGATTTTGTTAGGCGTTTTATTAGGAATCCTAACGAACGATTAATGGTTCGATCGTTCGAACATATGATGGGGGAAAAGCCCCAATGCGTTCGTCTAAATTTAAATTTTAGAGATTTTAACATTGATCTACTTAAACCCACATGAAAAATGGAAAGGGGTTTATAAATTACAGATTTGACACAGTTAATTAACTCACCGACAGAAAAGTCTACCCCGAAACCAATTGCCCCACAATACCAACAAACCCATTTAATATTTAAAACATCTGTGCCGTAAAACGGTCCCGGAAACACTTCCAATTGCTAACAGGCCAAAAAAGGGGGTTTAAAAAATTCCCAGAAAGTTCACAAAGTATACCTTTCGAACTATAGAAATTCGATTCTATAATTTCTTGTCCGTTTTTGGTAGCGCAAATTTTTCTGGGGTGTATCAGCAAAATGCCCCTATGGAGCACTGCTGTTTGGGTTACATATTTACTCTGTTTTTAATAAACATTGCCATTGGAACTAAACGGTAAACCCAAGGGGTAACCACCGTGGAAATGAACAAATCATAAGGCCTTTAATTTCGAAAATTTTCTATTCAAAACAAATGGAAAGGGAAATAAATTTAAAAAGCAAAGAAAAAGTAACCGATATGAAAATACCGCCAAAAAGAAATATTTTTAGTGACCTTTTTTCCCGAAAGAAGATTCTAAATCGATCTGGAAAGCTACAATAGCTCTCCGGAAAACCTTGTCATCGGTGCTCCTTTAGAGAACATTGTCGCGAACCTTAAATGACACTTCAAAACTTTTTGCAAAAAAAAGACATCAAAGCTACTGTTCAAAAGACAAGACCTATTTGAGCAAAAAAGCTACGGGTTTATCAAAAAACAAAAAATCAAAGTTTTCAAATCGAGTTTATTGGTGACAGATGTTTATGGGGAATTGTTTTTCTTTAAAACAGTCCATTCCGAGGTTTAGATAAAATAGATGGAAAAATTTTTTAAAAATTGCTGCCCAATATATCAGGCGCTTACATATATTTAAACTTTCCATTGATAAAAGGGGGTTACCACAAACCTTCAAAGATGCTAAAGTTTTACCTTTTTTAAAACTGGGGATCCCTTGATCCTTTTAACTACAACCTATATCATCCACTATTTTATCTAAACCCCTTGAAAAACACATTAAATATAGTATCCATAAATTTTTTGAAAAACAATTTATTTCATTCTAACAAAGCGGATTCGAGAAATCATTTTGTCCACCTTTCTCACTAATATAATTTAACAATGGCATTTAAACATAAAACAAGGATCTTTCACAGAACAATTTTTGTCACTTTTGCTAAAACATTTTACACTATAGACCAATCACGTTAAGAAAAATAGCATTGATGGTTTGTCCCCCGAAGCCTCAAAACCCTTCCTCATTTCTCAACTGAGGCACATAGTCTTTAAAAAAATTCGTTATTTACCTTATGCCAGTAAATTTGGCTTTCCCCCAAAGGGGCAGTCCGGGGCCTATCTATTCTCATTTATATAAATGAACTTCCTTACATTATCTTCTCCATTGAGCTTTTTTGCTATGACACACTCTCCCAAAAAAAAGACAAAGATGCGACTCATATGTATCAATTTACAAATGATCTTTAAAAAAACTTTCAAAGGGGCTAATTTGAACCTAGGCCCTCCACCTCAAAAAATCAAATTTATGAGACTACAACCAACAAAAACGTCAGAATATGAAAACCGATTTATTTAAAAAACGTATACAAATAAAGTCTTAGAAGACTTTAATCACACAAAAATTTTTGGGCCTTACAGTTAAAAATCTTTCGTGGGTTTATCATATTTCTAATTTTTTCCAAAAGATTACAAAAAAATTTTTTTTGTTGAACCGAATCAAGAATTTCCTTGATCAACAAAACCGAAAGTTATATTTTTATGCATAGTACAACCAGACATAACTACGCTTCTACATCGGGATTTTTCCAGCAAAAATTTTCTTTAAAAACCCTAAAAGCATGTCAGACCGCTATTAATTTCCCCAAATCTTGAAAACTTTTCTACAAGCTAGTGATTATAAAAACTTAACATTTTTCCTTCGATCAAAATGCTGCTTTAATAAAGCTGTCTTTATGTATAAAATTTTAATAAACTTGCGCCACCTTATCTTCATGACAAATTTCCATTTAAACAAAAATTTGAGGCAAAACATCCTATATACCCCCTCACCCCGAACTGATCTTTTTAAGTCATCCCTTACTTTCTCTGGGGGTAAATTAGGAACGAAATCCCTACACTTTAAAAAAAAAATATTTTTCACGTTTTTAAAAAAGCATATTTCAAATACCTCAAGACCATTTTTAAATTATGTTTACCTAACTGTATAGTCCCCAAGTTTTTATTTCCTTTTGCACAAATGGCTTCGTGGCCGGGCTATAGCCTATCACTGATTGCTTATGAAATGTTTAAAAGCATGCCTTTTCGTGTTACATATGTTTAGTTTTGCAGTGTGGTGTGGTGGTGTGTGTTGTGTTGTTGTGTGGTGTGTGGTGGTTGGTGTGTTGTGTGTGTGTGCAAAAGTTATAATAATGAGATTGCTTCTATTTTCTTATATTAAAAAAAAGTTTTGTTTTTTTTTTTTTTTTTTCTTATTGGGTTTTAATTTGTCAATTGATTTAATGTTCCTTTCATTTATTGTTATTTGAGGGCATAGTGTAAAAAACTTTCCCGCTTTCCCATTTACCCCATTAAAGATTTCGAGTTGAGTTCTTCTCCGCTCAAGCAAGCAAGCACCACGCACCGCGCGCGCTCACTTACTGTGCCATTGAAGAAAAGGATAGATGAGCTGGAAAACCAGACAAGAGATATGTTTTTTTTCAGAGACTTGCAGAGAGAGAAGAAGACACACCCAATTAGATAGTTCAAAAATCTGGACAAAATACTGTACAAAATTTTCAAGACGACGTGGGTTTTCGAAGATAACACCTAGGGTTTTTACGAAACTTTTGTTCGTGCAAACATGGCCGGGGCCCTTCTGTCGTCTGAGTCGTTCAGATTTGTTCCCCCGGTAGCGCAGACATGCGTGAAAGACAGAAAAATTTTCAGGAGTTCCCGTTTTTGAAGTTGCGGTCTCATCTGCGAGGAATAACGAACAGCTGAAAATTGTGATAGCCGATACTATCCCAGGATACAGTCTCATTGTGACAAGAACAGGACCAAGAACACATCCCCCTGAAACCCGTGTTTTGGGCTGAAGGTTTCGAGTAAAAACATTTAACGTAATGATTGAAA
>CM031606.1:32819828-32822328 GCA_018398815.1 Conus ventricosus
GAACGAGATACCACTTGTCTGGTCATGTTGGAGCAAACAGAGAACGAGATACCACTTGTCTGGTCATGTTGGAGAGCAAACAGAGAACGAGATACCACTTGTCTGGTCATGTTGGAGAGCAAACAGAGAACGAGATACCACTTGTCTGGTCATGTTGGAGAGCAAACATTTTGTTTACCGGTGTGCTCCAACATGACCAGACAAGTGGTTTCTCCTTCTCTGTTTGCTCCAACATGACCAGACAAGTGGTTTCTCGTTCTCTGTTTGCTCCAACATGACCAGACAAGTGGTTTCTCCTTCTCTGTTTGCTCCAACATGACCAGACAAGTGGTATCTCGTTCTCTGTTTGCTCCAACATGACCAGACAAGTGGTTTCTCCTTCTCTGTTTGCTCCAACATGACCAGACAAGTGGTTTCTCCTTCTCTGTTTGCTCCAACATGACCAGACAAGTGGTTTCTCCTTCTCTGTTTGCTCCAACATGACCAGATAAGTGGTATCTCGTTCTCTGTTTTTGTTACTTGTTTTTACCTGAAGAAGACCCAAGAGGTTGAAATGCATTGTGTCTTGTCCTGTACCTTGTTTGACTACGTCCTTGGCGGTAATTAACCGCTTCTCTTTCTAAATTTTGCTTCGTTTTCCGCCCTCAGTCACTTTGTTTTGAAACTGGACTACACAGTGATTCGCCACATAACCCACGGTCATCAGCGGTGGGGGTCATTGCGTTCTCTCTGTAGAACCGGAAACCATCATTAGCAGTGACAAAATCAAACCCGAAATCCCCTCCAGGGCGGCGAAAACAACCACAGCACTGTCCAGATTAACACCTGTACGGAAGGACAAGAACATCTCCATGGAACACAATATCAGCCTCATGTGTGCTCTAGTACGTTTTATCTTCCAGTGCGCATGCGAGTCATGGGCCCTTACAATGGATCTGGAAATAAGAATCCAAGCATGGACATGAGATGTTACCGCTGGATACTTAATATCAGACATACTGATACATCACCAATCAGCAGGTCCGCCAAACCACCAGACGGCACATAGAACCAAACGAAGATCTACTTACACCACTCGGGAAACGGAAAACTTACGTTGGTATGGCCATGTAAGAAATCCAGTGGCCTCACTAAAACGATAGACCAGTGAACCGTTGAAATAGGGAACGACACAATCAAAACAACAAACACACGACAGACTGGCAACATTGCAGAGTGGACGAGGACAGACTGGCAACATTGCAGAGTGGACGAGGACAGACTGGCAACATTGCAGAGTGGACGAGGACAGACTGGCAGCATTGCAGAGTGGACGAGGACAGACTGGCAACATTGCAGAGTGGACGAGGACAGACTGGCAGCATTGCAGAGTGGACGAGGAAAACCTGTGTAGAGAGACCCGGGCCTCGGCAAACAGCCAACAGAACCGGAAGAATCTGGTGACTCGTTCTTCAGTGTGATGCCCCAGTGGCTCCCTGTGGAGTTATGGGGGACGAAGTATGGAAAAATCAGGTCCTCCTGTCCTCTGTCTCTGTCTCCTTTCTCTCTCTCTCTCTCTCTCTCTCTCTCTCTCTCTCTCTCTCTCTCACTCCATCCCCCCCCCTCTCTCTCTCTCTCTCACTCCATCCCCCCTCTCTCTCTCTCTCTCACTCCATCCCCCCCCTCTCTCTCTCTCACTCACTCCTCCCCCTTCTATTTTTCTGTCTGTCTGTCTGTCTGTCTGTCTGTCTCTCTCTCTCTCTCTCTCTCTCTCTCTCTCTCTCTCTCTCTCTCTCTCTCTCTCTCTCGCTCTGTGTGTGTGTGTGTGTGTGTGTGTGTGTGTGTGTGTGTGTGTGTGTGTGTATGTGTGTGTGTGTGTGTGTGTGTGTGTGTGTGTGTGTGTGTGTGTGTGTGTGTGTGTGTGTGTGTGTGTGTTTCTGTGTGTCTGTCTGCCTGCCTGCCTACTTCCCTATCTGTCTATTTCTCCGTCTGTCTGTCTGTCTCTGCCTCTCTGCCTCTTTGTCTGCCTGTCTGCCTGCCTGTCTGTCTGTCTGTCTGTCTGTCTCTCTGTCTGTCTGTCTCTCTCTCTCTCTCTCTCTCTCTCTCTCTCTCTCTCTCTCTCTCTCTTAGAGGCTAGAGAGCATCATAGGAAAACAGCGCACTTTCCCTCCAGGCACAATCAGGAAACGCTGAATTGGCATTTCCGAAATGAGACCGTCACATGAATTTCTTTCCTTAATGATGCAAACGCGGAAAACATGTACGTCATGCACGTTCCTCTCTCTCTCTCTCTCTCTCTCTCTCTCCTCTCTCTCTCTCTCTCTCTCTCTCTCTCTCTCTCTCTCTGTATATCTGCATGCATGCATGCATGTACAGATGTATGTATGTTTGTATGTATGTATGTGTGTATATATCTGTGTGTGTACGTGTGCATGTGTGTGTGTAAGTGTGTGTGTGTGTGTGTGCGTGCGTGGGTGCGTGTGTGTGTGTGTGTGTGTGTGTGTGTGTGTGTGTGTGTGTG
>CM031606.1:32829828-32844828 GCA_018398815.1 Conus ventricosus
AATTATACAGCGTACGGCAGGACTATTTCCTTTGCTGTTGTTCCTGCTGATGTTGTTTGGCGTTGTGGAACAGCAATGAACATGGCCTATGTGGTGCTGGCTGTGAGAAAAAGAAATCCTTTTTCTCAACCCTTCCTCATCACTCTCTTTTTCTCTCAAACCTCTTCCTCATCACTCTCCTTTTCCCTGCAACCTTCCTCTCACTCGCCTTTTCTCCTCAACTCTTCCTCATCACTCTCCTTTTTCTCCTCACCTCTTCCTCATCACTCGGCCTTTTCTTCTTCCTTTCCTTCTTTTTTCTTCGACCATTCTTCTGGCTTCTCGGCTCTTGCGTGCTGTTACCTCCTGTCTCACACGCAGTGCTGTAGGCTGATGTGACTGTCCTCCCGTGTCTCACCGCAGTGTTGGTAGGGCTGATGTGTGCTGTCTCCCGTGTCTCACATGCAGTGCTGGTAGGCTGATTGTGCTGTCCTCTCCGTGTCTCAACTGCAGTGCTGGTAGGGAATGATGTGTGCTGTCCTCCCTGTCTCACTGCAGTGCTGGTAGGGCTGATAGTGTGCTGTCCTCAGTGCTCTACTGCAGTGCTGGTAGGGCTGATGTTGCTGTCCTCTTCCCGTGTCTCACTGCAGTGCTGGTAGGATGTGTGCTGTCCTCCCGTGTCTCACTGCAGTGCTGGTAGGGCTGATGTGTGCTGTTCCTCTCCCTGTCTCACTGCATGCTGTGGCTGATGTGTCTGTCCTCCCCTGTCTCACTGCAGTCTGGTAGGGCTGATGTGTGCTGTCCTTCCGTTGCTCATGCACTGCTGGTAGGGCTGATGTGTGCTGTCCTCCCGTGTCTCCATGCAGTGCTGGTAGGGCTGATGTGTGCTGTCCTCTCCCGTGTCTCACTGCAGTGCTGGTAGGGCTGATGTGTGCTGTCCTCCCGTGTCTCACTGCAGTGCTGGTAGGGCTGATGTGTGCTGTCCTCCCGTGTCTCACTGCAGTGCTGGTAGGGCTGATGTGTGCTGTCCTCCCGTGTCTCACTGCAGTGCTGGTAGGGCTGATGTGTGCTGTCCTCACGTGTCTCCATGCAGTGCTGGTAGGGCTGATGTGTGCTGTCCTCTCCCGTGTCTCACTGCAGTGCTGGTAGGCTGATGTGTGCTGTCCTCTCCCGTGTCTCACTGCAGTGCTGGTAGGCTGATGTGTGCTGTCTTCTCCCGTGTCTCACTGCAGTGCTGGTAGGGCTGATGTGTGCTGTCCTCTCCGTGTCTCCATGCAGTGCTGGTAGGGCTGATGTGTGCTGTCCTCCCGTGTCTCACTGCAGTGCATGGTAGGGCTGATGGTGCTGTCCTCCCGTGTCTCCATGCAGTGCTGGTAGGGCTGATGTGTGCTGTCCTCTCCCGTGTCTCCATGCAGTGTTTGTAGGGCTGATGTGTGCTGTCCTCCCGTGTCTCCATGCAGTGCTGGTAGGGCTGATGCGTGCTTCCTCAAAAAGCCTACCTCAGTGACACCGAGTCCACCTAAAAAAAAACAAAATAAAAAAAAGATGCGTTCAACAACATACGCAGAACAGTTCAAGAGGTACAACGACTGATGAAAGACACATAGCTGAGGAACAAAGCTGACGAGATCCAAGGATTGCTGACAGGCATAATATGAAGAACTGTTATGATGCCTTGAAAGAAATGTATGGACCAACATCATCAGGACCATCCCCTCTGCTTGACGCTGATGGAAACACATTGATCACTGACAAGGAAAAGAACCCTGGTCAGAACATTTCAACAGAGTACTAAACCGCCCATCATCTCTCAATGTGAACGCCATCGACCGGCGACTCCCTCAAGTGTCCACCTGCAAAGAAATGAATGAACCACAGCCCTCTTGGAGATTCGGAAAGCAATACGCTTGCTATCCAGTGGATAATATCCAGGCTCAGACTCCACACCAGTTCAAGTCTACAAAGAAGGTGACGCAGCTCTGATTGAAAAGCTTCATCATTTGTTTCTTCTGATGTGGCAACAGGAGATGATCCCTCAGGAGTTCAAAGACGCACTACAATCCATTTGTTTACAGCGCAAAGGGAACATCCAGGCTTGTGACAACCACCGAGGCATATCCCTCCTTTCTATAGCAGGCAAGATACCTGCCAAGATTCTGCTGAACCGCCTCATAACACACCTTGAGCAAGGGCTTTTGCCAGAGAGCCAATGCGGCCTCAGAAAAAACAGAGAACCATTGATATGGTATTTGCTGTTCGTCAGCTCCAGGAAAAATGTCACAAACAAAATGCAGATCTATTCTCCACTATGTCGACCTGAACAAGGCCTTCGATAGCTGTCAATAGAGAGGGCCTGTGGAAGATCATGACAAAACACGGATGCCCACCGAAATTCATCTATACGGTGCAGCAATTCCATGATGGCATGCAGGCCTGTATTCAGGACAATGGAGAGATATCTAGCCCATTCTCTGTCACAAATGGCGTAAAGCAAGGCTGTATTTTGGCACCCACTTTGTTCAGCATCATGTTCTCTGCAATGCTGACTGGTGCCTTCAGAGAAGGAGACGTAGATTCAGAATAGATGGAAAGCTGTTGAACCTTAAAAGGCTCTAGGCAAAATCTAAGGTTATGACAGACATCATCAGGGACTTTTTGTTTCCTGATGACTGCGCTGTCAACACTGGCTCAGAAACTGACATGCAATCCAGCATCAACACGTTCTCCGTAGCCTTCGCCAACTTCAGTCTCACCATACATAAAAAGAAGACGGAAGTTCTGCATCAAACTGCACCAGGCAGACTCTACATGAGCCTTACATCACAGTCAATGGTATGAGACTCGCTGCAGTGAGTAAATTCACCTACCTCAGCAGCACACTGTCCCAGAACGTCACCATCGACAATGAAGTGAGCATAAGAATTCCAAAAGCAACTGCAACCCATGGCAGACTACACACCAATGTTTGGAACAGAAGAGACATCAGTTTAGAGACCAAGCTGAAGGTGTACAGAGCAGGTGTTCTCCCCGCACTCCTCTATGCTTGTGAAATGTGGACAGTGTGCCAACGGCATGCCAAGAAGCTGTATCACTTCCACACAACCTGCTTGAGAAGATTGTTGAACTTAAAATGCAAGACACGGTTGTGCTCGACCAAGCAGGCCTGCCAAGCTTCCACACCATCCTGATGCCGTCTCAGCTTCAATGGGCAGGTCTGTAGCTCGTATGCCAGACCACCAGCTACCTAAGAGACACTTCTACAGTGAGCCGCAACAAGGAAAGCGTTCCCATAGAGGGCAGAAGAAACACTTCCAAGACACTCTCAAACCATCAATGAAAGCGTTTAGCTTCAACCCTGACACATAGGAATAAACTGCTATGGATCAAGCGAGATGGCGCTATCTGTCCACAAAGGTGCCAATGTATGTGAAGAAAGGATGACAGCTGTAGCACGTATAAGAGACAGGCAAGGAAAGCCCGCGCCACGCAAGGGCAGGTCTCCCACTTTCCTTCCAATGTCACGAAATTTCTGTGCACCCATCGGCTTTCTCAGCTACTGCATTCCAAAAATATCTCCCCCCCCCCCCTAAACCCCCAGATGACAGAGGGGCCTCGTCGATTCGGGGAACAAAAAAAAAAACAACAACAATGTTTTCCATATCTCTCTTCTTTTTTTTCATCCCAAGAAAAATTTTGGACACTATAAGTCGGCCTCTAACGTAGGGAAAAAAAGCAAGTGACCAAAAAACCCAAAAAATGTAAACCTGGAACATGACGGCGACTCCAAAATTAAGGGTTTTGCAGCCCGACCATTTCATAACCCCCCCCCCCGACCCCCCCCCTAAGCATCCCTTCCCTCCCCTCCACTCCCCTGGTTAGTTTCACAACAGCACCCATTTTTTTTCCTTTTAAAAAGTATTAGCGGGACTATCCCCCGTTTTTTCCCGGAAAGCTAATGCGGGATTTTTTCTTCCTCCAAATTGAATTGATGGGATTTTTAACAAAACTACGGGGTACCTGAACCACCCCAAAGCTTTTCTAACAGTCACAGCTGGAGTGCTTGGCCCATTTCCCTCAACCCCAAAATGGAATTTCTTACTGTGGGGTGCATTGAACTCAGCTTTTAAGAGTTAAAAGGGTTTAATTTTTCCCCCAAAAAAAAACTAGTTTAAAACTTTTGTTTTTTTTTTTTTTTTTTTTTTGTTGATCGTATGTTATGCCATTGGGAATTTGCGGACAACGTTCGTAATGGCTTAAAATGCCCTACCAGAGAGAGAGAGAGAGAGAGAGAGATGAGAGGATGAGAGAGAGAGAGACGAGAGAGAGCGAGAGAGAGAGAGAGACGACAGACAGGCAGACAGACAGACAGATGACAGAGGGGGACATAAATAGCCTGAAATATCTTGAAGCATTTTTTCCGGGCCATTTAATTTTTAGGGTGGGTAAGAGGGGAATCAAAGATGAGAACAATCGCTGATGAATGAAAAGGAGGGGGGGGGGGGGGGGGCGTGGGCAAGAGGATGGAAGGGGGAGTATTGAAAGGAGTGAGGGAAGGAGGACACACGATCGGAGATGAATACGAGTGATCAGAGGTGGAAGTGGAATCCGTTTATCTTATATATTAAACCAGATACACAAAATGCAGAAGCAAAACGGTGATATTCTCTCTCTCTCTCTCTCTCTCTCTCTCTCCTCTCTCTCTCTCCTCTCTCTCTCTTCTCTCTCTCTCTCTTCCGCACATGTGTGTGTACCCTGGTTACGATCAGCGTTACGCTCATGACTTTACATGGTTCAGATTTTTAGTGTGGAATTTTATCTCATATATAAATATATAATTCGGTTTTTTTCCCAAGTTATTTATAGCCCGGGTTTAACTGTGTTGTTGACTGGGCTTAAACTTATAAACAGCAATGCATTTTAGAAAAACCTCCTTCTTATAGATAATTCCCTAGACAGTGATTTCATGAATGAATTATCATCCCCAAATCCTCTTTGCATCCATTTGGTGATGCTTTCATGAATGAAGTGTTTTTTCCGAATCCCCGTCTCCACTCAGCCATTGCAAATAGCACCGGTACAGATAGTCGCATTTTACAGAATCACATTTCCTGAATGTGATGGTCTTTGATATTTGGCCAGTATTCCAACAGATCATGCTTTAATATGTTATTTTACACATCGAGTCAATGCTCATGTTAAAACAACTTCACTGGGCAGGGCACATCACCCGGATGCCTGACACTCGCATGCCAAAAGCAGTATGCTATGGGGAGTTGGTCCAAGGCAAACGCAATACAGGCGCACCACAGAAAAGATTCAAGGACCAACTGACGAAGCAACTATCCCAAGCGGACATCAGCCCCAAGACTTGGGAGCAGTCTGCATCAGATAGAGTAGCTGGAGAGCTTCAACGCTCAGGGGAACCCAACACTTCGAGGAAACCAGACGTCAGAACATGCAGGAGAAGAGAAGAAGGAAAAACCCATGTCCGCAGCCTAACGACGCAGGCCAGATCTACACCTGCCCACAATGCTTCAGATCTTGTAGATCACGAATTGGACTAATTAGTCATCAAAGGGCGTGCCGCCCATCCCTGGCGGGAACTTTCCACTAATCTTCGCAAGCGAAGAACTAGCCATCATACATACCACAGTCGTCAAAGAAACGAGAAGTGCATATCACATGCACACACGGGTGCAAGTTTAGAGACCTAGGCTCATGCCGCATGCGCTGCCTTGTCTTAGTTATTTGATTTGTGGCCCATTCTTTTCGCCTTAACATGAAAAAAAATGTGGAGTGCTTTTTATTTGTTTTCCATCGCTCATAGTGTGTGTGTGTGTGTGTGTGTGTGTGTGTGGTGGGTGGGTGGGTGCGTGCGTGCGTGCGTGCGTGGTGTGTGTGTCGTGCGTGCGTGTGTGTGTGTGTGTGTGTGCACTCTTTTAAAACATATTTCCCGCACTTCAATTATGACTGTTATCAAAAATGCTGCCCGTGTAGTCAGAAAACTCGGAGGGAGGAGGGGGGTGGGGGGGGGGGGGGGGGGGGGGGGGGGGGGGGCGTCACTTCCACTTGGAAAACCTTTCCTGGTTTAGTATAAGTTTATTAGGTGTGTGTGTGTGTGTGTGTGTGTGAGGGGGGGTGTGTGTGGTGTGTGTGTGTGTGTGTGTGTGTGTGTGTTGTGTGTGTGTGTGAATGGATATATCCTTGAAAATACGACGACTATCACGTAGGCCTACTCAAAACAGTCCTACTGGTCTCCCCACCCACCTACACACACCTCAGCCATCCAACCCCCTCTCCCTCCCCCCTTCCCAACTACCCTCACCTTCCTTAAGGCAGTGTCTGTTCTCGTCTTCGTCATCGTTTGACTGCGTGTCCCAGTTTAAAAGCACCCAGTAGCAGAAAGTAGCGCAAGAGATTTACGAACCTTCTCTCTCTCTCTCTCTCTCTCTCTCTTTCTCTCCTCTCTCTCTCTCTCTCTCTCTCTCTCTCTTCTCTCTCTCTCTCTCTCTCTCTCTCTCTCTCTCTCTCTCTCTCTCTCTCTCTCTCTCTCATTCAAACTTCGGCCTTAGCCGTCATAGTGATAGATTTCCACGAAAAGCGTACAATACACTACTTGATCTCGACTCAAGGGGCAAAAATAATTGGGTTTCAAATGTTCGTATCTGTTTGTGTGAGCTGGGATTAGGATATGCATGGATATACCAAGGAGTAGGAGAAGAACGTAAGTTTATTCAAACAATTCGACAAAGATTGATCGACAGTAGATGGCAAGCGTGGGAAAGTCACATTCAATCAAGTAACAGATTTGATGTGTACAGAGTTCACAGTTCCTCACATTTAGTTAAGAATTACCTTTTGTTTAATATGAAAATGCACTTGCGATTTACTTTCACTAGATTTAGATTTGGAATTTCTGATATTAAGGTACATGCTAATCGCTACAAAAATGCGAGTTACAATGAATTGCTCTGTCCCCTTTGTAAAGAATCAGTCGAAGATGAAGTTCATTTTGTCCTGCAGTGCCCTGCTTATAGTAATCTCCGTTTGCAGCTAATACATACAAAATTTTATAACCAACCATGTATGTTTCGTTTTTCCTTGCTAATGGCATCAGAAAAAGAGAGTGTGATTCGTAGTTTAGTTCTTTATGTATATAAAGCTTTCCAGTTAAGAGAAACATTGCTTTCTTGATTGACTGCATTTTGTAATTGTAAGGACTCGTGATACTGCTGCCTTTATGATAATTTTCTGTAATATTGTTATCGCTCCTTTCATATGGGGCTATGGCCTTAAATGATTAAATCATCTGAATCTGAATCTGAATCTCTCTCTCACTCACACAAACACACACACACACACACACACACACACACACACACACACACACACACACACATCTTCTCTTCTATACAGCCTCCCGTCAACATGTTGCAAGTTGCTAACCCCGCCGTGGACGACCTGAACGCACATCAGAACAAGAACGAAGCAGCAACTTCTGATCAACGCCCATGTTCCTCTCGCACGTCAGACCAACGTAGTGGAGGAAATCCCCCGTGCCAACAGTGAAGAGAGACGCAGACGACACGGGAGTCAGTGATTGATGGGTGCTCAGAGACAGAGTTACGTACGGTCTGCTGCTGGCGCGACGGTCGTCTGGCAGATGTGGCTTGTTCCACAGTGGGTGTAGTGGGCAAAGGATTGGTAGAGGGCAGAGAGAAATGAATGCAGACTTCAGATGTCATGCGTTTGTGTGTTTGAGTATGTGTGCGTGTCATTATGTTAGGGGTGGGGTGGGGAGCGGGTGCGCAGAAAATTGAGAGAGAGAGAGAGAGAGAGTGTGTGTGTGTGTGTTACTTGGTCAAGGGCAAGCACGCTAGCAAACAGATTCACTATCATATACACACATCCATTTACCCCCACACCCTCACCATACCCTGACACGCGTATGCAAGGGCGCTTGCACACACGATTGCGTACGTTCAGAATCGCATGTTATCTCAGCCATCCCCTCCTCTGACCCCGCACGAGTAACCGGGGCTCTTTGTAGGGAATTTGTATCCGCACTGTCTGAAAATTCACAACTGGTAATTTTCTCTCTCTCTCGTCACCCTATCTTGTTTCCCTTCAAATCTACCTTTGATTTATTCCGTGCTTTTTCTTAACTGTTGTTTATTGTCTGTTCTTGTCTGTTGGCCCATTCGCCTGCTGTTGTCTGGGAACTCTTCACATTACTGGTTTTTCAGGTAACATTTATAGCACACTGATGTACGACAAGGTCATAAGACTGTGCACATTGTGCAGCGGTCTATTTCGCAGTGTCTGTATTCTCCTGTGGTATTTCAGTGTTTCTTGTTGCATGAACCTGCTTTTTTTTTTTTAAATTTCTTGGCATATTTTAATCCAGGATCAAACAAAGAGTCAAACAGCCACAGCTCCACCCCTGTCTTGTCTTCTCTGCCCCAGAAGATATTTTATTTATTATTTGGAAATTGAGGTATATAGTTTGATGATAGTCATATTGTGTGTAGTGTTATTGTACTTCCTCTTCAAGCGCGGGGCCGCTATGGCCTGTGGAAGTCAGCCACCTATCTATGCGCTCAGTGTGGCTTGCTGGGCTGTTATTAAAGCTGAAAACCTCCTCCCTCTTCCTCTTCTACTCCCTTACCACTCTCTTCTTACTCCTTTCCGTTCGTCTTCCCTTCAGTGTGCCTTCCCTTGAGACTCCTGGTCTTCAGCGTATTGTATTCTGTTTTTTATGCAGCATTAACAAGGGTGATGTCGTGTAGCCTGGACACGCACAAACAGTAAGACAGTACAGACATGAAGACAGTACAGTTTTGCAGGCGTTCATGTCTCAGTTGATGCCGACACTAAGTAGTGAATATTGTGGAAAACAATTTCCTCCTCCTTCCTGTCTGTATCTCTGTCCATCTGTCCTCTCCTGTCTCTCTCTCTCTCTCTCTCTCTCTCTCTCTCTCTCTCTCCTCTCCTCTCTCTCTCTCTGTCAGCGGATGTCTGTTTGGATAAGCGTGTGCATGTATGGATAAGACAACTCCAGGTAGCAAGAAGAACCAGAGCTTCAGATGTTTTTCATTCACTATGGGATACATGCCCCAGGCAGCTTAAAGCGGGAAACAAAAGGCATAGGCATACGATAAAGTTGAAGTCAACACCTCGAGGTTCTCAAATGTGATAATTACGAAATCAACCAAGATTAGTTCAACAATAACATATTGGTATTGTAATGGTAATTTTACAACTTAAACATGGCAAGCACTGTCCTTTCCAGATCTCTGTATTTATGTACGGTAACACTAATTACAATATTCTAAGGTTTATTGACCATGGCAAGTCACATGTGGGCTGGCTTTCAACTTGTTGCAATGACATTGTGCAGTGCTCTGTGCCAGAGTGTCAGGATGTAGGACTGACCTTTCAGGTTGTGACACTGGCAGTTTGTTTCTTGCTGTGAGGTGCAGCGCTAGTTACCGCCCCCTTCAGTTGCAGTGAGAGTGGGCAACCGCCCGAGAGCGGGACCAGTAATGCACACCTGCACGAGCTGATCACGTGCCTCAGTATTCAGGACACCCACACAGGCTTTGTTGTGCTGGCTGATTTGTGACAGTGCCAGTCTCCGCTTCACACGTGGCAACATTTTCTCCCACTGCCCATTGCACGGTACAATGAATGCAGCATGCATGGAGCAACGGCATTCGCGATGGTTCAAAGGGACGCTTCTCTGGTTCCCCCCCCCCCCCCCCCCCCACCAAGTCCTGCAGACAATTCCTGTCATTTTGATTGCAAACGATCGAAAAGTAATTATTCAAGTGTGCTGATTCTTGTCATTGATTTCGATTCCAAACGATCAAAAAGTGATCATTGACATCTGGGAATGGCCTGCAATGCCGTGGGTTGGCACGATTTGTGGTCTTCTGATGCTCCGGAAGACCGGACGTGAGGATGTGAGGGAGAAGTGATTCCCACCCTGGCTGTTGATGACTCAGGCGCGCGACAGCCTGGCACACGAACTTGGAGTGCGATGCATCATTTGTAAATCTGATGCGAAAATGTTGCGGGCTCGTCGGCAATCTTCAGCTCTGAGATCACAAACAGATCAGTCACCATGTACCACCCACTCAGACAACGAACAGGGCTCAAAACATGGAATTGAAACCACAAGTATTACATTAACCTGAATTCAGTAAATCATTTCAGTTCCCACACACATTTGCACTGCCAGCCCGCACTATATACATTATTCACACAAACACAGGTGAATAGTTTCAGAATTACAGGGGTGTTGAACGGCCAAAGGAGTCTGGAGGGAGTGGCGTGGAGATGTCATGTAGTCAAGGGCAGCGACGAAGGAATACTTCCTGCCGCTGCAAGGACGAATGAACAATTATGGTAATATAAATTAAAAAACAGGGTGGAAAAGGTAATCCAAGGAAAATGCTAACCAAACGCTTCGTGCCTTCACTATGAGAATATTGCAATTTAAAAGATGGAAAGGTGAACATAACTTACGGTGATAGCAAACTCCAGCAAGTGGCTGCAGGGCCGAATAGAAATCAGATGTGTTAACAGAAAGGTAAAACGAAAGTGAAGTTGAAAGAGAGAGAGAGAGGAGAGAGAGAGAGAGAGAGAGAGAGAGAGAGAGAGGGGGAGAGAGAGAGAGAGAGAGGGGGGGGAGAGAGGAGATAAAGAGAGAGAGAGAGAGAGAGAGAGAGAGAGAGAGAAGAGAGAGAGAGAAAGAGGAGGAAAAGGAGGAAGAAATCATTCTTTGATGTTAAGTCCTGTTGGTGTAGTGGTACCAAGTCGTTTGATCAGCCAGGATTCCATGAATTTTCGATAGGTCATGCTGGTTTTATTCTGCCAGACAGCAGCAATTTTGGCGTGAGAGTATGTGTGCATGGGGCTGTTAAAATGCACTCCAATAGGGTTCTTGTACTGAAGTTTCGTGGATCTAAGATGTTCAGTGAAACGGTCGTTGAGTGAGCGATAGGTTTCTCCAATGTACAGTTTGTTGCAAAGTGTGCAGGTTATGCTGTAGACCAAATTGGATGACTGGCAGGTGAAAGAAGATCTTTCTGTGAATTTTCCAAGTAGGCCTGTGACGGTGGTGGCAAAGTTGAGAAAGGAGTAGGTTTTGCAGTTCTTCTTGTGACAGGGCTGATTCCGGGAGAATGAAAAGACCACTGGAGGGACGCTGTCACAAGGTCTTGAAGGTTTGTATCTCTACGAAATGCAATCAACGTCGGTTTGGAAAATGCAGTTTTGAGTGCTGGATCATTTTGCAAACCATGGAAGTTTCTGAGGAGAACATTGCAAACAGCAAGGTTGTGTGGGTGGTAGGTGAGCACTGCAACTGTTCTGTCACCACGGCCTTTAGAAGGTCTGGAACTGAGGGCTGCTGAGCGTGTGACTTTACGTGCACGTTCAAGTGCTTCATAAACGATGTTCTCTGGGTATTGACGAGAAGTGGAAAAGGAATACATTTTCACTGCTTCATTTTCAAAGTCAGTAGCATCACCACCTTTTCCACCCTGTTTTTTAATTTTTTTTTTCATTGTGTAATCCAGTGGTCAAATTCACTCCGTTGTCAATTGTGATAATGCGTAATGCTGTTGCCTGACGCGGACAGTAATTACAATCAACATTCTTGAGCTTAGCATGCACGCGCATGCGCCCACGCATAACACCAACACACACACACACACACACACACACACACACACACAAACACACACACACACACACACACACACACACACACAACACACGCATGCAAACACACACACACACACACACACACACACACACACACACACCACAAACACACACACACACGCAACACACACACACACACACACACACACACACACACACACACACACACACACACAAACACACACACACAACACACACACACACACACACACACACACACACACACACACACACACACACACAAGATTTGCTTATACTACACCAAGAACGTTCTTCCAAGGAAAAATAAAAGGCCCTCCAATTTTTGTCCATGCCGACAGTATTTTCGATGATTCCTACAGTATCGAAGTAAGAAACGAATCATTCCTACAGTATCGAAGTAAGGAAACGAATCATTCCTACAAAGTTCTATTCTAAAGGAGCAGGGAAAGAACGAGCAGCCAACCGTCGAAGGAAGCAAAAAGAAGGAAGAAAAGAAAAAAGTCTCAAGCCGATCAAAAACCATCACATGAGGGTTTAATAAATTATAGCAAAGACGAATCTCCACCCCTCACACCACCCCACTCCCCACCCCCTGAGGAAAATAAAGCAGACTGCGGCGTTACTGCAAAAAGGGTAGAAATCAAATATACACAATAAAAAGGGCGCAAAAATGATGCAGGTTTAAAGTACAATACAAAAGAGACACCTAAATTTTCGACACTTCAGACATTACAACAGACAAAACATGCACAAAACAATACAACCCTTAAGGAACTCAGTATGAGACTTCTCAGCATCTTCCTTGAGAAAATCATGAGCGATGAACTGAAAGATGACAAAGGGTTGGTCAGTATTGGTGGCAGAACACCTACTAACCTGCGTTTTGCTAGTGGTACTGATGACCAGACAAGGAAGGAGAATTTGGGACAACTTGGTAGATTATCAGCTGGCTATTCAATGGAGATCAGTGCAGAAAAGACTACGACTATCGCGAACAATTCAGGTGGCATCAAAAGAGTGAAAATAAATATAATTTTGAGGCAGTCCCCAACTTTAACTGTGAGCCAATGGAGTCCAGAGAGTAGTTTCAGCCAGCATAACGCAAGCAAAACAGCAGCGCTAATTAAACTGAAGAAATTATATGAAAGGACAGGAACACCACCATCATGCATAAGACAGACCGAAACGCTGCCTGGCTATCTCGGCCTTCCTTTATGCACGCCAGGCATGGAGTCTCAGACCTGATCTGCACAGAAGAGCTTAAGTCTTCTGAATGACGTTTCCCTGGGAAAAAAAAAGGATTAAAAAGCATCTCGTTGAAAAGCTGCATTATCAGCGAAGACGTTTTGAACGGTGTAAAAGCAACCGTTCGACCACCTGACGACCCAGACAGCAAGGGTACTAGGACCCACCTAGGACCCACCTAGGTTCTGGCTAGATTCAGCTTGTCCAAGCTGGAGCTAGCTGGAACCTAGGTGGACCCTAGTACCCTTGCTGTAAGGGGAACTTCTGCCCATTGTCAAAAGCAGATAGAAGAAGAAATGCGGCCAGTGTGACAAGATCTGCCAGACTCGCAAAAAGAAAAACCACCATGCAAGGTGCTGTGTCATGAAGAAGGAGACGTGGCACACCGAGAAAAGACGGAAGGATAACATCAAGAAATAGACAGGCCTGTCTCGCCAATACACTGAGGATGTCAGAGAACGGCACTAGACGGAGGGAGGTCGCCTGAAAGTCCTCGTTGCTGCGCCTACAGCTTACGTCTGGCTGTAGTGCTTGGTAAGGAAGGCATCATTGAGGCTTGACTGATTGACTGGCTGTAAGGAAGGCATCATTGAGGCTTGACTGATTGACTGGCTGTAAGGAAGGCATCATTGAGGCTTGACTGATTGACTGGCTGTAAGGAAGGCATCATTGAGGCTTGACTGATTGACTGGCTGTAAGGAAGGCATCATTGAGGCTTGACTGATTGACTGCTGTAGGAGGCTCATTGAGCTTGACTGATGACTGGCTGTCGAAAAGTGCACTTTTCATGGATCCTTTCCTTTTAATGCGGTCTCCATGTACAGCTGATGTTTCTTATGTTTGGTGCTGTGCGATTATTGTGACGGTCACAAACGCACGCATACGAACATATTCAATCCACATACACACACGCGCGCGCGATCGCGCGCCTACACACACACACACACACACACACACACACACACACACACACACACACACACACACAACACACACACACACACACACACACACACACGCGCGCGCGCGCGCGCGCGCGCGCGCGCGCCACCCTCCCCATATCTGCTGTCGTCCTCTTCCTCCAGCATGTTCCTACTACAAACAAATCTTGAAAGGAAAGCAGTCCAAAAGAATGTGTATCTCTGATTTTTCCGACCTGCCTTTGTCTCTCTCTCCCCTGAACAATGAACGGGCAGTCAGAAACCTGTCGATCTGTTTATATCAGCCGTTCAGTAACGATCTGTCGTCGTTTTCATTAATGCTTTTTCGTTAGTACGTTAAGCTTTGAGCAGATGTTAGGTGGACGGATTGTTCAGCTACGCGGAATAACGGTCTATGTACGAACAAAATATCTGCATCAGTATCTTCCTCCACCTCGGCCCCCACATCCCCATTCCACACAATTCCCATCCCTGTTCTACTCTCATTCACTCTCTGACAGTCTTTCTGTACAATGCCCATGGTAACCTGTGCGCCCAAAAATGGACGACCGTGCGCAAAATGGAACAAAACTAAGCTATGTATCTTCGACTATGACGCGATTAACCGATTTTTTTTTTCTTGTTGACAAATTGGACCATCACGACTGGTAGAAGTCCAGATCGAGGAGAGACGCGGCGGACACGTAGGCCCGCGATTGATTGGATGTCAGAAGTAGCTCTCAGACCTGGTCTCTGCTGGGGAAAATGGAGTGGCGCAGAGGGACCTGCCCGGACAGGGATGACTGTGAAAGGGGAAGAAGCGCGAAAAAGAAGTAAATGAGGTCCTGGGTGCTACGTGTGTCATGTGTGTGTGTGTGTGTGTGTGTGTGTGGTGTGGTGTGTGTGTGTGTGTGTAATGTGTGTGTGTGTGTGTGTGTGTGTGTGTGTGTGTGTGTGTGTGTGTGTGTTTGTGTGTGTGTGTGTGTGTGTGTGTGTGTGTTGTAGTGTTGTGTGTGTGTGTGTGTGTGTGTGTGTGGTGTGTGGTGCGTGTGTGTGAGTGTGTGTGTGTGTGTGTGTGTGTGTGTGTGTGTGTGTGTGTGTGTGTGTGTGATGTGTGGTGTGTGTATGTGTGTGTGGTGTG
>CM031606.1:32849828-32884828 GCA_018398815.1 Conus ventricosus
GCTGAGCAACTTTATTGCCGTTGAAATCTTAATGAAAAGTATTTCAAATTTCCCAGTGATGTAATGATAGTGAATATGATTTGGTTCATTCCCTTTTATGGTGTCAAAGTACCCAATAGTTTAAGAAAGTAGCACATACTTGAAAAGTTACCAAACGTGTTTTGTTTAACTTCATTCATGACATGTAAACGAAGCCATCAAAGCAGACATAGAGACAGCTGTCAACATGCTATACAGCCTCTTCAGCAAGATCTGGGAGAAGGAGGAGGTACCGGCTCAGTGGAAAGAAGGAATCGTCATCAAGCTGCCGAAGAAAGGAGACCTCAGGGACTGCAGCAACTACCGAGGGATCATGCTCCTATCAACGCCAGGCAAGGTTCTCAACAGGGTTCTACTGGAGAGAATGAAAGAGGCTGTCGACCCCAAGCTCCGAGACCAGCAGGCAGGCTTCCGGCAGAACAAATCATGTGCCGACCAGATCGCCAGCCTGCGCATCATCGTGGAGCAGTCGCTGGAGTGGAACTCCCCCCTTTACATCAACTTCATAGATTATGAGAAGGCTTTCGACAGTGTGGACAGAGAGATGTTGTGGAAGCTGCTGAGGCATTACGGAGTACCCCGAGAAGATCATCTCCCTCAACCGGTGCACCTACCAGGACATGAACTGCAGGATTGCCCACGCCGGCCACCTGTCCGAAAGTTTCGAGGTGAAGACCGGAGTTCGGCAGGGATGCCTGCTGTCGCCGTTCCTCTTCCTCCTGGTCATTGACTGGATCATGAAGACCACTACAACAGGCAGAAACAACGGTATACAGTGGACACTCTGGACGCAGCTCGACGACCTTGACTTCGCTGACGACCTGGCGCTCCTGTCACACAGCCACAGCCAGATGCAGGACAAGACCACTCGCTTGGAGACCACATCAGCCGGGACAGGGCTCAAGATTAACAGGAAGAAGACCGAGCTGATGAAAATCAACACCACTGCCAACACACCAGTCACAGTCGATGGAGAGCCCATCAGGGAGGTGGAGTCTTTTCGTCTACCTGGGAAGCGTGGTTGACCAACAGGGAGGCACGGACCGAGACGTCACAGCAGAATCGGCAAGGCAAGAGCAGCTTTCGTCATGCTCAAGAACATCTGGGCATCTGGAGGAATCAGCATAAGAACCAAACTCCGCATCTTCAACTCCAATGTGAAATCAGTTCTGCTCTACGGATGCGAGACGTGGCGAACAACACAGACGATGCAACAAAAGATTCAGACATTCTTCAACACCTGTCTGAGGCGCATCTACAAAATCAGATGGCAGGACAAGGTCCGAAACGAAGATCTGTGGGAGCGTGCGGGACAGGAACCAGTGGCCAAGCAGATACTGCGAAGGAAGTGGGGCTGGATCGGACACACCCTCAGGAAGCCAGCATCCAGCACCACACGCCAAGCCCTGACCTGGAACCCGCAGGGAAAGAGAAAGAGAGGCCGGCCTCGCAACAGCTGGAGACGAGACACTGAGGCGGAGTTGAAACAACAAGGGACAAAACTGGACTGGAATGACCAGAACAGCCCAGAACAGAGTGCGATGGCGAAGGGTCGTTGATGGCCTATGCTCCACCGGGAGCGACGGGCATAAATGAAATGAATGACATGTAAACATGGCAGAACCATAACATCAAAAACAACAAGAACAACAACAACAATAAAAGCAGTAGTGGTAATGATACTTATAATAATAATGATAATAATACTGATGATTGATGATATGATGATGATGATGACGATAGTGATAATAAGTAGTTGTTGTAGTAGTGGCGTCAGTAGAAGGACGAAGAGTAGGAAAAGCAGCAACAGGATATGGTGGTGGTGTTGGCAGTAGTAGTTAACTGTAGAAGAAGGAGTAGTAACAGCAGTAGCAGTAGTAGTAATACTAGTAGTAGTGATTATATAGTGATGATGATGATAAACGATAATAATTATTATCATAATAACAACAATGATAGTGATGATAATAATAATAATAATACAATGACAATACACATCAGCAGCAGCAGCATTATCATAATATGTTCATTATTATTACTATTACTATTGTTGTTATCATTGTTATTATGATTGATGACGGTGATTGATATTATCATCATCATTATTATTACTATCATTATTACTGTTGTTGCTGTAGTAGTTGCTGCTATCATTATTTATATAAGGTTGATCAACTTCTTTGGAATGTTCTGTTACACACCGTATTTAATATTGTAGCCGGGTGCTAACAGTGTTTCGTTTGGTTACTTTTCGTGGATGAAAATGTTTTGTTCGAGAGTTATCTTCCCCTTACCTCCCTTGGTCGAATCCCATTTTTTAATTGTGTAAATTCTTTAAATCATGAATACCTCAGAACCTACATAGTTTGTATGTACGTCACTAAAGTCACAAAAATTAATGTATTTGATTTATTACAACCGTACTGGGCTGAGAAGCCCATATTTTCTCTAAACTGGTATTTTGCACGAGCAATCTTGGCGCCATTTTCAATTGTCTGCTGAATGAATATTGAATAATTCTTGATTTTACAAAAGTAAGAGGAAAACCGAAGAATCTGAAGATGCATGTTAAAAGTAAAGTCCATAAGCTTTCATTTCGTATATCGCATGCCTATGATCTTTTCTGTACAAGCTTGCGACTATACGAAATGACTGACAGCGCCGGTCCCTTTAGCGAGTCGCCTTCTTTGTTTACTGTCGGAGTTTTGATCTGAATTGTCGTTTCATGAACTTCGGACTTCTCGATCGAAATCTTGCTTATGACTCCATTTCTGTTATGAATACAACTGAAAATTGTAGAATTTATTATTTTAACAGACCGTTTCAACAGAGTATTTTTCAGTTGAAAATTGTGTCCAAAGGGGGGTGCCGACGGCCCAAGCGAAGTGGAAAGTCAGTTGTGTTTTCTATAATTTTTAATAACAGAATTCTCCACTTAGACACTGTCTCGGAAAATGAAAGTTATATGTATAAAAAAGAGCGAGATGCCAGCTTTTTATTCATTACAAAACTATTTCACGCTGTTTAGTATTTTTCATCGAAATAAAGGAAAATATGACGTAAGCTTGTTAAAAGTGGCTTCACTCTGGGAGATTAATCAGCAATGATTAAGTACAGGAACAAAATTGTCAAATGTGACTTACTGCATTTTATTCCTTGTGTTCTGAGGTTTTCATCGATAGTAAATATGTGTTAATAGTCTGAACGGACAGCGAGCCAGACAACACTGAAGCCGCGATAGAAAACACAAATTTATGTTGGTTCCGGCCTCGCGAGGCTCGTTTTCGTCTTGGGCACCGTGGTGCTGGCTTTGCGGTCCGGTACGGTGTTATAAAAGTAAAGCGTGGTGTGAGAATGGAGCAGAGAGTTCCCCTAGAGTTCCATGATGTGAGCGACTGGCGTGAGAGGCAGAGGGAGGGCGCACTCAGTGCGCTGAGTGCTGAGAGCGAGAGATTTTCCCAGGCTGCGTTCCTGTTTGAGCTCCTAGCCATGGGAGAGAAAATAAAAGAAAAACTCCACGTCGTCCACTGCGTCTTCTTGACTGGCTGTTGTCCCTTGGTTCCTGCACTTCTCACCATCTGCCTGTCTTCACCGCACCACCCCTTACCCCTCCACACACCATCACAACTTGGCGCTGCGAGCAGGATTGAAGACAAGGACCAAGGAGACACAGCCCAAGAAGACCGGACACCATGGCCAGCCAACTACCTCTGCACCCCCTGCATCAGCTCCCTATTCTCGCCAGCTGCGGGCTTCTTTGGCCGGGAAGAGAGAGCTGGCCCGATGGATGGATCCTCCTGCTGCAGTCGGCGCATCTCTCCTGGTGACAGCTGAGGCAAAAATGGACTTTGCCTGTCGCCTGGGTGCTGCTGGGCCATGTCGCTTGTCAGCATTCTGGCTGCTGGCAGGGGCAGAGGACTGGGGTTTGTCCCCAGTTTTCCCACAGGTGCCGACCTCCGTCGCCTCCGCCTGGGCCGTCGTCCCTGGGTGTGGTTGCTGGCAGTGGTCCATCCCCAGCCTGGTTGACTTTCCGCCGGAGGTACTGGAGATGGGACCCATGCTCAGAGATGGTCTCGTCCTGGCCCCTGCTGCCTGGTGTGAGACGCTGTGACCGGGGTGACCACATCGCGCTGCCTCTCCCCAGTTCTCCAATGTGCTACTGGCCCACCTACGCCAGCCCCACGGCGGTCTACGCGTCTGGTAAAGAAACCAACAAAAAGATATACCCTCAGTGCCCGCCTAGATGGCTGAACGCTTGCATAGTTAACTGACTTGGTCAGATGTTCTCGGGGACAGTTTTCATACTCCAGGACTGATTTCTTGTTAAATACCTCCTGAAAATAGGTGTTGTGGACTAAATTTTTTTAATACCTTGTGACATTTTAATGTTGTCTTCTTTCTTTTTTTGTATAAACAGTACGTATCGATTGTTCTCCAAAGACGTAAAATGATGTACGCCTCTGTTTTTCAAAGTCGACAGTAATGACCAAAGAAAAACTACGTTGTGTGACTCTTGGGGAAACTTTGTCCAAAACGACAAAACCTCCCCTAGTCCATGTTTTCCTGGGGGCTTGACTCTAAGGAGTTTGATCAAATTTCCTTTTTAGCCATTTTGTACGGACCTTATGGAATCTTGTTCAAATAATAAGCCCATTGTTGTCGTTTGGTACCCAATGCCCTGGAATTTAACAAATCCATTCAAAGTATATTTTGTACCCGACTTTCTCGGAATGTTGTTTTAAATAACAACTCCATTATAAAGTCATTTTGGTACTTTTACATTTTGGAATTTTGTTCAAATAACAAGTCCATTGTTGTCACTCGGTGCCTACCCAATATTTTGGATTTTTGAAAAAACAAATCCTTCGGAATGTTGTTTTAAATAACAAATCCTCTCTAAGTCATTTTGGTACTTGACATTTTGGAATTTTGTTCAAATAACAAGTCCATTGTTGTCACTTTGGTGCCTACCCAATGTTTTGGATTTTTTGAAAAAACAAATCCTTCGGAATGTTGTTTTAAATAACAAATCCTCTCTAAGCCATTTTGGTACTTGACATTTTGGAATTTTGTTCAAATAACAAGTCCATTGTTGTCACTCGGTGCCTACCCCAAAGTTTTGGAGAAAGAAAAAAATCCTTGTCATTTTGGTACCTGACCTTTCAGAGTTTTGTTTTAAAAAAACAACTCCATTAAAGTCATTTTATGGTACCCAAAATTCGGGTTTTGTCCAGAAAACAAATCCTTTCTAGTCATTTTGTATTTGATATTTTGGAATTTTGTTTAAATTATATGCCCATTCTGGTCAATGCGAGTCTGCCGACTTTCAGAAGCCTTGTAAAAAAGCAAGCCCTCGTTAGTTGGAATGATATGAATACAAAGAATGAGAGAGAGAAGATGTTTTGATGCTTTGTTTTGATACACTGATAAAAGGGTTTGTTTAGGAAGAAATGCCCCCTCCAGACTTGAAGTCTAAAGCTCCAGTTTTCCCCATTGATTTATGTGTTGTACTTGATGACTCTGTCATTTTATGTCAGCGAGGACGCTGGTTGTAACAGAGTAGGGGGGGGATGTAGCCGGGTGCTAACAGTGTTTCGTTTGGTTACTTTTCGTGGATGAAAATGTTTTGTTCGAGAGTTATCTTCCCCTTACCTCCCTTGGTCGAATCCCATTTTTAATTGTGTAAATTCTTTAAATCATGAATACCTCAGAACCTACATAGTTGTATGTACGTCACTAAAGTCACAAAAATTAATGTATTTGATTTATTACAACCGTACTGGGCTGAGAAGCCCATATTTTCTCTAAACTGGTATTTTGCACGAGCAATCTTGGCGCCATTTTCAATTGTCTGCTGAATGAATATTGAATAATTCTTGATTTTTACAAAAAGTAAGAGGAAAACCGAAGAATCTGAAGATGCATGTTAAAAGTAAAGTCCATAAGCTTCATTTCGTATATCGCATGCCTATGATCTTTTCTGTACAAGCTTGCGACTATACGAAATGACTGACAGCGCCGGTCCCTTTAGCGAGTCGCCTTCTTTGTTTACTGTCGGATTTTTTGATCTGAATTGTCGTTTCATGAACTTCGGACTTCTCGATCGAAATCTTGCTTATGACTCCATTTCTGTTATGAATACAACTGAAAATGTGTAGAATTTATTATTTAACAGACCGTTTCAACAGAGTATTTTTCAGTTGAAAATTGTGTCAAAAGTGGGTGCCGACGGCCCAAGCGAAGTGGAAAGTCAGTTGTGTTTTTCTAGTAATTTTTAATAACAGAATTCTCCACTTAGACACTGTCTCGGAAAATGAAAGTTATATGTATAAAAAGAGCGAGATGCCAGCTTTTTATTCATTACAAAACTATTTCACGCTGTTAGTATTTTTCATCGAAATAAAGGAAAATATGACGTAACCTTGTTAAAAGTGGCTTCACTCTGGAGATTAATCAGCAATGATTAAGTACAGAACAAAATTGTCAAATGTGACTTACTGCATTTTATTCCTTGTGTTCTGAGGTTTTCATCGATAGTAAATATGTGTTAATAGTCTGAACGGACAGCGAGCCAGACAACACTGAAGCCGCGATAGAAAACACAAATTTATGTTGGTTCCGGCCTCGCGAGGCTCGTTTCGTCTTCGGCACCGTGGTGCTGGCTTTGCGGTCGGTACGGTGTTATAAAAGTAGAGCGTGGTGTGAGAATGGAGCAGAGAGTTCCCCTAGAGTTCCATGATGTGAGCGACTGGCGTGAGAGGCAGAGGGAGGGCGCACTCAGTGCGCTGAGTGCTGAGAGCGAGAGAGTTCCCAGGCTGCGTTCCTGGTTTGAGCTCCTAGCCATGGGAGAGAAATAAAAGAAGAAAAACTCCACGTCGTCCACTGCGTCTTCTTGACTGGCTGTTGTCCCTTGTTCCTGCACTTCTCACCATCTGCCTGTCTTCACCTGCACACCCCTTACCCCTCCACACCATCACAATATAATAACTGATTTATTAATATTTATCAATGACTGCTTGTTCGGATATCACCCTTTGTACGGGAAACCACCTACTTATAGACAACACACGATAGGATTCAAGGACACACGCACTCTCTCTCTCTCTCTCTCTCTCTCTCTCTTGTGTGTGTGTGTGTGTGTGTGTGTGTGTGTGTGTGTGTGTGTGTGTGTGTGTCTGTCTGTGTGTGTTTTAAATTGAGAGACAGAGAGAGAGAGAGAGAGAGAGAGAGAGAGAGAGAGAGAGAGAGAGAGAGAGAGAGAGAAGGGGGGAGAGAGAGAGAAGGAGGGAAGGAGGGAGATTAAAACAAGTCTTTCGTATTCGACTATTTCATCCACTGCATGTAGACCAGAAGTGATGAAAAGTGCACTGAATGTAGAACAACCGAACTCTCTCCCCGCCTGGTCGTCTGTCGAAATGGAATGCCAGAAACTACGATTCCACACCCTCGTCTCATGGCCTTCGACATCTGTGAAACCAGCCCTCAGACGAACGTGGCTGACAGTAATTGATCGAATACAGACATGGAGATGTCGTTTGCAGTCCAGCCATCACGACAGCATGTCAGACCACGACATGGGGGAGAGCGTGTGACAGGAGGGAGGAAAAGCCTACTTCTCCTCAAACAAGTTTTCTGTTGTTTGATTAGCTGGTTTGCCAGAGGGAAAAGAATTGGCGACGTGACCAAGTGAAGTTTTAGCAAGATAAGCATACAAAAGTACTCCCAGCTTATCTTGACTACGCGTGTACATGTCAAGAGCATGTGTACTATGAAAATACCCATGATCTACATGTCAGTTGTTAGATCTAAAGCTATTTCTGAAAGTGTGCATGCGGTCTCTCTCTCTCTCTCTCTCTCTCTCTCTCTCTCTCTCTCTCTCTCTGTTAGTAACGACTATTCTGGTAAAATAAAACATTGGGCATCATCCGTGACCCATAATGAACATACCTACAAATTTTCAGAAAGATCGGCCCAGAAGTTTTGTTTGGAGCGAGTGGAACACATTTTGACCACGGACACACAGACAGCATTTCTTCGTTCCCATTGTAAAGTACTTCCTGTTCTATAAGAACTGGGAGTACAAAAAGGGAAAGTATCTCAAAATACTAATGCCTGTCTTCCAGTTCCCCTTTCTCCTGTCTTCCCTTACCCCTTATCACCACCCTTTCTCCTAGAGACCGGAAGTGACGCACATTTGGAGTTGCACGAGACAGTAGAGCCTTTCGTTGTATGCACACCCTGCTTTGAAGGGTGCTTTACTGTGGCTAGTACAGATCTCCTCGGACAATGCTGGTAAAATAGGTTATCAGGTCGGTCTTCTCCTCTTCCACTGTATCGGAGGACAAAGTCGTTCCCATGTTCGTGGCTCTGTGACCCTGTTTGTCTGGGAAGAGACAAATTTGGTGTGAGAAACGAACTCTGCATGTCTGATAAATTAGCGGTATGTAAGACTGAAAAATTGGCAGTCTGTCGGCCAGAGAAATTCGCGATGCGCGTGTCTAAAATATTTGCAATTTGTCATGTGAGAAACTGATCTGTGATTCTGAGGAGGTGGCTGTCTCTGGATCTGAGAGAATGCCAGGGTGGTGTCTGAAAAATCGACGGCCCGAGAGTCTGAGAGAATGGCAGGTTGATGAGTTTACAAATGGAGAGTCGGCCATGACTACCTTCTTTACTACTAGAGGCTACCCACAAGCTACAGTTCAGATGGCCCTTGAACGAGCACAGTCAATCCCCAGACACCAGCTCCAACAAGATAAGGAAAAGATGACTACAGACAATGACCGATGCATTGCCACTCTGACCTACCACCCACACAATCTATCTGTGAAAAAACGTTCTGCTCCGCAACTTCACTATTCTGAAGGAGGATCCAGCTCTCCAAAACATTTTCAGTCTACCACTTATGGTGGCATTCAAAAGGGACAAAAACCTTGGTGACCACCTGATGCACTCTGCCTTCCACCCTTCATCGCCCCCCCCCCCCCCCCCCCCCCCAAC
The DNA here is from genome assembly GCA_018398815.1 of Conus ventricosus. Classification (NCBI taxonomy): domain Eukaryota; kingdom Metazoa; phylum Mollusca; class Gastropoda; order Neogastropoda; family Conidae; genus Conus; species Conus ventricosus. Next base: position 32,858,868 of record CM031606.1, read on the forward strand.
CCAACCAGGCAATTTCCAGGGCAAGAAAACCAAATGCAAAACCTGTGACTTTCTTAATCCGACAACTACCGTACAAGGCCAATCCGGACACAGCTTCCACATGAGGTCCAACTTCACCTGCCAGACTCAAAATATAGTCTATGTTCTTAGTTGTACCCTTTGTCCCAAGATGTATGTGGGTGAAACATACAGATCTCTATACGAACGTTTTAAAGAACATAGAGACGGCATCCTCACAGGAAAAGACACTCCTGTGGCAAACCACTTCAATTCGGACCATCACCATCTCTCCCCCATCAGAGTGACAGCCCTTTGGAGAAATGGTTGTCAAGAAGGGAACTACAGAAAATACATGGAAAGCCATGGGCTCAATGTCAGGGAATGATACCTCACCCCAAACCATCAGCCCTCCTCTTTTTCTCCCCCCCCCTCCTTCCCCCCCCCCCCCCCCCCCCCCTTGTCTCTCCTTTGCTGTCCATTAACACTCCCCATTTCTATTGTGAATCATGACCACCCTACATTCAGTATTGCCCACCACTCCCACCTCTGCCCTTTCCACCCCTTCAAACCATGAACTGCGCTCAGTGACTCAAGTCAACCACCATCAACATCTTCCCTCTGCTGTCATTCCCTGTTGAAGTGTCTACGACACGAAACGTCGGTCATCCCCTCTCCAGGTACTCTTTTTGCCACCTTTTCCCTTTACTTATTTGAAACGAGTACAGCAGTCACTACTATATTTTTCTGTTGGTTTTTTTTTTTTAATCAAAACACGTCTTTGAATCATCAGTCCGTCTGATGCTGCCCTCACAGCTAAACGCTCGGCATGCAAATCACTGTCAGAACTCATGCTCACGCAGTCACATGACAAAACAAACTCGTTGAACTAGAGTTCACTCTTTCCTATGTACAATCTATATTCAGCAAGTGTTTTCCTTGTGTGTGTTGTGTGTGTGTGTGATTTTAAAATTTAGTTTCCTCGTCCTATCCAGCAAACACTTTTGCCATTCTCGGGAGTTTCCATCCAATGTCCTTACACAGAGCAGAAAGCACTGGCATTCAGTGACCCATAGTATTTTCCATGGACATCATTACGTATTTCAAATGCCATTCAGTGACCCATAGTGTTTTCCATGGACATCATTACGTATTTCAAATGCCATACAGTTACACACAGTGTTTTCCATGGACATCATTACGTATTTCAAATGCCATTCAGTGACCCATAGTGTTTTCCATGGACATCATTACGTATTTCAAATGCCATTCAGTTACACACAGTGTTTTCCAAGGACATCATTACGTATTTCAAATAAGGAATCAGGATTCGAAAATCAAATCTGTATCTTCACACACACACACACGCACACACACACACTTACAAACGCATCCATACACACACACACACACACACACACACACACACACACACACACACACACACACACACACACACACTTACACACCCCACACACACACACACACACACACACACACACACACACACACACACACACACACAATGTGTTAAAGACCTTATACAGTTTGCCGAAGTGTCAATAATACCATGCTCAGTGTGTGTAACTCCTTTGCAGCTTATTTTATTCATCAGTAATATCACGCTCTGTATTCGTTACTCCTTTACCATTCTTCTTATCTATCAATGGTATCATGGTGTATGTTTATGGCACTTAAACTATCCTTCTCGTCTGTCCATATTATATTATATGTTTGCGATTTCTTTTGTTGTTACTATTCGTTTCATCTGACGATAATATCACTATGTGTTCGTGACTTCTTTACCATGTTTAATGTGTGAATAACACAATGTTGCGCATTTGTGACTCGTAATCTTCACATGATTTGGCCTTAAGATATTTTTGTGACCCATTTTCCATCTTCTTTATATGTTTAGAATATACAATGATGTACGTTTTTGCCGATTTTATCATTTGCTATGTCTACAAATAATACTGAGCTATGAGACTTTGCCTTTCAATAACACCATCCTGAGAGTTTATGACACTAATTCCATTTACCTTAACTGTCGATAAGATCACTATATCTGCTCGTGATGTCTTTCCCCTTTTTGTGAATAACAATACACAGTGCGTTCGTGACTTCTTTAGTTATCTCTAAATCTGCCGTTATTATCACAATATTTTGGTACGTCTTTTTCCATTCACTTTATATATTTACAAATAATACAATGCTACATGTTTCTAACAATTTGACCATCTGTCTTGTCTGTGAAAAAAACTACCAGCCTATGTGTTTGTACCATCTTTTTCATTTGCATTGCCTGTCAATGTCATCCTATTATTTGCATTGCCTGTCAATGTCGTCCTATTATTTGCATTGCCTGTCAGTGTCATCCTATTATTTGCATTGCCTGTCAATGTCATCCTATTATTTGCATTGCCTGTCAATGTCATCCTATTATTTGCATTGCCTGTCAGTGTCATCCTATTATTTGCATTGCCTGTCAATGTCGTCTATTATTTGCATTGCCTGTCAGTGTCATCCTATTATTTGCATTGCCTGTCAGTGTCATCCTATTATTTGCATTGCCTGTCAATGTCATCCTATTATTTGCATTGCCTGTCAATGTCATCCTATTATTTGCATTGCCTGTCAATGTCATCCTTTTATTTGCATTGCCTGTCATTGTCTTCCTATTATTTGCATTGCCTGTCAGTGTCATCCTATTATTTGCATTGCCTGTCAATGTCATCCTATTATTTGCATTGCCTGTCAGTGTCATCCTATTATTTGCATTGCCTGTCAGTGTCATCCTATTATTTGCATTGCCTGTCAATGTCATCCTATTATTTGCATTGCCTGTTAATGTCATCCTATTATTTGCATTGCCTGTCAATGTCATCCTATTATTTGCATTGCCTGTCAATGTCATCCTATTATTTGCATTGCCTGTCAATGTCATCCTATCATTTGCATTGCCTGTCAGTGTCATCGTATTATTTGCATTGCCTGTCAATGTCATCCTATTAATTGCATTGCCTGTCAATGTCATCCTATTATTTGCATTGCCTGTGAGTGTCATCCTATTATTTGCATTGCCTGTCAATGTCATGCTATTATTTGCATTGCCTGTGAGTGTCATCCTATTATTTGCATTGCCTGTGAGTGTCATCCTATTATTTGCATTGCCTGTCAATGTCATCCTATTATTTGCATTGCCTGTGAGTGTCATCCTATTATTTGCATTGCCTGTGAGTGCCATCCTATTATTTGCATTGCCTGTTAATGTCATGCTATTATTTGCATTGCTGCCAATGTTGTCCTGTGTGTTTACGCCTCTCTTTAGTCCACCTTTTCCGTCACCTTGTACGTTTGTGAGTCTTCTCCCATTCACCTTACCGTCAGCCATACAGTTCTGTGTGTTTGTATCTCTGTTTCACTTACTCGTCAGTAGCATCACGCATGCGTTTGTGACTCGTATACCGTTCATTATATTTGTCCGTAGCATTACTCGGTATACGTTTGACGTATTGCAAGTCTTCTCTTTCAGTAATATCAAGCTATGCGTACGTACCGTGTGTCTAACCGGTCGGTGTGTGTCTAACCGGTCGGTGCCATCGTACTAGGTGTCTGTGAGACCAGTACACTTCGTTTTATTTGACAGACTTGTACCACCACTGTTTGATTGATTTTCCATGTCCGGCGGATGTCGGAAGCTATCCAGATGGACGTGCAAGATTTGTTTGCCAAGCCAGTGGCTGAACTCGTTAATATTTCTGTCAAGTCACTAAGGACGTTGGCCATTGATTAACTTAGCTGGCCAGCGCACTCTTCGAGATTACTAGCCGATGGTACGATTTCTCTGATCGTCCTGTAGTGATTCATTTACGCTGTCAGTGACGTATAACGAAGTTTATACAGTGTTCATGAAACATGTATTCCTCGCAGGTCAGCCAAAAGTACTGCATTTGACATTCACAGACAGGATGGGAATCAGAATCAAAACTATCAAAAAACAATGTTAAAAAGCTCTAAAGACTTAAGCACTGAATTTGAGTACGCTGATGGTTGCATTGAGGATGAGTGTGGTCACTCTGTAAAACCTGAGCAGATAATTTTGAAGATATTAGATGTTGCTTTGACGACGCTTGTCGTTCACTTTTTAAAACGTGAGCAGACAGTTTTTAAAATATTAGATGTTACTTTGACGACACCAGTTCTCACTTAGTCAATGGCTACTTTAGAGTATGTTGACGATTATTTTGAGGATTTGCCTGTTGCTTTTTTAATTGAAGATGTTATTAATTACTTTCTAGGTTATTTTGAAATCTTTAGCAGCTATCTTTAAGAATGTTATGTCGCGGCAATGATAGAAACAGTCACTTTTGAGGAGGTGAGCGGCTACTTCGAGGACTTGAGCGGTTACACTGAGAATGGGGGAGAGAAAGGGGCTACACTGAGAATGTTAGCAGGTACATCGCAGATGCTATCCATTACTTTAACGACTAAACGGTTATTTTAGGACACGAGTAGCCACTCTGAGGACATGAGAGACTTCTTTGAGAACGTGACGGGTATCCTTGGAGATTTTAGCAGTTAAAACATAAGCAGCTATTTTGAGGACGTCAGTTGTTATTCTGATAACGTAAACCGTCATTACTGGACATTAGCGAGTCAAAATACACATACACACACACACGTCAAACAAGGATCGAAGTAAGCTTAAATAACGCAGAATGATTCTGCTGCCATCAGCTGTTCTGGAGGAGTCGTTTTTTGTGCATATCATATCTGTCATTTGCTACGTCTTAAAGATATCAAATTTGTCATAAATCCATCTGTCTGATGTACATTGTATATCGCCTTGTTTTATGAGCTTGTTTGCATTTTGACTCGTTTTCAGCGCGCGCGCGCGCGCGTGTGTGTATGTGTGTGTGTGTGTGTGTGTGTGGTGTGTGTGTGTGTGTGTGTGTGTGTGTGTGTGTGTGTGTGTGTGTGTGTGGCCTTGCGTTTGAGGTCATTTATAGGTTACTTTGAGGACGTGAGTGATCCTTTTTGAGGTCGTAAGCAGTTACTCTTGAGAACGTGAGCGGTTTCTCGACATTAGTGATTGTTTTCATGATATGGACAGTTAGTCTGAAGAAGCTGTTACTTTTGAGAACGCGTTCGCGTGCGCGCGCGCGTGTGTCTGTGTATGTGTGATTATCATGATGGTTGTTTGGCATTTTCACGCTTGCGCATACGCACGTAAGCCCGCATATATCCTCGCGCGTACAAGCACACACACGCACACCATCTCTCTCTATCTCTCTTCTTCTTCTTTTTGTTGTTCTTCTTCTTCTTCGCGCTGGCGCGCGCGCGCGCGCGTATGTGTGTGTGCGTGTGTGTGTGTGTGTGTGTGTGTGTGTGTGTGTGTGTGTGTGTGTGTGTGCGCTCGTGTGTGGCATGCATGCGTGCGTTTGTGTGTATAATTGGGCACATATCCTTGTATAATATCAGCGCATCATTTTTATTTTAATCAAATTACTCAAATTTATAGCGGTGTGTGTGTGTGTGTGTGTGTGTGTGTGTGTGTGTGTGTGTGTGTGTGTGTGTGTGTGTGTGTGTAGGGGGTGTATAAAATGTTCTCTTTCCCTTTTCTTCTACTTTGATCTGCTGTTGACACGAATTTGTTTTATAATTTCTATGACTATTTTAAACTCTTTGATTGTTTACAGCATTTACTGACCCAACTATTCAGTTTACATATTTCGTTCAATATTTTTCCCTTTTCTGGCGCTGCAAATATGATCTCGTTCCCCCTTGACACAAAGACTGTATAGGACACTGTCAGTAAAAGTATGTGGGAAGCCTCTCTCTCTCTCTCTCTCTCTCTCTCTCTCTCTCTCTCTCTCTCTCTCTCTCTCTCTCTCTCAAATCAATCAATTCAGTAAAATCAACTTCATGACCTCACAGAAGAAATGCTATTCTTGTCACACACACATAATCACCACAAACGAGTATTCTGAATAAATAGGGTAACTCTTGCTACCATGACAAATTTGATAATTGCACGCCCCTAGCTCCGAAGGAATCCTGTTTACAGGGCCAAACTGCCCAGCAGAAATACCAACACAGAGCACACAAACACACGAGGAGACATGCTGTATGTCTCCGTGTTTGTTCCGTGTGCTCTGTGTTAGCATTTCTCATAGGCGATTTGGAGTCATAAGCAGCATTCGTTTGGAGTTAAGGGCGTGTAATTATTTCATGGGAGCAAGACACCCTACTTGTTTATTATCTACTGTTTATATTCCCAGCCTCATTTATGATTTCCATTTAATCTCAATTAACCATAAAACAATAATAATAATAATAATAATAATAATAATAAGAGCAAGCAGAGCCCACGCAAAATAAAATCGAAAGCAAGCATATTTAAAACTCACACACATACATTGATTGTCGAAATAAACCCATAGGAGCAGATACGCGTCTTTCCTCCTTTCCCTCCCCCACACCTATGCAACCATATAAAATCAGGGTACACAGAAACAAGACTTCAGTCTGCGAGATATCTTGTACGAAAGGGCCTCCGGCCAATCGACGCTGAAGTCCCATTGACCGACCGACCGAATGCCCTCGGTAGGCTTATTAAGGTGTGTGCATGTACATACACAGACATTCTCTCTCTCTCTCTCTCTCTCTCTCTCTCTCTCTCTCTCTCTCTCTCTCTCTCTCTCTCTCTCTCATCTGCGACAAAGAGTTCAGGCTACAACCCAGAAATTGAACTCAGATGGGTAGAGTTTGTTTTTTCTCTTGAATCCACTATCCAATATTGTTTTCCCATAAGGAGACGTTCAGACAGCATTGCTGACACATGGGTTTCATTACACCCGATTTGCCGAGCTTGGCGCGTCTCAAGGCATTTACACATGTCACAGGGGCTCTTCTCTCTTTCACCAACAATCTTCCCTCCAACATTCACGGGTTCGTCTTGAACATGTTTATATTTGACATTCAAGCAGCCATATCACGCCATACGAACACTCACATGAAACGGTGAAAAACGAAATTGTACTATAGGAGGTTCAAATATTGATTTAGGCCCTTTATAATGAAACTTGTTTCTTCCTTGCACCGACTCCTGCTGAGAACTGACAAATCTACTCGTGGCAGACTCCCTCAAGGCACACAACTCTACGTCGTGCTCGTCGTCTGGCTACCATGTCTGCTTCCCCACGCCGTCTTTCTGAGATGTAACCTGTCTCCACCTCTTGATTCTGTCTCCTTCGTTTTCTTTGCTGCACACGCACTTCTGAAAGCAAAATCGAACAAATTTCGCTTCTTCTGCCTCGAAGTTTATGTTTGGGGCAGATGTTCTAAGGAGGGAAAGTATTGCAGGAAGTGATCGGCCGAAAGAAAACAGTTGGACCAGTTATGTTTCAGCTCAGACACGCTTTGGTCGCGTGCTGGCGCATGCACCATGTTTTCCCCCTGAAGCAGATGATTTAATCATGCGATGGAAAGCTTAAGAACCAATGACATCGCAATACACCTTCACACATGACACCGTACAATATCAATCTCAAGAACACACAACAGCTCACAACATTATACATAACAATACACTGCCTAATTGGAACACATTGCACATGACAAAAGACGACATCAAATATAACAAGACACGACATCAAATATGTCATACTACATCGTAACATTCGAAAGTATACATAGCACCTATCACATATACCACACTACATAACACATAGATATACTAAATCACACATTACATTAATCACACGTCAGCTATTATCGATATTTCACATAACATAGCATCATGCGGGACACACCAGACCACATAGTACACTTTGCAGATATTCCATGACATAATACACAAAAGACATAATAGTATTAAACCACACCACACATAACACATCACGTACATACACATGACGTCCTTCATATAACTGACATTACAAATAACAAGCGTAGTGCGTGTTACACGTCATACATATCTCACACGACATCCCTTATAACACTCTTAAGACATGTAACACATCAGACACATCACACGACAACACACACACCGCACGACATAGCACATATTGCACAACATCAGACACATCACACGACAACACACACCGCACCACATAGTACGTATTGCACATCAGACACATCACACGACAACACACACACCGCACCACATAGCACATCAGACGACAACACACACATCGCGCCACATAGCCCGTATTGCACAACATCAGAAACATTACACGCAACACACACACAACCGCACCACATAGCACATCAGACACATCACGACAACACACACACCGCGCCACATAGCCCATATTGCACAACATCAGAAACATCACACGACAACACACACACCGCACCACATAGCACATCAGACACATCACACGACAACACACACACCGCGCCACATAGCCCATATTGCACACATCAGAAACATCACACAACAACACACACACCGCACCACATAGCACATCAGCACATCACACACACCGCGCCACATAGCCCATATTGCACAACATCAGAAACATCACACGACAACACAACACACCGCACCACATAGCACATCAGACACATCACACGACAACACACACACCACGCCAGATAGCCCATATTGCACATCAGACACATCACACGACAACACACACACCGCACCACATAGCACATCAGACACATCACACGACAACCAACACACCGCGCCACATAGCCCATTATAGCACATCAGACACATCACACGACAACACACACACCGCGCCACATAGCACATCAGACACATCACACGACAACCCACACACCGCGCCACATAGCCCATATAGCACATCAGACACATCACACGACAACACACACACGCGCCACATAGCCCATATTGCACAACATCAGAAACATCACACGACAACACAACACACCGCACCACATAGCACATCAGACACATCACACGACAACACACACACCGCGCCACATAGCCATATTGCACAACATCACAAACATCACACGACAACACAAACACCGCACCACATAGCACTTTTGCAAAACTCCGGACATTTCATGCTGTGTGCAGGCGACTGGGAGGTAGAATTAAAACCATACCGTTTTGGTACCCGCGATTCGATCTTTACAGTCCGCCCCTCATGTCCACGTGTAAAATATAACATAGAGATAGACTCTCTGTCTGACTCTCTCTCTCTCTCTGTCTCTCTTGTGTGTGAGAAACGCTCGTCGAGGTAAGACGTGTTTTTGGGGAGCTCTGACTGACCGATAGGTTTACCGTGCATGGGTAGCTGTCGCGCGTGCTGTCATGCCAGCCTGCGCAACTGATTGTCGGCCGATATGTGGTTCATTTCTATGGACCCACATTGTCTTCATGGCGAAAAGAGCCTTGCGCTGTGAAGCGATGATGATCAGAAAGGCGTCTTTGCGGAATCGAGCAAGCGGTGTTTTTTTGTTTTTTTGTTTTTCTGGGTTTTGCTCTGTCTTACCTGGGGAAGTTTGCTGTTGATCCGAACTGGTGATGTCGGGCTGAACCCTCTTTCCTCGTGCCTTTTCCCTCGAATTCAACTCACCCTCTCTCCCACTGTCCCTCTGTCAACTTCATTCACCACTTTGGCTTCACAAGGGGGGTATTGCGCATGTTAATGGCTGTGCTGTTTTTATTTTTTTGTCGCTGAGGAAGGCATATTGCCGAACATTTCCTGTCCTGTTTTGTGTCGTTCATTAAACCGCGTTACTTCACACTTTGTTTTGTGTGCTCTTCTGCTTTTTCGTCTTGATCATATTTCAGCTGATCATGAAGTAAACATGAATATAGCATCTTCCTGTAGTGTACAGAACTCCGGCAAATCAGTCTGCTTTATTGATAATGAAAAACATGTCACATTATGGGGAATGCAGATGTATACATGAAAGTTCAAAGTCAGTGGTTTCAAATTATGGAGGTAATGAGGCGCTTCTCGTCAATCGGAGAGTGAATCGCTGGGGGTTTGCAGGTAATGTCGGATTAGATCACGTTTTAAACTGATTTTTACTGAATCATTATTTGGGGTACCGATTTTGTCCGATGATAGCGATGACGGGAATTTGTCTGTGAATTCCATTGACAATTCTACTTCGAGTAATGATTATTCTTCATAAACAAGGAAATCACCAGAAGGGTTTTTTTATTTATGCATTGGAATGTGAATGGTTAGATGTCAAAAATGTTTTGATAAAGATTTTTGTTTCTTTTGTGTCATCTTTTCATTTGTTTGCTTGGTCGAAACTTTTGTTGATAGTATTGATTCGGATATCTGTGCAGGGTACAAGGCCTTTTGCCAACCAGCTAAAAAGCTATCAAATGCTGGGAGGCCTCCGGGTGGTGTCGTTTGTCTCGTCAAGAATTAGTTTATGTATTTTGTGAAGTAGATCAAAGTGAATGTTGGACATTTTCTGTTGTTCGTCATTAACAAGAACCTGTTTGGCGAGGAAAAGGATGTGTTGCATGTCTGTGCATACGTACAACCTGAGGGTTCTTGGTACTATAGCTATCTGGGAGTGGATGGGGATGGGACTGCCTTGCTAGAAAATTGTTTATTTGATAATGCCCTTGTAGATAATGACTGTTTTGTGCTTCTCTCTGGCAGCCTGTGTTTGTTGAAAATGATTTTTACTATCCACATTCTAAATGGGATTTTGCAAACATCACAAGAAATTCACAAGATTCTGTTATGAATGGATTTGGCAAGTCCTTGCTAAACATGTGTACTGCTTTAAACTTGTGCATTATGAATGGTATGTGTTATGGCGACCTCGAACGACCCTGCACGTACATTTGTGATTTGAGATGCACGTGTTATAGATCATTTTTTTTTATATCTAGTGATCTTCTTGCTTATGTGTGTGATACATGTGAACTAAAAGTTTTAGATTGTACAGAAACATATCATATGCCTGAAACATTGTTAATTTCTTTTCCAAAAGAAAACAGTATAGATATTTTGTCTAAAGATTAAGAATGTTTTCATCGAAAAGTTTGTTTGGAATCCTGATTGTATTCAACAGTTTAATGATGTAGCAAACAGTGAACGTATACATATGATGCTAGATGATGCTACTCACTCCGCTAATATTGATGTCAATGTAGCCCAGAAAAAAACCCCCCATAATACTTGTGTGAACAAGATGGCTGAGTGCATGAAGAAAAGAGGATGTGTGAGTGAGAAAAAAACCCCATCAAGACTAGTATGATACGAATGTCGAAACAAAAGGCAAGAGATGCGAACATTGTTATAAAGAAATTGTGTCGTTCTTTAAAAGTAAAGACATCACGTCGTTCTCAGCAAGAAAGCAATAGATGTGCTTTATGTGTAACCAGAAGGGAATACAAGAACTGTTATTCTATAAGAAAACAAATGCATAATCGCACAAAGATTGACAAACTGATGGCCTCTATATATAATCAAAAAGATTTGGGAAACAATCCATCAAATTTGTCCAAAAAAGAAAAAAAACCAAATTACGGTAGACAAATTGCTGCTGGAAAAAGATTAGGGATCTTTACTTTTTTTTTAAATGGGGAAAAAAGATAAGATATAGATGGTGAGGATGATGATGATTATTAATAGGCCAATCTCTGAAGATGAAGTTTGGTGCTTGCATTAAAAAAAAATTAAACCCAAAAAGCGGCAGGACCTGACTGATTATTGGCAAAATATTAAAAAGTGCGAGTGGCATTCGTTATTCCTTTCTTTGTAAACATTTTTTAATGTTCCTGTTTGAGAAAGGATTCTACCCTGAGGTTGGCCCTGAATCGATTATTTTGCCATTTTAATAAGAAAGGGGAAAGGGGGCAGGCCTGGGTAACAGAGCATAATATTACTGGAGAGTATCAGGCTGGGTTTTAAAGCTGGCTACTCTACATAGATAATTTGTTTACACAACTAAACAATTTTGTAATAATCGAAAACTTTTCATGTTGCTTTTATTGATTTTGATAAATGTTTTGATACTAATTCATAGAAATTTACTCTGGCCTGTTTTTGTGAAAACTGGAATTAAAGGAAAACTTTTTTGTTGTGTTAAAAGTATGTAAATCAATGTAAAGGCTCGTATTACATGTGGTGCTACGTTTACTAATCAATTATCTTGCTCGTGTAGGGTGAAGCAGGAGACATGTGTACTAAATTCTTTTTATTCCATTATCTATAGGTGAATTGGCTTGACACGGCAGTTTTGTTCATTTTTAGTTTTTTTTTTTTCACTTTGCATTTAAGGACGGAGAGTTTAATTAGGACAGTAGGGCCTGTGAAGCCTTCGCCAGCTAGACAAACTCACATGCCCTGGTTTTGTTCATTTGGGGCATGTGCCTTTTGTGTTTTTTTTTCATGCCTTTGTGCTAGGTTTGTATTTTGCCATCTTGTAATGTGTTTGTTAAATTGATTATTGTAATGTGAACATGGGTCTGTAACTTGTGTTAGTTTGCTAGGTAGAGGGGAGTCAGTTGGTTTTTTAGTTCCCCCCCTGCTACAGTTCGGTTTGCAGGTAGGGTGGTTAAAGCCAGTCTTGGTTTAAATGATTTTTTACCTGTAGTTTGGACTTGTGACCTAGAGGGAAATAGTTTTTCTATGTTCTATGTAGTGTTGCAACCGTCTGTACCTCTCAGTCGGCAGGGGTAGGTTGCATCTCTATTCATCTGTGTGGTTGGTGCTTAGTTCCCCCCCCTGCTACAGTCGGTTTGAAAGTTAGGGTGGTTAAAGCCATCTCTGGTTAGTGATTTACCTGTATTGGACTTTGTGTCCTAGAGGTGAAATAGTTTTCTATGTGTCTATGTTAGTATTGTAACCTAGAGGTGAAATAGTTATCTATGTGTCTATGTTAGTATTGTACCTTCTATATCTCTCAGTCGGTAGGGGTGGGTTTTGCATTCTGTTCTTATGTGTGGTGTTTCCAGTCATCAGTGTACAGCACCATGTGTCCTATGTATCCTTGTTTAGTCCAAGGCAATGCACACCTATTATTGACTTAGCCTGATTAGGTTGATTGTATAAAAATAAGTAAATAGCTATAAGGCATGGATATTTTTAGATGAAGGCTTGTTGTTTTGTGTGAAAACAGCTCAGACCCATATTGAGGTGCTTTTTTGGGCATGTAAACATATTTGGAAATTCTTCTTCCTCCGATTTTACAAGAAAAGCATAATAAAGTTTGTACAGATATGACGTAACCAATGCTGTAAAAACGATTTACGTCATTTTTTGTGTGGTAATGGGGGGTTGTTTAGAGAGGAGAAAAAAAACGGGACGGCCCTTGTGTCCAGCCTGGCATTGGATTTGTTGTTTGTTTTGTTAATTCATTCGTTGCTATTTCCATCGGGTGACGTCAGTGGTTCGTCTGTGATGCTGTACGTATGGAAATTTTATGCAACCGGATTCTTTTTGTGTTTTAACGCGGATTACTTGAACTTGAACTTAAACTTGTAGTGTTTAGAGGCCTTAAAGGCCTGTTCACCATTCTAAATAAAACCCACTTGAGATGAAAAACATCGCTTTGCTGGATGGAAGAGAGTCACGACTGAGACTATCTATGTTGATAACATTCCGGTTGAAATTTTTGTCGGAAGTTCTTGCCAATGATGTCTAAACCGTGATTTGTTGAACCGTGAAAAATGTTGACTGTAAGGGCTGTTACTACGGAGTCCCGGAAAACCATTCCAAACATCATCACACGAAGAGAAAGTAGTTTTCCCCTGATATTCAGTCTGTGATGAATTTTGGATAGTTTCAAGGAGTGTCCGCTGCTGTCCCCTGTTGGTAAATAGTTCAAACCGTGGTTTTTTCACTCTGGTAAATGCCATGTATAAACTTGCACAAGTCTATCTTGTCACCCCTTTTTCTTCTGTGCTCCAGCTTGAAGTTTGAGAGTAAAAAGGACGCTCAGGGTATGGTTTGTCTTTAAGAGATGCTAAAAGTTTAGTTGCTCTGCGCTGAACCATCTTCTACATCCTGACACAGTGTTTTGTGGTAAGGTTGCCAAACGAATGTCCGTACTCGTATGGTCGTAAAAGAGACTTGTACGGTTGTAGGAAAAATGTCTTCAGTTAGAATTCAAAGGAGCGACGGATGATACCAACAACTCTATTAGCTTTAGCAGTTGCCTTGGCCACATTTCTCTGAAATTCAGTTTGTTGTCAATGTAAACCCCAAGGTCCTTCTCAACTTCACTTCAGACAGAGTTGTGGTACATGTCCTCACCTTCGAATGTTTTACTCGTCAGGGTGGTACAAAAGCATCTGACTTCTTGTTTCCCCAGCTTCAGGAAAATGGCATTTTTTCAGGATGGAACTTCAATAGCCAATTGTCTTGACCAACTTTGCAGCCTGTCAAGATCTTCCGTAAAAACATGCGTAGCTCCTTCATCGTCAGTTCGTGCAAAAACCTAGTAACGTCTGCAAAATAGGTGTACAGTGTTTTGAATGAGATTCGGCAGATCGTTAATATACAGTACAAACAAAAACAGGTCCTAAAAAAATTACTGTGCTTTATAAATCTGCGGTTTCTTCTTCAGGGAATGCTGTGTTTTGTGAATCTGCGGTTCTTCTCTATGGATTGCTGTGTTCTGTGAAATCTGCGGTTCTTCTGCTATGATTACTGTGCTTTATGAAAACTGTGGTTCTTCTCTATGGATTGCTGTGTTTTGTGAATGGTCCGGTTCTTCTGCTATGGATTTCTGGTGCCTTGTGAATCTGCGGTTTTCTTCTGCTATGGATTGCTGTTTTGTAAAATCTGCGGTTTCTTCTTGTGAATGTTCGACGTGATTTATTGTGCTTGTTGTGGAACCCTGTTTTGTCTTCTTCATCGCTTGTGTTTGTGACCCCGCTGTGTTCTTCTGGGGTTCGACGTTGGTTCCCGTGTTCAGTGGGACTCTAGTTCAGCTGTATTCGTGGGTGGCTCGGCGCCGTGTGGGTTTCCTGTTGGTGTTATATGCTGTTTTTCACCTACATCATTCTTCGTTTGGAACGTTATTCATTCTTCAGTATCTTTTGTGGATCGCTTCTTTGGTGCGCACCCTTTAAGTTTTAAAATGATTTTAAAGTCGTGTAATACTATGTTGTTTCCTTGGTGCTGCCTCGGGTAGCCTACGTGGGTTTATTTTGAAATCGGTGTGTATGATGCGTCATGATGTTTTGTTTGGGACATGAATGTGTGAATGAAAGAGAATAAAATTCGTGTGAAAGATTCTTTCAAAGATTTCTCATTCAGTTAGTGAAAGGGGGCGCTAGAACTGATAGGTCTATTTCTCTGTCTTTCCCCCCAGTTCAAGTCTTAGCGAGCTTGACAGTTTTGGGGGCAGCGGTGGGATGGTTAGGGTTTAGGTAGATTAGGGTTAGCGGGCTTAGACGGTTAGGGGCAAAACAAGTAGAGGTTGGATGTTGTATGCTCAGTTTTGGAGGCAGACAAACGGATTCAGTTTAACACTTAGGTATATAAGAAACCCGGGCAATTGCCACTATTAGGTGTGAATGTTGCTCCGTTTTGGTTGTATGGGTTGACGCAGCCAGTGCCTGAAAGAATAGGACGCTGTTTGTATGGGTGTGCCTGCTAAGCACGTACCACATACAGCCAGCGTAAGAATGAATGTGAGTTGTTGCCAGAGAATGATGACTGCTTGTGATTACGAGTGAACCTCTCAACGATGATTTGTATGTCACGATTCCTTCTTTCAAGATTGATTGCCGCTTTTGTGATGTACTGATGGATCAGGCCAGCAAAGGGTGCTGTGTAAGCACGGGAAAAGGTTAAGTATCTGGACTGTCTTTAAAAGAAAGGAAATCTTATCCTTTCTCATTATGTTTTGCCTCAGGTCTGGGTTAAGAACCAGGGGAAATTTCATAGAGGGCAGTGTAAAACATTGTGTAGTATATAACCGCTACATGGTTTGTTGTGACTATTGAAGAGAAAAGAACATAAGACGCGGGGGGCAAGGTTTCCAGTAGGCACCTCATAAGTTACAGAGCAATTTTGACAAGAGGGTAAAGATTGTCATTAGGTAAAACGTATTGATAACTGTGGCGAGAGGCTGCACTCTGACTACTTGTGAAAAAGCAAACAAACAAACAAACAAAAAACAAAAAAAAGACTAATAGTCAGGAAGATAGCGTAATGGAATTGGGCTCAGGGAAAACTAAAACTACCTCTCAGTTTTGGGGTCTTCATTGGCATCCCCACAGACAGATAGAGAATGGGGTAGTATGATAACTAGTATGATGAGGAAAGAATCAAAACAGAACCATAGCGCAACATCTTTGTATGAAAAGTTTTGCAGACATTGGTAGAAGACGGGCTTACAGGGGGAGGCATTAGCATCCTTTGTCTCGAGTTCCGTTCAGACCGAGAAGAGTGAGGAAAGACTGAGAATGAGAGATGAAGAGAACTTAGGCTAAGGAGGGAAAGGATGAAGAGGAATTAGGCTAAGGAGGGAAAAGGAATGAAGAGGAAGTTAGGCTAAGGAGGGAAAGGGAAAGAAAGGAAGTTAGGCTAAGGGGGAAAGAGATGAAGAGGAAGTTTGGCTAAGGAGGGAAAGGAATGAAAAGGAAGTTGGGCTAAGGAGAGAAAGGAAAAGAAGAAGGAAGTTAGGAGGCTAAGGAGGGAAAGGGAAAGAAGAGGGAAATTAGGCTAAGAGGGAAGGAATGAAAGGAAGTTAGGCTAAGGAGGAAAGGGATGAAGAGGAAGTTAGGCTAAGGGGGGAAAGGAAAAGAAGAGGGAAATTAGCTAAGGAGGGAAAGGGATGAAGAGGAAGTTAGGCTAAGGAGGGAAAGGAATGAAGAGGAAGTTAGGGTAAGGAGGGAAAGGGATGAAGAGGAAGTTTGGCTAAGGAGAGAAGAGGTGGAAAAAACCCGAGTACAGCAAAGGAGGAAGGGTTCGAATTAGAAAGGAAAAGAACGAAGCCCAACGTGTCCACTTAGACCCCCTTGCAAGATGGCGAAGATGAAAATGTCGACGCTTACGTGGGTCACTTTTAGAGGATAGCCAAACTATGGGAGATGGAAGGAGTCAACTGGTCTACAAAGCTAGTTACACTACTTCGTGGGGAAAAACAAGACAGGCAGTCCTTCGGCTTCATCCTGATGATTTGAGCCAGTACTTTTTAAAGGGTTTAGAGGGCTTTGCTGAAACATTTTCGTCTGGATGCGGAGGCGTACGACAGAAATTCCGAGACATGAGAAGGACCCGGATGAGACGTTTGACCAGCTCCCATTCGACTGAGGTCTTGTTTTTCTTTCGGTGTCAGGCTGCAAAAAAAGATGAAGATGACGCAGGCGACATTAAGGACTTGCTCATGCAAGAACAGATGTACCGGATTTTGTCACAAGATTTGGTTGTGGAGGTCCGTAAGGCATGCCCCAAGACGGCTGATGAAGTGGATAAGCACGCTACCGTGTATGCGGAAGCAAAGCGTATGGGTCGGAGTTAAAGCGCGAAAGGCAAACTGTTAAGCCTAATCATCGAGGGAATGAGGAGGAAGGAATGCCAAAAGGTGGGACAGAGGAACATCCTTAGGGGAAACCAAGATAGGGGACAGGATAAGGGGAATGATCAGGCAAAACAACAGTCTAGCTTGAGAGGGATGATACAATGCTACAAATGCCAGAAGAAAGGACACATTGCACGTCAATGCCAAGAGACGGACCCAAAGGTCTTGGCGGTATCAACGGGACAGCCTCAACAGTTGGAGCCCCCATTTACGCCAACTTTGTGTCTCATGCGCGGGGAAACCCTACACACCCGATGCAAAGTGTTGGTGAATGGTATGCCAGAAAACGGGCTTCGAGATACAGGTGCAGGTTACACGGTAATATCAGAAGAGTTCGTGTCTGCCGACGATTATACTGGGGATACAGTAACCGTTGTCTTGGCTGAAACCAGATGCCGCAGCACACTTCCAGTAGCGGAAGTTGTCCTCGACTCGCCCTTTGTGCATGAGAAGATGAGAGTGCTTGTGATGAAGAAACCAGCAGAGGACGTACTGGTTAGGAATTTCATACAGAGGGGGAAAGACTCGCCGTTTGAAAAAGTCCCAGTGTATGCGGTACCAGCCCTGCTAGCGGCAGTGCAGACCCGAGCACAAGCCCGGAGGAAAAAGGAGCCTGTGAGCCCGTTGTCCCTTAATGATCAAGTGATGGTGACGTCGAAGTTTTCTTTGAAGGAGAATCAGGAAAAGGATGAAACGTTGAGAAAGGCCAGAGCTACATGTTCCAAGGGGACTGTGTACCAGACGAAGCATGGAGAGGTGACGTATGTGAAGAAGGGGGGGCGTCCTGATGAGAAAGTTCGTGAGTGGCAAGGAGACTACCACTCAGATCTGCGTACCAAAGGAATTGCATCCATCAGTATTGGCACTAGGCCATGACATTCCAATGTCTGGACATCTGGGTGCGGGGAAGACCAAGGCTTGCATTCTTTCTCATTTCTACTGGCCGAGAATGTGTTCCGACATCGTAAGGTACTGCCAATCTTGTGCAAAATGTCAAAGGACGATCGACAAAGGTCGAGTGTCACCAGTGCTTTTAGTGAGGATGCCACTGGTTCAAGATCCATCCCCACTTGTGAGAAGGGTTCTTCACGGTGCAAGCCATTCCAGGTAGGGAGGAACTTGTGGCAGATTTCTCAGTCGGATGGAGAGGGTTCAGGTAATGATGGAAGCTAAGATCGGGTGGAGGAATCAGCGATCAGTAAGATCAGAAAAATGTGTATGGGTGTGTGGATACAGTGTTACGTCCATTGTACCTGTAATGGCAGTAGGTTCAAATTCAGGATTTCCAAATCGCAAGGAGGAGTATGTAAATCGATACTTTTTTTTTTTTTTGGTGGCATCAGTTATCGGAGCAATGGAGCACCTAAGGCGGTGATTTTTTTTTTTTTTTTTTTCCTAAGGCCGACATCCACCTCTTCATTTTTTGGTGCGTCACACTGTCCTCTTCATCTGCCAAAAAAAAAAAAAAACAGAAAAGAAAAAAAAAGAAGAAAAATTTCCAGTACTAGCTTTTTTTTTTCCTTTTCTTTTTTCTTCTCCAACCAGTCCCTTACACACCATGCGTAGTCTGTATGATCTCTTATAAATGGACATAGTCTTGCCGTTTTTTTTTTAGTGTTTTGGCGTTTGATACAAAATGTCTGGGTTTGTTAATGTTCTAATGTGTGGTGTACTGGCACTCTCACACAGAAAATGTGCTGCATATACAAAGAGAACAACATAAGTGAAACAAAAAACTTAGTAAATCGATACTTAACATGTCGTCTTAAAATCAGAAGAGGAATAGAGCGCTAGTGTGCATGCAATGTATGGATCCTAGGGCAAAATTCGTAACTGCCGTGCCTGTTGAGTTGGCAAATTCAAATACAGTATTTGAATCTTAAGGAGGGGGTATTGTCACGGCAGTTGTTTTTTTTTTTTCATTTTTAGTTGTTTTTTTTCTCTTTACTTTGCATTTAAGGACGGGAGAGTTTAATTAGGACAGTATGCCTGTGAAGCCTTGGCCAGCTAGGACAAACTCACATGCCTAATTTTGTTCATTTGGGCATGCGTTTGTGTTTGCTACATGCCTTTTGTGCTAGGTTTGTATTTTGCCATCTGTAATGTATTTGTTGATTGATTATTGTTTGTGAACAGTGGTCTGTTAACTTGTGTTAGCTTGCTAGGTAGAGAGGAGTCAGTTGGTGTTTAGTTCCCCTCTCGGTTTGCAGTTAGGGTGGTTAAAACCAGTCTCTGGTTAATGATTTTACCTGCAGTTGGACTTTGTGGTCCTGGAGGTGAAATAGTTTTCTGTGTGTCTATGTTAGTGTTGCAACCGTCTATACCTCTCAGTCGGCAGGGGTAGGTTGCATGTCTGTTCATCTGTGTGGTTGGTGCTTAGTTTCCCTTTCTGCTACAGTCGGTTTGCAGTTAGGGTGGTTAAGCCAGTCTCTGGTTAGTGATTTTTACCTGTAGTTGGACTTTGTGACCTAGAGGTGAAATAGTTTTCTATGTGTCTATGTTAGTATTGTAACCTTCTATACCTCTCAGTCGGTAGTGGTAGGTGGCATTTCTGTTCTTATGTGTGGTGCTTCCAGTCATCAGTGTACAGCACCATGTTTCCTATGTATCCTTGTTTAGTCCAAGGCATGCACACCTATTATTGACTAGCCTCGTTAGGTTGATTGTATATAATAAGTAAATAGCTATAAGGCATGGATATTTATGGATAAAGGCTTGTTGTTTGTGTGCAACAGCTCAGACCCATATTGAGGTGCTTTTTGCATGTAAACATATTTTGGAAATTCTTCTTCCTCCGATCTTACAAGAAAAAGCATAATAAAGTTTGAACAGATATGACGTAACCAATGATGTAAAAATGATTTACGTTTTTTGTTTGTTTGTTGTTTTTGTGGTAATCGGGGGTTGTTTAAGAGAGGAGAAGAAACGGACGGGCCTTGTGTCCAGCCTGGCATTGGATTTGTTTGTTTTGTTTTGGGTTGTTTTTGGTTTTTTGTTTATTCATTCGTTGCTATTTCCATCGGGTGACGTCAGTGGTTCGTCTGTGATGCTTTACGTATGGAAATTTGATGCAGCCGGATTCTTTTTGTGGTTTAACGCGGATTACTGTTCTTTATGAATCTGCGGTTCTTCTTCTAAGGATTGCTGTGGTTTGTGAATCTGCGGTTCTTCTTCTATGGATTGCTGTGTTCTGTGAATCTGCGGTTCTTCTTCTATAAATTGCTGTGTTCTGTGAATCTGCGGTTCTTCTGCGATGGATTACTGTGCTCTGTGAATCTGCGGTTCTTCTTCTATAAATTGCTGTGTTCTGTGAATCTGCGGTTCTTCTGCGATGGATTACTGTACTTTGTGAATCTGTGGTTCTTCTTCTATGGATTGCTGTGTTTTGTGAATCTGCGGTTCTTCTGCTATGGATTACTGTGCCTTGTGAATCTGCGGTTCTTCTTCTATGGATTGCTGTGCTTTGTGAATCTGCGGTTCTTCTGCTATGGATTACTGTGCCTTGTGAATCTGCGGTTCTTCTTGTGATAGTTCGATGTGATTTATTGTGCTTGTTGTGTGGAGACCCTGTTTCGTCTTCTTCGTCGCTTGTGTTTGTGACAGCTGTGTTCTTCTGGGGTTCGACGTTGGTTTCTGTGTTCTGTGGGACTCTAGTTCAGCTGTATTCGTGGGTGGCTCGGCGCCGTGTGGGTTTCCTGTTGGTGTTATATGCTGTTATCACCTACATCATTCTTCGTTTTGGAACGTTATTCATTCTTCAGTATCTTCTGTGGATCGCTTCTTTGGTGCGCACTTGAAGTTTTAAAATGATTTTATGTCGTGTAATACTATGTTGTTTCCTTGGTGCTGCCTCGGGTAGCGCTACGTGGGTTTATTTTGTAATCGGTGTGTATGATGCGTCATGATGTTTTGTTTGGGACATGAAAGTGTGAATGAAAGAGAGTATAATTCGTGTGAATGATATCTGTTCAAAGATTTCTCATTTAGTTAGTGAAAGGGGGCGCCAGAACTGATAGGTCTATTTCTCTATCTTTCCTCTCCAGTTCAAGTCTTAGCGAGCTTGACATGGCTACGAAAAAAAAAAAATAATGGCAGACATGGTGTTAAGTTTTTTGTTCGGTTCGCTTGAATTGTTTATCCTTTTACTGGCTGACGATGTTGCCCTTCTTTCTGAGACTATCGTTGGTTTGCAAAAACATTTAAACAGTTTACAGAAAGCATCCTCTTCACTTTGTTTAAAGGTGAATATGAATAAGAGCAATATTGTTGTTTTCAGAAAAGGTGGTTATCTGGGTCAGAGAGAGATGGGTATATGATGGCAATATGATGTCTGTAGTGAATGCGTATAGGTACCTATATGCGTATATTTTTCAAGATTAAGTTTTACTGTGGCGTGTAGAGATATTGTTAGCAAAGCAAAAAGGACACTTTTTAGTATAATGCAAAGCAAAAAGGACACTTTTTAGTATAATGCAGAGGTTACGTCAGCGCAATAATTATTCTGTTGATGTTTTTTAAAAACTTTTTGATGCTCAGTTAAAGTATGGTTCTGAAATATGGGGGACGGAAAAAAGCTGCACAGTTCTGTGAAAATATCCACTTGATTGCCCTTAAGAAATTTTTGTCTGTTGATATGCGAACACCAAATGATCTTGTGTATAATGAATTAGACAGATTTCCAATAACTATTAACTCTATTGTTCGATCTATTCGCTACTGGTTAATTAAAGTTGGTACAAATGGATGAACATAGGCTACCAAAGAAAGCGTATTTAATGCTGTTATATTTAGATCAAAGTGGCAAAAAGAACTGGGTGACAAATGTAAGGTAATGTATGCTTCGGTATGGCTTTGGATATGGTTGAACCAAGGTGTAGGAGGTGTAAATGATTTTTTTTTAGTTTGTTAAAGCAGCGACTTCTTGATTGTAAATGGCAAAACTGGCAAGATCATGTGGGCAACAGTGAGCGTAATCAATGTATAGAATGTTTTGTGATTATGACATGCACTGTACTCCAAAATACTTACAAATAGATATAGAGAGGCACTTAAAACACAATGTCATTGTTTCGTTTTGGTATGCCAGACCTTGCTGTTCATTACTACAGATACAAGAATCCTACACCAAATTACCTGTTATGTCCATTCTGTAAGAATATCCAAGAAAACGACGAAGTTTATTTTGTTTTTGTTTTTTTCCATTTTAAGATAAATTAAGAAAACAGTTGATCGCTCCAAAATATTACAGAATAGCAAGTGCTTTCCATCTTAATCTATTGTTATCCTCAGTTAATGCAAAAAAAATGTGAAAACCTCTGCATTTACTTGTACAAAGCTTTTACAGCAAGAGATATTGCAGTTCTCTAAATTGATTTATAATTAATAGTGTAGAAAATCAAATGTACAGTTGGTCTTTATGTTAAATTTCTTTCTGCCGAAATGTAAAATTCATTGTTGCTTTTTTTGTGTACTCACACCCCTTCCTGCTGGAATAAAATGTCGTGTCGTGTCGTCTCTCTCTCTCTCTCTCTTCTCTCTCTCTCTCTCTGAAATTTGTGTTCGCGGGGGAAAAAAAGAGAAAGATTCCACCAGCAAGTATACTGCACGCCTGACCAAACTACTGCAAGGCCTACAGAAGTCAGGAGAACTCTCTTTAGAACAGTACCGCAGACTGTACCCCTCAGCTACGGACGTGCCTAAGTTCTACGGACTGCCTAAAGTGCACAAGAGAGATGTACCCCTCCGTCCCATTGTTGCATCTAGGGGATCCCTGATGTATGAGACGGCCCGCTTCGTTGCGGACATCCTCTCGCCTTTGGTAGGAAAGACGGAACATTCCATTGCCAACAGTGCAGACCTGGTGAAGAGGTTGTCAATGTTTGTACCACAGCCTGATGAGATTTTGGTGTACTATGACGTCACAGCACTGTTCACCAGTGTCCCTGTTAAGGACAGCACTGACATCATCAGGTGGAGGTTACAGGACGACAGCAGCCTTCAGCAGCGCACCAACCTGTCAGTGGAACACATCGGTGATCTGCTATCTTGCTGCCTCAACACCACCTACTTTACCTTTGAAGGACAGTTCTACCAACAGACCGAGGGTGCAGCCATGGGGTCCCCTGTGAGTCCTATTTTAGCCAACCTTTTTATGGAAGACTTCGAGGAGAAAGCCATGGCATCGTTCCACACCCCTCCTTGCTACTGGGGCCGCTACATGGACGACACCATGACTGTGCTAAAAGGATCGGCGGTCGCAGACTTCACGACCCATCTCAATAACCAACACCCTGCCATCAAGTTCACCTACGAGGAAGAAGAGAACGGCAGTATCGCGATTTGGACACCTGCATCACCGGACAGACACGGGCCTCGCCTTCTCCGTCTACAGAAAGCCGACCCACACAGACCAGTATTTGCAATTTGACAGTCACCAGCCACTGGAACACAAGCTGGGAGTTATTCACACCCTCACCCACCGAGCGAAGACCATCTGCTCCACCGACACCGCTAGGGAAGAGGAGGTGCAGCACATCAAGAAAGTGCTGGGATACCAGAAGTGGGCCTGGGATATCCAGGGGGGGCAAGAAAATCATACCCCACCCCTCCACAGAATGTCAGACCCCTTCGAGAGGGCACGTCTCCAGCGGCGTCACTGAAGCTCTCAGCAGGAAGATCAGAAAATTGGGAGTCAGTGTCCTTGCCAAGCCCACCAACACCATCAGAAGCCAGTTAGTCCACCCCAAGGACAAAACAGACAAATTGGTCAAATCAGGGGTGATACACAAGATAGACTGCCAGGACTGTGACCATAGTTACATTGGTGAAACTGAGCGCAACCTGCACAAGAGACTAAAGGAACACAAACTTGAGTCCTCCCCAGTGGGTGAACATCTGACCCACACCCAACATCAGTTTGAAAAAGACAATGTGCAAGTGCTCGACAGAGAAGCAAGATGGTTCCAGAGGGGGGTAAAGGAGGCAGTCCACATCGCCGCCAGGAACCCAACCCTTAACCGCGACCGGGGCCGACACAACCTGCCATCGGTGTACTCCTCACTCATTCAGTCGCATTGCCGTGACTTCGCTGACGGCGGTGCGCACTGAATCCAGTTCTCAACCCAGCAGTTGCGCTGAAGAAGTCGGCCGGATTGCCGACGAAAGCTACGCACACAGTGAGTAGCCTTCTTTAACTGAGTGAACTGTTTAGTCTGGTAGCCGTTATGACAAAAAGAAAGAAATCACAAACCAATCCTGGCGACAAAGGAAATGTTTTCAATAACAATAAGGGAGAATTCCACGCTTTATCACACATTTCAGTAAAGCATGACGACAAAGGAAATGTTTTCAATAAAAATAAGGGGAATCCCATGCTTTATCACACATTGCAGTAAAGCATGAGAGCGCCCCCATTGCCATCTACGGGAGAAAGATTATTTCCGAGATCTCGTGCTCTACAATCAACAGCCGTCTTTATGTAAGATAAAGCTAAATCATTGCGGTTAAAAAGAAACGACTATAATGTGCTTTGTCTTCTTCTCACAACAAAAAATTATGCCATCTCTATCGAAGAATTGTGGGAGTTTCTGCAGCAATGCGGCATCTGAGCTGAGCCTTCCTGCGGCGCAACGGGCGTTAAAAAGTAAACAACGTTCAAGTAGGGTAACTCTTGCTCACATGATGAAAGAATTACACGCCCATAACTCCAAACGACAGTATTCGAAGCCGAGAATTCAGTCAATATGGGAATTAATGGTTTGTATTTCTTCCAGCGTTTTGTTTTTCTTTCGGCATTATTCCGTGTTTGCTATGCAGTTATTTCAGTGGTAAAGGTGTAAGTCAATCTTCAATACCATTTGTCATTCTCCTCCTTCTCTTTCATTATATTGTTATCATCATCATTTTTATCATCGGAACTAATGACACAATGTTTAGACATTACCACCGAATTACTCGTGCTTGTATATTTGTCGGGTGGGGAGGGGAAGGGAAGGGAAGGGGGAGGGCGGGAGCGCAGAGGGAAAAAACTCGTTGTTACTCAGATTGTTCAAATACTTACTGTCAGTTCATCAAAAAGAGCATGTACACAAATGTGCACATGGATGAGAAAGCAAGAGTTCTGTGTAGAGCACCTTTGTTTATCGCTGCTTTGTACAAAGGAGCTACTGCGACATAAACTGAAGGAAAAGGTTGAAAAGAGCGAGAGAGTGTGTGCCAGTTTGATTCACGTGCACGTGTGTCGTGCTCCTATCTGTGTCGCTGATCCAAAAGGAGTCCGCGGGAGTGTCAAGGAACGTAATCCAGCATCGGGCCATCTTTCAGTCAATGGTGTAACTCTCTCACTCTGTGTCAATCAAGACAGAGTCTCTCAGTTTAGGCTGATAACCGGTCAAGGTACTGTTATAACACGAGTACAATAAAACTGAAGGCATCGAGGAAGAATGTGGGATTAAGCGCAGGGT
>CM031606.1:32889828-32919828 GCA_018398815.1 Conus ventricosus
GTAAAAAGGAACAAGGCTTATGAGGTACCTGACGCACGAAAAGACCCATGAATTATCTAACGCACAAAGGAACAAGGCTTATGAGATACTAAGCGCACAAATGGGCAAGGCCAATAATTTATCAAACTAACGGAAAGACAAGGCTAATGAGATGCCTGACGCACGAAAGGACAAGGTTCATGAGATACCAAATGCACAGAAGAACAAGGCCAGTGAGATGCCTAATACACAAAGGAACACGCAATACAAAATACGTGACACTGCAAGAGATGAGGTTCGCAAAGCATCTGACACAACAAATGATGAGGCTCATGAGACAACCTGAAACGCAATGGGACAGTACCCGTTAGATACCCGATGCACAAAACGGACATGACCCATAAATTGCCACGTGGACAAACACTGTGGGCAAAACGGTAACGCTTACGAGATGCCAAATGCAAAAAGGGACAAGACCACACAGGATGCCTGATGCACAATTGGACAATGCTTACGAGAGACCTCGGACGAAAAAATGTCAAGACTTACAAATATACAAGACACTCACTTGTCCCGAGGGGTGAGAATGGACGCACTGACTCCATGGCTAATGGAGTCCAGGGACAGTCTAAATGGTTCTGATACTGGACCGTCTGGTCAGTCTGTCATTGTGCTGGGGGCA
This sequence comes from Conus ventricosus, assembly GCA_018398815.1. Taxonomy (NCBI): domain Eukaryota; kingdom Metazoa; phylum Mollusca; class Gastropoda; order Neogastropoda; family Conidae; genus Conus; species Conus ventricosus. The sequence goes on from CM031606.1 coordinate 32,890,490, forward strand.
AGGTGACCGTCACTCTTTCCCGCATTGCCGTCGGTCGAGTGATCGATTGGTGTGAGTGAAATAACTTCCGCTGGCTATTGTTTGAATCGGGTTTTGCTGACTAATTTCTGATCATGTATTGCTTCACTTGCTTCCGGTGATTTGTGCTTGCGCGCGCGCGTGCGTGCGTGCGTGCGTGCGTGCGCGCGCGCGCGCGTGTGTGTGTGTTAGGGAGGCTGTGTGTGTTGTGTGTGTGTGTGTGTGTGTGTGTGTGTGTGTGTGTGGTGTGCGCGCGCGTGTGTGTGTGTGCGTCTGTGTATGTGTGCGAGTGAGTGAACGCACACGTGCGCGCGCGCGTGTGTGTGTGTGTGTGTGTGTGTGTGTGTGTGTGTGTGTGTGTGTGTGTGTGTGCAAGAGGAAGGGGGAGGGTTTACATACGAATGCGCGCGCGCGTGTATGTGTGCGTGTGTGTGCGCGTGCGGCGCGTGTGTGTGTGTGTGTGTGTGTGTGCGCGCGCGTGTGTGTGCGTGCGTGTGTGTGTGTGTGTGTGTGTGTGTGTGTGTGTGTGTGTGTGTGTGTGTGTTATAGAAATAAATCACAACACACACAAAAATGCCGCCACATCACTATAAGCATGACATTTTCACGTTGAATCTGCATGAACGGAAACTGAAAGTGGTGAAGCATGACTATGTCCACAATGTTTGCTCCCAAAACAATGGTTCCAGCTGGCCTTGTAGTTTTCACGATAAAGCAGATGACGGTGATGCACAATGCGGCGAAGCGTTGGTCAAGTCAAGGCGAACTGTTCTGAGCAGGAACGGTAATGTAAGGTAAGGTAAGGTTGCTTATAGCTCAGCTGACCGCAAAGGGCCGTATCATGGCTGTCACCGCGTTGAAGTTGACTCGCAGGTCTTTCCAAAATAAAAACCTCATTCATACAATCTTTTAAATCATACCCTCTGAAAACACACAGGAAATTTGTTAAAAATCTTTCCTCCGTAAAATCTAAGATCCGATGAAAAATCAGAAATCAGATCAGAAATGCAACGATCACATTAGGTGGGACATCTCTGAACAAGGTTTTCAGCGAATCTGTTGTTAAGTGTTTATGTCTCACATTATGCAATTCCCAACACTCTACAAGAATATTTTACTGTGAAGTGGTACATGAGATGGAACGCACCACGGAGCTTCTTCACCTTTTAAACGATAGGAATGAGTGTGAAAGGTGTGGTCTGTACGCAAACGTGTTTTTTTTCTTTACGACCGCCTCGGGAACATGGTGAAAATTCTTTCAGTTTGGACGGATCTTAAATGGTTTGTTATCCGTCTTCGAGTTCCATTCCTCTTGCCAAAAGTCTTCGACATAAGCTTCGGTTTTGGGTTTTAGATCAGTGTGAGGGATAGACAATCTGTTCATCTCTTTCTTTGTGGCACTCTTGGCAAGTTCATCAACTGCTTCGTTGCCTCGAATGCCAACATGCTGGGAACCCAAGCAAAAACTATGTTATATTCAACGCCCATCTTGCACCGAGCTGAATGAATATAGAATGAATATATTAGTGATTGATCGCTCATTTTCGTTGTCCCAGGTGTTGTGTCTCTTGCCTGAAGAAGACTAAGGTGGTCGAAACGCGTCATATTTTGTCTTGTGATTCGTTTGTCTACGTTTTTCGGCGGAGCCTTATAAATAATATTTAAAATTTGTTGAGATTTCTGTCTGCAGTCGCCTCACTTTGCAACTAGATCTATGTTATATCCATCAGATTTCAGAGAGGTGTACAGTTCGAATAACGTCAGCGTTTGAGGGTGCTTACAGCGTATATAATACTGTCGCTCGTAAAATCGTGTCGCAGCGACAGTATTTCCCGAGAAATACTGCAGCTGGCTCATGAAAAAATATCGCTGAGCGACTTAATTTCATAAAAATTGGTAGCGCGACAGGATTTCACGAGAAATGTCCATAAAATCGTGTCGTTGCCTAAAACTAAAATCATGTCGCAGCGACAGCATTTCATGTTTTAAAAAAATTGCTGCCGTAGAAAAGTTGTCGCTCTGAGACAGCATTTCCCGTAAAAAAATATAAAAAAAATTTTAAACGACGTCGAAGACATGATCGGTCTCTGCCCCAACTCTACCCCCACCTCCCTCTCTCATGGTTTTACGTATCAGTTGTCCCACTGTCTTTCTGTCTATGATCTTATTTGTGTCAGCTTGACTGTCGGTCTATCTTTCTGTCACTATTTGTTTTTCTCGCTCATTCTCTCTATGTATCGCCCTTCCTCTATCTGTTTGACTCTCTTTAGTTTCACCCTGTCCATCAAACTGTCTGTCACTTGGTCTCTACCCCCCCCCCCCCCCCTCTCTCTCTCTCTCTCTGGACCTGCAAGCATGTGTGCGTGTATGTGGAGACAGCGAGATGGTGTGTGTGTGTGTGTGTGTGTGTGTGTGTGTGTGTGTGTGTGTGTGTGTGTGTGTGGACCCTGAAACAACTGCATTCATGCTCACATATATTTGTGATTCATTTGTCCATAATCATGCAATCTCTCTCTCTCTCTCTCTCTCTCTCTCTCTCTCTCTCTCTCTCTCCCCTCTCTCTCTCTCTCTCTCTCTCTCCTAGGATACCGTAACCCCGTGTCAGCTATCACTTTACTTACCCCACCCACCTGAACATCTTCTCGTGGGACGATACTCTTTCCCCTAGACAATTGAACAGAACCCTGAAGACTTCTCCCCACAAACCCTACCAGTTACACAATAATCTCTTTGTAGAAGTGTATGTGGGTATTTGAGTTTGTTTGTGTATGCCCGCGCATGCGCATTTACACGTTGCACGCGCGCGCGCGCGCGCGTGTGTGTGGAGAGAGAGAGAGAGAGAGAGAGAGAGTAAGAGAGAGAGAGAGAGAGAGAGAGAGAGAGAGAGAGGAGAGAGAGAGAGAGAGAGACTACGCACACACGCATTACACACGCATGCGTGGGCACACACGCATACAAATTCACACACATACATTTCCTCACTCATGCACTCCCTTACAGCACAGGAGGGATACAAACCGTTGGAAGGAGGTATGATAGGTCAGAGATGGATGGGGCAGAGAGGAGGTCAAAGCCGAGGTAACAAATCATATAATTATCCCCATAATATACAAAATAGGGTGGCAGGGCTATGTGAATGTCAATATGGATAGTCATGGGAAGATATATGGACAGTCATGGGAAGACAACGAGAGACGCGAAATCGTATAATAGCCGCACTCTTATATTATGGATATCCTGATTCATTACATGCAACACCCACCTCTTAAAACTCCTTTTCCTCTACCTCTAATGTCTCCGAATTTCTGATTTGGATCTTTTTTTAAAGAAGAAACAAAAAAGATAAAAAAGAAAATGATGTGTAGTTGTTCCATGGCATTATAGTATACTTATTACAAGTTGCAGCTTTTGGACGGCTCTTTATTAATAGGCCTAAATAGTGTTCGACGAACAAAGAGAAATAATTTTGACAATGATATTTTAGAAATTTGCGTTATTAGCTGTTTAACTGCTTCGATCTTATTGGACTATGTGACCTTTTTACTTCTTAACTTCGCGGCACCACAAAACGAACACGTGTCTTTGATCTTGGTCAAAAGGAACTTCATCTTTTGAAAATTTCAGTTCTGTCTTCTACCGCAAGACTTGAGAGGTTCAAGATCCAGCTTTGTCGGCAGTGTGTGTGGTATCTGTGTGTGTGTGTGTGTGTGTGTGTGTGTGTTGGGGGGGGGGGGGGTGCGTGTGTGTGTGTGTGGTGTGTGTGTGTTTTGTGTGTGTGTGTGTGTGTGTTTGCGCGCCATGTAGTAGAAAAGAAGAGCATAATTTCTAACGTCCGTCACTTTCTCGGCGTATGTTTATATGGCTTTTACAAATACGGGAATACTCACGTGCGCACACATACAGAGAGAGAGAAGAGAGAGGAGAGAGAGAGAGAGAGAGAGAGAGAGAGAGAGAGCATCAAATCAATACAATAAAAATATGACGTCAGTGAATTTCAAACGATTCGGAACTTTTCGAACTTGTTTGTATATTCTGTGACTGTTGAAAGGCGTCAAAGACAGTGACTCTGCAACATCTGATCTTTCCTTGCTTTGAAATTGGAGACAATAGTCGCTTCTTTTTACCAAAATCTTTGAATGTTTAAGAACTGCGGCTAGTTAGACACAATAATTTATCAAATAAAAGGAGTTTGCTGGGGAGGAGGTGCAGGCTTTAAAACGTTTGGGGAAAAGAAATGTGATTGGATATTTGAGCTTAATGACTGACAAGCTGTCAGAATCATCGATATGCTATAAATGCTGCAAAACAATAATTTCGTCTGTGCCATTTAGTTTTCCACGATGGCTACTGCTTATGAATACAGTGGAATGCAACACGGCGAGTACTTCGCGCTTGTGAACTTTCTGAAAAGTTCAACATTTCCTGAAGAGACAACTGAAACTGTCTGTTCCGCGATTTGCATGTATTAGCCTTTAGACTCTATCATGTTTGTGGTTCTGTTCTGACAATTAAGGATAATCATTTACTCTTTAAGTTTAGTTATATGAATGTGTTGAGACATAAGTTACCTTTAAATGGATTATTGAACAAGCTCACACATGTTATATGGCCAACAGACAAACAATATTGGTTTGCGTGTCGGTTAATATAGGCCCTTGGCCCAATATTTACCACCCCTGGCCCATTTAACCCGAAATGATGTCTAAAGTGGGCTTCCTTTTCTTTAAGAATTTTTTTCTTATATAGAACTTTCTGAAATAAAGATAGCCATTTGATGGCTGTACTATATGAAGCTCTTATCGTAAGCTTTACAAGTAATTAACCTTGAATGAAGTAAAATTAGTGAAGCAGGTAGGGCTGCATTTCTTAGAGGTTCTAACGTACCCAGTCTTCCCCTACTTTCGTTGTGCTGAATGTCCTAGGCCTACAATATTGATAAAGACATCACATTTCACAGCACACACGCACACACACACACGTTTTATCACTTTGCAGAAAAATTCGTCGCTGTGAAATATTAACGCTGCGACCATATTTCACAGGAAATGTTAACTCTAACAGTAAGATTTCACGTGAAAATGTGTCGCATGCGACAGCATTCACTGACTACAATATTTCACAGTGTCCTGTCGCAAAAAAAAAAACTGTCGCAAAATTTCGAGCGACAGTATTTTATGGACGGCTACAATATTTTATAGGACATTTTTTCGTGAAAAGTTGTCGCGCGACAATTTTTTTCCAGAAAATATAGTCGCTGCAACAATATTTCACGTGAAATGCTATCGCTGCGATACAATTCCACGGCGACAGTATTTATACGACACCGGCAATGGCCTTCAAAGCAGAAAGGGAGTCCGACAAAATGAGGAAATCTTTATGTTTTTCATTTAGAGACCTTGACATATGGGGAGTATCATCATCTTTTTTTCACGGATGACGTCCTCATGTGACAAATGATTACTCATGTCCACCTAAACACATGCAGCTGAAGTTGCGGATATTCCGTCGCCATATTCTTGCTTTTTCTTTTCTTCCGGGTGGTGAAAAATTGCCCCAGATATGACGTAGTTTTCTACCGTTAGGCAATAGGGACACACTAAATGAAAATGATACTTCACGTCTTTCTGTCAGAAGCTGAAATCAGGCTGTCAGCTATAATTAGTTCCAGTGTTTTCGTTTTTTCAAGACCGGAAGGAGAGGCTGTAGATACGACTGAAGGAACGGTAAACAGAAGACTGGGAGAGCAGGCACGGTCACTGAGTCAAAGTTTATTGTTCAATTTCAACCTCAGCCGAAATCTTAAAAGAAAGAAAAAAAGTTTCGAAAAGAGGAGGTGGTGAGGATGGGGGAGTAAAAAACAGACAGAAATATAAGTTCTATATAATTCATGTCGTCTCAGCAAACGAGGAGGTGGGTGCCGGACGAAAAGGAAGAACGAGTGAACGTTTCCTGTTGTCACCAGCTTTTGGACAGAGAGGGCGTCTTTTGGTAAGCACCTGTTGTTGCATCGGCTCTAGAGCTAATTAATTTGTGTTGGACTGACTGTCTGATGAAATGGTTTGGTTCCCTTAAAGTGTGTGTGGGGGTGGGTGGGTGGGGGGGGGGGGGGGGGGGCGTGCTTTTTTCACCCAGTTACCATTTATTTGTCTCTGACAAAATGTGAAAGGGAGCAAGGTTTGTGGGTGAGATATTTATAACGGAGACTGTTATTTTTGTTAGGTCGTTCAGAGATTTTGTTTGACCTATCGATGTCTCTGATCATCTTCCCTCTCGTACTTCTCCCGCCTTCATCTTTCACAGTCTCTGTGAGTCGGCGAATGGTCGTGTATAATCAAAGATGGTGGTTTCTGAGGAGTGGTTGTGTAACATGGTAAGGCTCACGACCTAACACTTTAGATTGTCGTCAAACTTGTTCCAAGGCTCAACATATTTCATCATTAATTCTTTACGTCACAATACGAGGCGCGGGCTGCGACGTCATTTTCTTCGGAAGACGACCTGCTCTCATCGTTTATTTTTATCTTGTTTGTGCCAGAAGCAGATTCAATATGTCACATATTCTTCATTCAAGTTGAGAGTTCCTATTCCGTGAACCAGCATCCTTCGGAAACTGTCCAATACTATGTTTGTTCAAAGTTGTCAAGGAACTTTATTTTTCATCGCATCCCCAAGATACGACTATTCATGCGCGATGACGAAACTAAAAGTCAGTTACTGAAGCGGAGCGAGAGAGAAAAGACGCATCGCCAGCAGCAGAGAGCCGTTTGGGAAGTTACATCCATCCTTGCCCATACAGCAAGCCCGGAGCGAATAAAAAGTGTTCTACGCACTCTCTGGTGGCCTGACGTGCAATCGCCAACACCAAGTCGTTGAAAGAACCCGCCGACGGTTCAGAATAGGCTTCGTCAGCCGGACTTGCAGGATCTGGCGTTCCGTTGCCGTCAACGGTTTCTTCCCGCTGACTCGCCTTCACTCTTGATGCAGCCGCGGACCATCGCCCAACCTTAGTATACACCCAAGGGAGCTCCGGTCAGCCTGGTCAGGCCCCAGCACGGCACCGTTGCGGCGCCGGCCTTTGAAACAACGACCGTGTTGTGCTGACCGGGAGGCCAGCCGGTGACATTCGCGTTGGAGAACCTTGGGTCCGCGCTCATCGCATCTTCTACTCTGTGAGTGAGTGTGGCAAAACACTCCGATATTTTGCTATGCTATTAGATCAGAAATATGAAAAGATAATTTTTGTTGAATAACTTATCGAATTTATGTGTAGTTTGATATGCGAAGATCCTCGCAATGTTTATCAGGGTCCATGCCCGTAATATGTCTAGTAAACACATTGATTGAGCCTATACTTGTTACAATCATTTCAGTCGTGCATTGCAAATAATACGTTAATTTAACTTTTCAGATGGGATGCTGTGCACCTGAGGTTGGTCTGGTGACATCGATCACTTAATGTTACATCCCATCTGCATCTTTACTGTATCATTGTGCCCGCGGTAGACATCGCATACATGACACCACACACTAGATTGTATTCATCAGTGTTGTCATGTTTGTCTTAGATCTTATCATACAATTTACATAAATACTATAGATTTGCCGGGCAATTTACAATATCAGGTGAAGAAATATTCCAACATAGGATCCTGTGCAGATTACGCATTGTGGGCCGATTGACCAGAACTTCCTGCGCTGCGGTACTTCACGATGGAGATCTGGACCTGAAGAACTGAAGAGCAAATAACTTCTCAAGACGTGACAAGGACTGTCCATTGATTCAGACGTTAACTTCTAAGTGCCCGTGCAAGATAAGAACAAACTTTTATTCAAAGTTGATTTATTCCACACATTATTTTTTTTTTTTGAAACTATCATCCAACACGTCCACACACATACGCATAATCGTTAATAAATTGTGAATTGTTCATATTGCCTCTGTCGTGAAGAGTGGGTGCGATCGATTGGACGTGAAGTCGTCGAGCTAATAGGTGAACCGAACAACCGTCACACCATTCGGCGTGACATAAATTGGTGGCAGCGGTGGGATACGTTCGATCCCTCGGTTCGCCTTCATATAGCTCCGGCTTTGCGGACAATCATTGTCCCTCCTTCACTTCGGATGCGGGAGGTTGGGTGGAGCCCAGATTCTCCTTAGATGCACACTAGTCCCTCATACAGGGTTCCCAGGTGGTGGGCATGAAGCCAAAAAAGGACCTTTAAAGGACTTTATAAGGACCTCAAATCAGTTTAAAAGGACCTTTGCCAACATGACTTTACAGTACACCCCAAACCTTTTGACATGCAGAACAGCAGACACTTACCTCTCATAAACAGAGGAACAGCTAATCCCATTTGAATGTTAATTCAGTCTTTGCAATTCACGTCACTGTAGGTTTCTTTGGCTGAATGTTATTGTCACAAAGTTTTATTTCACAAATATGTAGATTACTGAGTTTTCACTGTGAGTCACAAACTATTATAGACACATAATGATGAATCACTTTCATTCCTTTGTTTTTACTGTCAGACCCACTACACTACTATTACACATTCTACTGTCAAGATCAAAACTAGATCTAGGCCTAGTACTAGTAGTAGATTTCTGTGGTTGGACTTGTACTGACGCACTTTCATTGCTGGCAGTGGCATGACTAGTACTGCTAGTTGAACTGGAAGCGACTGTGCTTGTGACACACTGCTGTTTGTTGAAAAGAAATCAGTCATGTTACATCTGGTGTCTGCCTTGAATTTTCGTTCATTTTTCGCATGTCTGTCGGTCTTGGCATGCTGCTTAAGGACACTCTCTCCCATTGATGCAAGTTTCAACGAAACCCCACAAAAAAGGCACCGAGCAGAATGCTTGTCCACAGTATCGCTTCTCACCCATTCGCAATAAACTTTATCAGATAACCATCTATCCTGAAAGGAACATTTCCCTGGCATTTTGAACGTTTAGCTTGCAAACAAAACTTTTTTAAAACTTTCCAAACTAGGCCTCCGTCAGAATTAGCTAGCGCAGGGAAAAAGGAGGAAGGATGAGAAGGCATCTATCTTGTACATGCTGCTCAAGAACGCAGCATATAGCTGTCCTCCAAGGCAGTTTGTTATGTTCGCATGTTCGCAAACCGTGATGTTATGTACCTACATTTATTTGGGTAATATTTTTCATCTTTATTGCCTCACTCTTTAATTAAATTTTCTATACGGGAAACCTTTTAACATGATCATTTGACCGAAAATATGGAGTAGCATATGCCGCAAACATTACACCGGTCTGCTTCTTTGGAACCCTGACGTCAAACAAAGCAGCGGGCGTGACTCATACCACTGCGCGCAGCTTCACGTCGTCTGCCACTGAGCAGAAAGCGCACTAATGTTATAGGCCTAGTAGTAGTCTACTATCCTTGTACAGTACTGAGTTTCAGACGATATCGCGTCGGCATCTTTAAACTCTTTGCAACTTGCAAAAGTAACGGTTTTGGTTGTCGAAGGTGTTTCAGTTTCGTTCTCAAGTCTCTTTCTCTTGATAAAACAGGACTTAACAGTACCTTTCAAAATTTAAAAAGGGACCCCCTGAATGAGTTAAAAGACCAACTTGCTGAATCAAAAGCATTTAAAAAGGCCTTTTAACCAAAATCCAATTAAATAAGGACTTAAAAGGACTTGAAAGGACCTACGAACCCTGCTCATAGTGTAGCATTAGATAGTTCTTACAGCTTATACAAAATCCAAATTATTCTTGTATGTCGTAAATTTCATTAGTCTATTGTGAAGTGCTCCAATATCACTTTGGATATAGTTTCGGGTAGAATCGGCCCACTTTGCGACATATTTTTTTGGTATGGTTTTTATACAATCGTTTTGGAGAAAAAGATTTAGTGTATGTAATTGGTTTTATCTTATCCGGACAGACTAGAGAAGAGAATTGAGATCACTAGTCCTATACCGACTTAGTGATGGGATATATTTGCATATCAAAGTACACTGTCGCAATTCGTAGAAAGGATTGTTTTAATCTGTGAGTCATTATAAGGATTTGCTTGAGTTTGTTTAATTTTTATAAAAACATTTGTATACACGTATAAATTGCGTGATGCCAAAGGGAACAGAGGTCTAATGCCCTATGACAGCATCACAAGGTCAAGTTGCCAATGGCCCCTGCATTCGTTATGTACAAAACACAGGGCGAAGCCCTTGGGTTGAAAGAAGGCGACTTGATTGCCTATATAGAGAGGAAATTTGCTGGCCGAACGCGAAGAGGCAAAGCTTGCCGCAGAACGCAGGACAAAAGATTTGCTGCCGAACGTAAAGAGGCAAGACTCGCCGAAAGAGCGCGAACGCGAAGAAAAACATATGGAATATGAGCTGGAGAAAAGACGCATTGATTTCGAACAAGCAGTTCCCAGCTCGGCAAATCAACGACAACCACGCGCAAGAAATCCACAAGGTAAAAATTTGCCTTTTCTCGAGGATGGGCGAGGACTCGGGGCGTACCTTGTCCAGTTTGAAACGCGTGGGCGACGCTAATAAGTGGAGTGAGAATGAATGGGGTTTTAGATTGGTACCTTTACTGAAGGGTGAGGCCAGAGAAGCCTACATTCAAATACCGGTTGAGGATAGTGCTGACTACAATATTTTTAAAAAATTGTGCTACTAAAACGTAGTCAACTGAACGCGGTCACCTATCGCAAGAAGTTTCGCAGCGCAAACGCGTGATGGCGAAGAAATAGTGTCTACTGGGAACGTCTCGACCATATGTTGAAGAGATGGGTCGAGATGTCAAACAAAATGACGCAGATTTGAAAGAGATGTTGATCATGGAAAAAGTTCTTAGAGACCCTGCCAATGGAAAAGGAAAAGATTTATCCGAGAGAAAGCTCCGGCAGGCAAGAAGGAAGTGTGGTTGCAGCAGAACTCTTCCCGATGAGTCTAGGCTTCCCGAAAGAAGATTTACAATGGGAAGATGATCAACACGAGATCTCAGCAAGCCACAGAACCAGAATAGGAACCAAACAGACCAGCGTACATCTCACAAGAAATGGCGAACCCGTGAAAAACCACATTCACTCCGGTGAGAAATCTGAGGGAACATCAAACTACCGAAGCTACAGAGAACCCCCAAGATTCCATCAGTCCAATAGGAAGGGATGCTCAAATGGGGAGGGACCACATTTCATTAGAGACTGCCCGGGCAATGAACAAGTATCGGTGATTATAGGAGATACTGTTCCTGAAGAAAACAACAGGCAGCAATCCAGGTTCTAGAAAAGGGGAACCGAAACAAGTACTATTGCTTGAAAGGGGTTGAAGGAACGAAGACTGAAGGTATGAGGGACCCCGGCGCCACCCAAACACAATTTAAGAAAAATTTGGTGCCAGCAAAATGCTACACAGGTCGTAGCAAAGTTGTTCGTTATGAAAACAACATGACGGCAAACTCCCAACAGCGACGGGGGAAACGGGAAAAACGCCATACTACAGTGGAAAGGTAGAAGTATTGGTAGCAGACGACGCACCCCGTGCCGTCTTGATAGGAAACGAAACAGGACGCGATATGAGAACAAAGAACAAGAATGAGGCCAAGCCCATAGTACATGAAATTGGAAAGAAGGAGGTGAACCTGAAAACATCACTGTGCTCCAGTAAAGGGCAAAGGAAGAGAATGAGACCATGGCAGCTATTGAAGATCCTGGAACATCGCGGGAAGGAATAATTCGGTGCTTAAGTCAAGCAATCAGTCTTGGCAACAGTGACGCCTTCACAGCTGAAAGAAGAACAAAGTAAGGATGAAAGTCTGTGCGAGTACGTGAGCGTGCACTGAAGGGAGATCGAGGTGTCCTAGAAGCAATGGAGCCACGACTTGCTACTACATGAAAAGAGGAGTGCTTTATAGAAAGTCTGCACGGTCAGAGACATGGACCAGATCGTGGTCCCAAGCAAGTATAGACATGCCATCATGGAATTAGCACATGACTTTCCCATGTCCGGACATCTTGGAATGAATAAGTCAAAGACAGATTACCAGTTCATTTCACTGGCCCGGGTTTGATGCAAGATTTAGGGATTTTGTATCTCATGCGACACGTGTCAAAGATTTGTGAGCCGTGGAAGACTGGGAAAAGCACCGCTACAGGCAGTGCCAGTGGTAAGTGTGCCGTTCCAACAGTTAGCGATTGTTATCGTTGGGCCAGTAAACCCCCACCACCTCTGGGGGAAAACAGATACGTTTGACTATGTTAGATTATGCAACAAAATAGCAGAAGCAGCTGCTTTTCCCAAAAGGGTAGACACTGTACAGTCGCAGAAGCACATACGAGATGTGGACTAGATTTGGGCATTCCACAAAAAAAATCTCAGCGACAGAGGACCACAATTCACCTCAGAGTTGATGAAAGAATGTATCGTCTATTGAGCATAAAAGGAGTCATACAACCCCATAACCCATGCTCAAGGAAATGGCCTGGTGGAGAATTTCCCAAGGGGACGATCAAAAAATTGATTCAAAATTGTGCGTGGATCAGCCTACAAAATGGGATAGGTCATTCCGGGCCCATGTTATTCGCATATCGGGAGGTGCCAAAAGATTCAACGCAGTTCTCGCCCATTTGAACTACTTTATGGAAGGACAGTTAAGGGACCCCTAGAGATACTGAAAAAGGTTTGGGTGGAAGAGGAAAAGAAAACCCAGAAGGTAGAAGCGCCGCAGAGTATGTAACAGATCTGCGCAACAAGAGGAAAGAACTTGTCAGATCGCAGCGAAGCCGAAGGAAGCCAAAAAACGGTACATGAAAGCATTCACAAGAAGGGCGCACGAGCGCACGCTCGAAGAAGGTGATAAGTATTAGTGTTACTACCTGTTAAGCACAAGAGACTCCCAGCTCCTTGGAAGGGACCATTTGTTTTCAACAAAAAAAGTCAACAGGGTTGACTACCAAGTCCAGATTAGAGGAAAACAAAGTTATACATATAACTTGATCAAAAAGTACCATGAAAGGGAGGACCCGAAGCACAAGTCTCGTGATTGTACACGGGGAGGAGTCGGATGACTACTACACAGAGAATGTTCCATTACTACCACTGAAGCAAACGGAAGATCACACACAAGGTCAATCTGGGTCAAGATCTGGAACCACGTCATAAAGAAAACATGAACAGTGATCATCAAACATAAGAAAGTTTTCTCCAACTTGCCCGGTAACCACCAAGCTCGAAAAATGTGAGTACCCGACCACCCAAGAAGCCTATCAGGGTGAATCAAAAACCGTTGCCACATTCCCAGATGAAGACAGTCAGAGAAAAAGTGGCCCAGATGGAAAAGATGGGCGTTATAGAAAAATCATCATCGCCATATAACGCCCCAAATTAGTCCTGGTGAAAAAGAAAGATGGCTCTGTGCGTTTCTGCACCGACTATGTAAGCTAAACAAGTAACCCCCAGTTTGATGCAGAACCGATGCCGAATCGACGGGATCTTGCTAAACTAAGCAAAGCAAAATTTTTCTAAACTTGTCCTGTGCAGGGATTTTGGCAAAATCCCAATGAAGAAAAGGATCAATTGAAAACAGCATTTAGTACTCCGGAAGGGCAATACAGCTGGAAACGAATCCCCTTTTGGGCATGGAAAACGCCAGTGCAATATTTTTCTCGTAATGATGAGGAAACTTCTAGCACCGCTCAAACGTGAAGATATACACAAAATTTATTGACGATGTTCTCATCGCAGTGACAGTTGGGAACATCACATTGAGGCCTTGGATCAGATCCTCGGCAAACTTAGAGAGGAGGGCTTGACCGCTAAGCCCCAAAGTGCTTTTTGGATTTAAGGAGTTGTCGTTCTTGGGCCATGAACTGGCAAATGGGACGTTTTAAACCCGAATCCGACAAAAATAGAGAAGTTGCTCGATGCAGAGAGACCAAAAACAAAGAAGCAAGTTAAGCTTTCTTGGGATTGGCGGGTAACTATCGTCGCTTCATCCCAAATTTCGCTGAAATAGCCATGCGCTCACTGATTCCACCAAGAAAGGGAAACCCGATAACATAATCTGGAACGAGGAATGTGAGAAAGCATTTAGACTTGTTGAGGGAGAGGCTTTGGGAGAAGCCGGTTGTCATACTGCCAGACTGTGAAAAAGATAAAGTCCTCAGGATGATGCATCAAACAAAGGATTGGGGGCAGTATTACTGCAGGAAAAAGGTGTGTCCTAAGGCCCGTCGCTTTCAGCAGCAAGAAGCTCAATAAAGCTGAGCTCAACTACTCGACGATTTTAGAAGGAATGCCTGGAGTTTTGGGCAATGAAAAAATTTGAGCCATATTTGTTTGGAGTCCACTTTGTCCTGGAAACGGATCACCGCCCATTAGAATTTCCTGAGGGGAAAACCAAGACAGACAACGGGAGACTCATGCGCTGGGCACTGCAACTTCAACAAACTCGTTCTCCTCCGCGTCATACCAGGAGAAGAGAACATAGGCGCAGATTACATGTCTCGAATCCACTAAGATCCAAGAATGTAGAAGCAGCAGACTCATATATTGTGTACAATCAGGTGTATATGTGAAGAATATTGAATATATGACAGTATGTACTTTGAAATAGAATGTTGTTTAGAGAAAAGACAGTCCATATAATACTGCACAAGATATAGATTTTTTTTCTTTCATAAAAGAGAATGTGAGTTCGGGTTTGTTGGAGGGTCGGCTTGTTAGCTAGCGTATCAAAAGGAATAGTTTATGACAGATTATACTTGAATCGCATCACCTTTGCCGTAAAGGGGGGAGAAGTTAGGTGGTTTTGTTACCTATAAGATGTATTCAGACGGAAACGATTCATGTAGGTGACATTTAAATTTTTTTTGTGCCCTCATGCACAGCGGGAGTGTTTAGGAGAACATCATGTGGGCGTAGTTAGGCACTCATCACAGGGGTATGAGGCGGCTTAATTGAAAGTTGGATGCCATCTTTGCATCCTTTCATTTTTTGTGTGCTTATCAGGCACAAATTTGAGTGTGGGGGTACACTCATGTAGCACGTGCTGGTCATCGTCATAGAGGGATGAGTTTGGTCAGTAGATGCCGGGTGCCATCTTTGCACCATTTGCAGTGACGTAGGGGTTCACTGGGTTTTGAGAACACATGTCTCGGGCTGTCAGATGTGCAGTCAAATCCTGGAAGCGAGGGGCTTCATTTTTTCCACCCATCATAATGCGCCGTTCGCCTATGTAACAGGAGACTAGGCGCGCTTGGTTTAGATATGTGCTGTTCATTTGGGAAAATCTTCATATTACAGTTGAGTACCTTCAGATGCGTGCTCTTTAGTCATTCCTTTGATTTCGATGCAGACTTCTGGCTGGACTAAGGGAGATAGATCGTGTTTGGCAAACACGAGTGCAGCCGAAGCGGGCTTTTGACGTCATGGTTACATTGTATACGAGATGCATTTGTTCTGTGCTGTAAGAACACAAAACTGTCATGTTTATCGACAAGGCAGAACTATCAAAAGTTGTTATATTATTTGCGGAGTTTTAATTTACGGTGTTATTATTAAAATTGATTGTTACTGCATTCATTTAAACTGATGAAGCTAGTGTTTGGTCTTGAGCCTATTACATTTTTTTTTTATTAAAAGAGGTTTGGAACCCAGTTTAATCTTAAGACGGGGGATATTGTAACATGGTAAGGCTACGACCTAACACTTTTGATTTTTCCAAACTTGTTCCAAGGCAAACATATTTCATCATTAATTCTTTACGTCACAAAACGAGGCGCGGGGTGCGACGTCATTTTTTCGGAAGGGCGACCTGCTCTCATCGTTTATTTTTATCTTGTTTGTGCCAGAAGCAGATTCAATATGTCACATAACTTCATTCAAGTTGAAGTTCCTATTTCCCTTTAACCAGCATCCTTCGGAAATGTCCAAAACTATGTTTGTTCAAAGTTGTCAAGGAACTTTATTTTTCATCGCATCCCCAAGATACGACTATTCAGGGGCGATGACGAAACTAAAAGTCAGTTACTGAAACGGAGCGAGAGAGAAAAAGACCACGCCACAGCAGAGGCGTTGGGAAGTTACATCCATCCTTGCCCATACAGCAAGCCGGAGCGAATAAAAAGTGTTTTACGCATCTCTGGTGGCCTGACGTGCAATCGCCAACACCAAGTCGTTGAAAGAACCTGCCGACGGTCCAGAATAGGCTTCGTCAGCCGGACTTGCAGGATCTGGCGTTCCGTTGCCGTCAACGGTTTCTTCCCCGCTTTACTCGCCTTCACTCTGATGCAGCCGCGGACCATCGCCCAACCTTAGTATACAAAACCCCAAAGGGGTCCGGTCAGCCGGGCAGGTCCCAGCCGGCACCGTTGCGGCGCCGGCCTTTGAAACAACGACCGTGTTGTGCTGACCGGGAGGCCGCCGGTACTTCGCGTTGGAGAAACCTTTGGGGCCGCGCTCATCGCTCTTCTACTCTTTTGAGTGAGTGTGGCAAAACACTCCGATATTTGCTATGCTATTAGATCAAAATATGAAAAGATAATTTTTGTTGAATAACTTATCGAATTTATGTTTTAGTTTGATATGCGAAGATCCTCGCAATGTTTTTTCAGGGTCCATGCCGTAATATGTCTAGGAAACACATTGATTGAGCTATACTTGTTTCAATCATTTTAGTCGTGCATTGCAAATAATACGTTAATTTAACTTTTCAGATGGGATGCTGTGCACCCGAGGTTGGCTGGTGACATCGATTTACTTAATGTTACATCCCATCTGATCTTTACTGTATCTTTGTGCCCGCGGTAGGGCATCGCATACATGACACCCACAACCCAGATTGTATTCATCATGTTGTCATGTTGTCTTAGATCATACATACAATTTACTTTAAAAACTATAGATTTGCCAGGCAATTTACAATATCAGGTGAAGAAATATTTCCCAAAATAGGATCCTGTGCAGATTACGCATTGTGGCCGATTGACCGAACTTCCCTGCGCTGCGGTACTTCACGATGGAGATCTGGGCCTGAAGAACTGAAGAGCAATAACTTCTCAAGAAAGTGACAAGGACTGTCCATTGATCCAGACGTTACTCTAAGTGCCCGTGCAAGATTTAAGAACAAAAATTTATTTTCAAAGTTGTTTTTTTCCACACATTATTTTTTTTTGAAAACTATCATCCAAACACGTCACACACATTTCGCATAATCGTTTTAATTTTTGAATTGTTCATATTGCCTCTGTCGTGAAGAGTGGGTGCGATCGATTGGAAAGTGAAGTCGTCGAGCTAATAGGTGAACCGAACAACCGTCACACCATTCGGCCCTGACAGTTGCATGCCAGCGAGTGAAGAACAAACCCCGCCCCGCGCACACACACAACACACAGACATATAATATTTCATATATATATATTTTTATATATATTAAAATTTTTAATATTGTAGAAGTTTTAAGATTTCCTCTTTTAACTTGTTTTAACTTATAAATATATTATATATATATATATTTATGCGCGCCCCGCGCGCGCGCGCGCGCGCCGGGTGTGTGTGTGTGTGTGTGTGTGTGTGTGTGTTCGCGAACGCACGCACGGGGCTTCAACCTTGCCGTGGACACAGGGCTGCGCGTTACAATGATCCCTCAGGCGCAGCTGACGGGGATAGCAATACTGGAATGTAAGACTAGTTTTTTTTTTAAACACTTCAAGATCTGAATAGCCAAGTTGCTTACTGGCCAAAGCCTTTCTTAATTAATCTTTTGGGGTCTTCCTCTCTGCCAGACACACCGTGTACTTATTCCGCGTGCCTATACTATTCGTTTAAACACGAGTCGCGTGTGCGTGTCTGTGTTTGAGTGTTCGTCTGTCTGACCGTGAGAACAAACTTCATGGTAGCAGAAGGGGTATTTGCATTCGGCACGTGCAGTGAGAGATGCTTCTGTTGTGCGCGCAAAGCAAGAGTCATACATACATGTGTTGGTATTTCTATGTCCTTCGTTGATGTCCTTTAAAGGACAGTGTGTTGTTGTTGCCTGCAGTACCCAGTGGCTTGAATGGTGGGAGAACCGTTAGATTATTTCATTTAAATTTTATTTAAACAAACTGTGTGCTGCACCTGGTAAAATTTATACGTGTGAGCGCTGCTGCGAAAACAGTGAGACTGTTTTAGATGCGCAGGTATTAGGGAGTGTGTGCATAGTTCTTACCTTCTTTTGAGAAAAGTAGCCGTTTACGTCATAGGCGTGACGTTTTTCTATTATCTATTAGGCCTATGATGCATTCATTGATTTGTGTGGTCACGATAACGGGAGTTGCACTGTTGGGCTTCTAGCCTAATGGTATGTCTATAGCCTAGTTGCTAAGTTGCATTGCTATGGAAGTGGGTAGTGCTCTATGTAGATCTGCGTAGCTCTTCAATGGCTGTAGACGGTACAGAGGAGAACTGTGTTTTGTTCTAGTTTGTCTGTCTGCTCTTCGTGGACGTGTTTTCCTGCTAGTGCCTCTAGACTACATTGGTACGTCTTCGGGATTTACCTGGAGTGTTTTCTGTCTGGAGTCGTGTGCAAGAGGAGTCGTCCTTGTATTCTGCTCGGATTGTACCAGAGCTTTCGTATTGGATTACTGCCAGTCTTATCCCTAATGTGGGTGGTTCTGCGAATCGTAACCTGGTGCGAGGTGCTGTGGGAGCAAACGGGTGGAGGTGTTCCTGTTTGTTCTCTTCGTCCCAGCCCTTTCCCAGAGGAGGTCTACGGTGAAGGACCGCAAGCTCCCACTATGGATCAGGGCCGTGTGCTGATGACATTATTGACACAGTGAAGCGAGCGTTGGAGTGCGCGAGTGAGCACGGAAGATGTAATATTGTGGACATTCGAGAACGCAAGAGAATAACTTTGGATTAGAGTGATGTCAGTGCACAATTGAAGCACAAGCTGAAACTCAAGCAGTAGTGGCTGTGTGTCTGTGTGTGTGTGGTTGGCGCGTGCAATACGAAATATTCGGTTGTTGTACGGTTGCATGGAGACAGAACGTGGACGTATACGATCGGTCTTGAATCTGGGCTACTTTATAATTCTGACAAGAAATCGTTTACTCCTTCCTGGTTCGGAACTGAGTTCAATTTTGGTGTCCAGCTTGGATAGCCAAACTCGAATCTGATTGGTTAAAAGTGTTCGCCCGTGAATTGTTTCATCTTGTATGTAATTGTGATAGCTGGCACGATTGTGCAGGGAGGGGACAGAGGTTTGTTCCATGCTGTGGTCGGTTGCCGCTGATTTTTAGTGGAAGCTGGCCAAGTTTAAGCCGTAATCGATTCACAGCGGTTATCACTATGTGAATCTCACCGCGTACAGTGTAATTCACGGATTCGTAGGCTAAGGTCCATAGTGATATTAGCCGGGAGTGCATTGTTGCGTGTTGTGCGACATTGCACCCAAGGAGAATACACGGTTGGGCATTAGCTTTTCCAAGACTGAATGTGTTAAGTGCGCTTATATGGATTGAACCTATGATTGCTTGATGGTGTGTGCAATTGTCTTGCCTGTCTGCCAGGAGAGTGTGCAGTTAAGTGTAAAAATCTACCCCTGTGTCGTCGGATAGATGAAGAATAAATGCGTACGAACCTGACTCGGTAGTAGGACTGCATTGTGTGTAGGGGAAAGTAGTTTAGTTAGGTCTTTTAGACTCTCCATCACTCTCTAGAGCAGTTCAGGCCTTAGTGAGCATGACACTCTCCCCTTCAAGTCTTCTTTTCCACATTCTTTTTTTTTCTTTGTGGCCTTCTAAACATCCGCTGAGTTTACCATGTGGCGCAACCGGTGATCGAGGGCAATGAGATCCCGGTGGTTGAGAAGACAGGTGCTCTCAACACATCTCTTTGGCTCGGACCTCTTCTAGGCAGCAGGTATACACTGGCCCAGGTGTATCAATCGGCTACCGCTGTGTGGGGGCTGGGATAAGATAGGCCAAGGTAAGCCCTGTACTGCTCGGCTGTCTGTACCAAGAGCTGGGCATGATGAGGCGGGAAAGGGTTGTTCGGCTTCGGTTTGTCCCACCAGGAGAGTGGAAGGGACGAAGACTGTGATTTCTTACCGCTGGCCCTTTAGTTGGACTCATGCACTGAACGAATAAAGTCAACACGTGTGTGTGTGTGTGTGTGTGTGTGTGTGTGTGTGTGTGTGTGCGCGCGCGCGCGCATGCGTGTGTATGGGTGTCCGTCCGTACGCGCGCGTGTGTGTGTATGTGAGTGTGCACATGCATTCCATTGTGCTGCAAGGCTCAGAATCTCTGATGCGTTCATCGGGGAGCGTGTTCCATTGTATGAAAATAAAATCCCCGTAGGTTTGTGAGTTTTATCATATAGAAGTACACTGAAACACATAAGTGTTTACATGTGTCTATGTTTCATTGCATGGAAAGGCTTTGGATCACTGGAGTGTTCATAGGTATCTGTATTCCATTGTATGGAAATGCACTGAAGTGTTCGTGGGTATCTGTATTCCATTGTATGGAAATGCACTGGAGTGTTCGTAGGTGTCTGTATTCCATTGTATGGAGGAGTCAAGAACACTAAACGTGTTCAATAGGTGTCCTGTCTTCTATTGTGTGGACATGGACTGGAACGCTAACCTGTTCAATAGGTGTCCTTTTCTATTGTATGGGAATGCACTGTATCATCGCAGTGTTTGCTGGTGTCTGTGTTCCATTGTATGGAAAAGCACTGGAACACTAACGTGTTCAATAGGTGTCTGTATCCCATTGTATGGAAATGGACTGGAACACTAACGTGATCAATAGGGGTCCCTTTTCTATTGTATGGAAATGCACTGTATCATCGCAGTGTCTGTGTTCCATTGTATGGAAATGCACTGGAACAGTAGAGTGTTTGTAGCTGCCTGTGTTCCATGGTATGGAAGAAATGCACTGGAACAGTAGTGTTTGTAGCTGCCTGTGTTCCATGGTATGGAAAAAATGCACTGGATGTGTTCCATGGTATGGAAGAAATGCACTGGAACAGTAGTGTTTGTAGCTGCCTGTGTTCCATGGTATGGAAAAAATGCACTGGAACAGCAGAGTGTTTGTAGCTGCCTGTGTTCCATGGTATGGAAAAATGCACTGGAACAATAGTGTTTGTAGCTGCCTGTGTTCCATGGTATGGACGAAATGCACGGGAACACTAGCCTAGCGTGCTCATAGGTGTCTCTGTTCCATTTTGGATGGATATGCTCTGACAAACTCGAGTGTTCATATGTGTTCCATTAGGTGGAAATGCATTGGAACAGTGATGCGTTTATGGGGTCTGTATTTAGTTACATGGAAATGTACTAAATCATTCATATTGTTGCAGGTGTCTGTTCCCTTTCACAGAAAATCGTGAAATCGCTAAATCAGTATTGTCATTGATATCCTTGTTCTGTTGCATGCATGTGCAAGACGAACACGTTAATGGAGACTATTTTTGCCAAAAATCAAGTTAAGTTCTCACTTGCGTGTACACTTGCTTTTATATGCGTATGTGTACGCATACGCACAGTCTATGTCTCCTCTCAACTAAATCTCTGGTTGTCCGTCTGTCTGACTGCCTGCGTATGTAGATAATTGGAAGGTCATAAGCATCTTGAAACCATTCATCGCGACCAAACTTTGGTAAGGGAAGTGCCAAAACAGCAGCTCAAAGTAGTTAACCATTCCATCTTCACATCCACCGTCCATCTACATCTTCCCCTCCCCTTTCTTCCCTCTCCACCGTCACCATGGAAACTCTGTCCTGCTGCAGCCGAGCAAAGTTAATCTGACTGAAAGCCAGGACGCATGGCGGTGTCGGTCCGGCATTTTCTGATACGGTGGCTGCACACCAAAAATTAATGCTTCAAGGCCTTGCTTAAGGGGTCGAGTATTTATTGACTGGCGCCACTGGATTGTTTTGAAAATTTTCATGGGGTCTGAAAGTTGATTCTTCTTATTTTCTTTCATGTGGCTATCAAGGTACAAGCAAGCAGGTAGACTGAAATGAAAGCAATGGGATTATTTTGTGCTCTTAAAGCTAGCGCAAAGAAAGAGCCACAGGTGAGAGTGAAGGCCTGAAATGGTAAGGTAACGTTGCTTATATCCCAGCCGACCGCAAAGGGCCATATCAGGGCTGTCACTGCGTTGAAGTCAACTCACAAGTCATTAGTGGAGAAAAAAAGCTCATTCACACAATTCTTTAAAACATATCTTCTAAAAACACACTGGACATTTTGTTACGAATCTTTGTTCTGTAAAATATTATATCAGATGGAAAAAAACATTAATTCACTTTCAGAAATTCAAAGATAACATCATGTGGGACATCTCTGAACAAGTCTGCTGTAAGATAGTTATGTCTCACACCACGCAAGTCCAACACCTTAAAAGAATACATTTCACTGCGAGTGATACTTGACATGGAATGCACCACGGAGCTTCTTTACTTACAAAAAATAAGAATGGGTCTAAAAAGAGTGGCCTGAATGTGTGTCAACTAAGGGGAACGTCATGTATTTGAAGACTGTGATTTCATCGGTGAAGGTCCCCCAAAACAAGGGAAATAGTTGGTGGGGAGTTGTTCTTTTGATCAAGTATCAGTCTAACATTAAATGCTGGCTCAAATTATGGTTGGCCTTAAGACGCTTTCATGGATTATATAGTGTTTTAGTGCAAAATCCTAATTGTGGCGTGTGGCCGGTGACCTCTCTCTGTCTCTCCCGCTGGAAGGTGACAGGGGAATGGCCGAGGTGGTGTGGGTGAGAGGCGGATTAGAAGCAAGTGTGGGTATGGTACACATTACCCAGTTCTGTCTAGTCAATTGAACTCCTCGGATGTTGTTTGTCCAAACCCCATCCCCATCCCTCTGTAATCATGGAGACAGAATGGCATGGGGAATGGAGTTTGGGCGATAGTGCGGGAGTTTGGGAAAATGTATTGAGGTTAGATTATAGAACAAGAGGAAGCAGGGATGAAAACGGTTTTTTAAAAAAAAGAGGAGATTGGCGGGGATCTGGGGGTTCACCATGGGACCCCAGTGGGGTACATGGGCAACAGCCCGGCGGGGGTGAGGGGGCGGCGCCCCCTGAAGCTGAAGCATATTTTGTATTAAATATGGCATAAAAATCTTTAGAAATCACTTTCTTGCTTCTAAACAACTCATTCTATAGAACAGCTTTCAACACCATGAAGACTGAGACTGATGTGGAAAGAAACTATATCAATTGAAACAAACATTTAGTATGATGAATCCTCAGAACTCTAGCTAAAGAAAATTTGACAAACAGTGCTTTCAGGACATAAAGAATAAGACCTGTAGATAAGTAAATCAGAGTGGAAATCAAACTAAGTAAATCATATGTATGAAAACGACTGCTGGACTTCAATAAACACAATATGAAAAATGATTACTTTGAAGTCCTTTAAAAAAAAAAACTGAAGCTTTTGGGCCTTAGACCCTTTGTCAGGAAACAATAAACACGAAAAAGAACAAATGACATCAAAACAAACTGATGTCACAACAGTACACCCCCCCCCCCCACCCACCCAACTTCCCTCTTACAACTAATCATATCCCCCCCCCCCCCTCTTGACAAGTGTGTGTGTGTGTGTGGTGGGTGTGTGTGTGTGTGTGTGGTGGGGGTGTGTATGTGTGTGAGGTGGGGACGGGGGTGGGGGGGAGGGGGCGAAGTGTGTGGGGTATGTGTGTTGTGGGGTGAGGGTGGGTGTTGGGGGAGAAGGAGGAGTAGAGGAAGTATATAGGTAGTGGGGGAGTGGGCTGTTGGAAAAGGATTTCATAGGGGTGCTGTTAGCAGACACCTAACAAATGTAGCAAACGTTTGCATTATACCAGG
Source organism: Conus ventricosus (assembly GCA_018398815.1). NCBI lineage: Eukaryota > Metazoa > Mollusca > Gastropoda > Neogastropoda > Conidae > Conus > Conus ventricosus. The sequence goes on from CM031606.1 coordinate 32,914,347, forward strand.
GGGAAAGTGTTACACAATACTGTTGTGACATCAGTTTATTTTGATGTCATTTGTTCTTTTATATTCTTTTCGTCACTCTGACGTTTTTTCCCTTGCTTTGAAGACTCTACGAGTGGAAGTACTTAGAGTAGGAGTCAAACTATCTTTGGAAATTAAACGTAGATTGTTGCATACCCAATGATCTGAAAACATGCTGTAATGGTGTGGGAAACACACATTTTCTGTTGGTGACTGGGACGCTCGATGTGATCTCTGATTGCCACAAAGCCACGACTACCAAAGTAGACACGTTTTTGGCAAGGCTCGCAAAACACTTCAAATTCGCCGTCTTTGTCATGTTTTCTTATTACATCCGCGACTCTGCGGTCACACACGTCCTTCTGCTGCCACTCGGTCTTCTAGTGGTTCACATACTTCTTTCGTTTTTTTTCGTTTTGTCTGCACACACTGGCGGCAAACTCTTACTGTGAATCGACGCCATGATGAGAAATGATACTGGAAGGAAACAGAATGAGAACTACGCCGTTTGAGAACATTACCGACAGAGAAGAAATTCGCTGTGCAGACAAGTTGAGATCGTTTCTGAGCATCATTCTTCGAATAATTTTTCGGCGGAGACTTTTTCTTTCGGCGGAGATGCGAAAAAATAACGGCGGAGACGGCGGAAACGGCGGAGGTGTTTTCATCCCTGAGGAAGAGAGATAAGATAAGATAATGTTGCCTATAGCCCAGCCGACCGCAAAGGGCCACATCAGGGCTGTCACCACGTTAAAATCAACTCACAAGTCATTCATTCACACATATCTTTAAAATACATCGAAAAACCCATCCGAAAGTTTGATAAAAAATCTTTCCACTGTAAAATCTCAGATCCGATGAAAAATGTTAATCTCTTTCAAGAACTCAAAGATCGCGTCAGGCTAAACACCTCTGAACAAGGTTTTCATGGAATCTGCTGTAAAATGTTTGTGTCTCACATCGTGGAAGTCCCAAAACTCTAAAAGAATATGTTTCATTGTGAGTGGCACATGACATGGAATGCACCACCGGGCTTCTTCACTCTTTAAAAGGTATGAATGGGTAAAATACGAATGGCCGGTGTGCAGCCGGCACAGAACTGTTTCTTCTTTACGACCTCCAGACGTAGATGACAGGAACTTAAGGTTTGGACGGATCTGAAAGAGTTTGTTATCCGTCTGTGTATTCCAATCCTCCTACCAGAGGTCTCCGACATGATCGTTAATTTGGGTTTCAGATCTGAGCAGGGGATATATATGTAGGACAATGTCTCTGTTGTGGCATTCTTGGCCAAACGATCAACCATTTCATTCCCTCCGATGCCAACATGACCAGGAACCCAAGCCAGAATAATGTTGTAACCCTCCACTCTCAACTTGGTAAAAAGTTCAAAGAAGTGTAAAAGTTCTGGATTCTAAAGATTGCGGCCAGCTATGGCCTCCAAAGCTGACAGTGAATCTGACAAAACCAGAAAGTCCCTTTTCTTAGATTGTGAGATTATCCTCAGTGCCAGAACCAGAGCTGTAAGTAAAGCAGAGTAAGCAGAAGCATCTGAAGGAATATGTTCTAACAGTATTTGAGAAGGAGCACCAGGGCAATAGGCTGCACATGCCACTCCATCTTCAGACTTGGAACCGTCAGTGAAAATTTTCTGATAGGATGGGAATTCTGAACAGAGGTCAGCATACAATGCCTTGTATGCCAGAGAGCTGGTACATTCTTTGCGAAAAGCTGCAAGATCAAAAAGAATCTCTGGTGTGAAAAAGGTCCACGGTAGCGTATCCGGAAACTTGGAAAAATCGGACACAACACCTAGGTCTAGACCTGCATTCCGCGCGTGAGGCTGCATACGAAGACCAAACGGCGGAATACAGTTAGGGTTGTTTTCGAATTTGCTTTGAAACTGAGGGTCAAAGACACAGTCATAGGCAGGGTTCTCCGGTTCCGAGAACAGTCTGATATAGTAATTCAAAGACAGTTTCAGCCTGCGGTTGGACAGTGAGGGTTCACCTGCCTCTGCGTACAGGTTGTACACAGGGGTGGTGCCGAATGCTCCAAGACAGAGACGAAGCCCTTGATGGTGGATAGGGTCCAAGAGTTTTAGGTAAGACGGTCTTGCAGAGCCGTACACAGCACAACCATAGTCCAGTTTGGAACGGACCAAGGCTCTGTGGAGGTGCAGCAAAGTTTTCTTATCAGCGCCACAGTCAGTGTGTGCTACGACCCGCAGAATATTCAGAGCTTTCTGGCAAGAGGCTTTGAGGTTTTTATTGTGGCTGAGAAAGTTGAGTTTTTGGTCAAAAATAACTCCTAGGAATTTGGCCTCTTTGACAGCTGGAATGGGAGATTTCCCTATTTTGATTTCAGGATCTGCAAAAAACTGACGAAAATTATGGAAGTGAATGCACTGTGTCTTCGTAGGAGAAAACGTGAAGCCGTTTTCATCCGCCCACTGATGAATTTTATCCACACAAAGCTGGAGCCTGCGCTGGACACTCGGGTACAGGCTTCCAGTTGCGCAGACAGCAAAATCATCCACAAACAATGAGCAGTCTGAACCCTGTGGAACTGACTTGACAATGTTGTTGATCTTGATGCGAAAGAGGGCAGGAGACAGTATGCTCCCTTGTGGAACACCCAACTCCTGCTCATGAACATCAGAGAGAGTGGTGCCAACCCGGACTTGAAACTGTCATTTTGCCAAAACAATTTTGAATAAAAAGTAGAAGATAACCGCGAAAACCAAGATCATGAGGATCATGGAGAATCCCAGATTTCCAGGTGGTATAGTAGGCTTTCCCCATGGGGAAGACAGGGTCGGAAAGAAGTGAAACAGAAGATATAAACAATAAGATTAATCGACTCACAATCTTTGGTCACTCTGATCATGGATAAAGCGAAGTTTTTTTTCTATCTCTGCTGTTCCAAAAGAGAACTAACAAATCGGGTGGAGAGAGAGAGAGAGAGAGAGAGAGAGAGAGAGAGAGAGAGAGAGAGAGAGAGAGAGAATGAAAAGTGATGCAGCCCAGATTAAAAAATAAAACAAAACAGAAAGATGCAGACGGATGCGGTGAGAGAAAGACAGTCAAGTTGAGATCTTCAGTGATGAGATAAAAGTGATCGTTGCCTCTCACGTATTTCGCCAGTGATTAATGACTCCATACCGCATTGCTCACAGCAAACTTCCGCTCAGCAAGACTTTAACCAGAGCCAGAATGTAAAGTAGATTCGTCAACAACTAGATAAAAACACGTGTGAAGATGTTTCCATGTCCTTCCCTGGCATCATTAATTCCGTTTCTAGGATTACATGCTGTCAGCCGGCGCAGTTGTCCCCTTGTCTCCGTCTTCCTGAATTGTCGATTAAATGAGCGACGGCCTGTGTGATCAAACATGATCTCTGCGTTCCTCAGGGTAAAAATGATTGCGAGTTGACGTGCAGGTGTGTGACGTGTGCGCGTGCGAAGGGTGCTTACTTGCGTGTGTGAGAGCGCGTGCGCGCTTGTGTGTGTGTGTGTGTGTGTGTGTGTGTGTGTGTGTGTGTGTGTGTTCATTAAGTTCCTTTTCTTGTATGTGAACTCTGGACGGTCAAGGCTTTTCCCAAGATAATATAACTGATTACATGCCACGTATATTATGTCAATACTACCACCCTCTCACACATACGTACACGAGAGAAAGAGATTTCTCTCTCTCTCTCTCTCTCTCTCTCTCTCTCTCTCTCTCTGGTGTAATAACATGTACACATGTCTGTGTGCTAATTACTTAATCATTAACATCAACGGGAAAGGTCCAGCGTGATGTGACCTGCTGATTATGCCACAAGGTCTGTTGACCCCTGCCAGACAAAGCAGCACACCGCCCACGCCTCCTGTGTGATACTCTGTTGAATCAGGTAGCCAGGCACACTACACACACCATTGCACGTGATACGGTCTCGCCAGATAATGCGGCACACCAAACATTCTACTTGACACAGTGTGTGGAAGCAAACCAGATAATGCAACACGCTACCTAAACGTCCTTCATTATAATGGTCTGTTGACGTTGGCCACGTAGTGCGGCACACTAGTTACGCATCCTGCACAATATGGTCTGGTCCATTACACCAGACAGTGCGGCACACTTCCAAAGCGTCCTCTATGAAGAGGTCCGCTGAATCGCACTTAAAAGGGCACACTATCCAAGCATCCTATATAACGTAATACATGCAACTTGATCAGACAATGTAGCATACTACTGAAGCATCTTGCGTCGTATAGTCTGTTGAATCAGACCAAGTAATAAGGCAAAACACTGACACGTATTGTGTCGTCCTGGTGTTAAGATTCATTCCTTCTTTCTTTCCTTCTTAAGTCCAGCCAACCACACTGCAAACCACTGACATGTATTGTGTGGTCCAGGTGTTAAGATCCATTCTTTCTTTCTTTAGTTCTTAAGTCCAGCCAACCACACCCTGCCGTTTACGGGTCATCGCCGCTCATAGAAAATTATCCTGTCCTGAAAATAAAACAAGAGTAACTGGCAACAATATTCATATAGAAAATTAAAAGCATATCAGCTGATCTATTAATACACTTAGACTCATGAAAACTAGACTATCTGGGCGCACCGGACATATTCCTTAATCTTTGACCTTCGGGGGAAGTCGTTTCGTGTGTGTAAATTAGCACTGCAAAATGGTCAGTCCGCTGTGGACAGTGTGTTCATCTTCCACTACCTAGTAGTCAAAGGAAAGCAACATCCAAAAAGAAAGGACCGCTTGCTATAAGCTTACATTCTACGCGAGAGGGGAAAAAAAGTAACATCTATTAAAAGAAAAAAGGCAAAGGGGACATAAAGACAAAAACAGCAGTGGACGACAGTAAAGCAGAAAGAAAGGCAGAGTCAGAGAGAGTGATAGGGAAGAGGAAATTATAAAGTACAGAGTTGTCAGAGGGCAGGGATACAATTTGCACGGAGAGGTCCGGGCGTCTCCAAGGGTACGACTGCTACGGCATAACTGACCCAGCGAACACTCATTGGAAATAGGCACTAAATCAATATTGAACGGGTTCCAAAGTACTAGTTAAGTCATTAGCAGATGATATGATGTAAGACTTTGAATGAAACGGGGGGAAAATGAGTAGCATTTTTACATTTGAAATATTGACCATGTGCACGTTTCCACATGCTAAAAAAATTACACATCTCTATTTTCACCCGGCTTATCAGTTCCCCTCTGCTGAGCATAGAGATCATGGCGAAGCTTAATTTGTGTTCGAGTACTTAAACATTATTTGCTACTTGCATGGGACAAATGACCAAAATCAAGTCAGTTATTTGGTCGAGATCGTCAGAGAGTAACTATTCAGTACCAAGGCCTAAATATTGTCACAACAGACGACCAGAGAAAGCGGTACACTACAGTGACTGAGCAGCTGTGGGTGGGGATGGGGGTAGGTGGGAAGGGATGCTGTCTGTGC
>CM031606.1:32924828-33092328 GCA_018398815.1 Conus ventricosus
TAGGGACACTGTGAACGTCTTCACGGTCTGCTGATGGGATGTAGGGAAACGTGCACTCTTCACGGTCTCTGATGAGGAGGTAGTCCACTTGAGTCTTCATGTTGCTGATGAGAGGTGGACATGTGAAACTTTGACTGTTGTGATGAGGTGTAGGACACTGAAAGAACTCTTCACTGTTGTAGATGAGGAGTAGGGACATGTAACGTCTTCACTGTCTGTGATGAGGAGGTATGGACGCCGTGAACAGTCGTCATTGTGGTGATGATGAGGTAGGACATTTGAGTGTTCATTGTCTGCTGATAAGGAGTATAGACACTGTGAACCGCCTTTTATGTTTGCTGATGAGGAGTAGGACACTGTGAACTGCCTTCACTGTTGCAGTGAGGAAGTTAGGAATGAACGTCTCACTGTTGCTAGGAGAGGCGAAATTTCCCCACCATCACCTTGGTTGGTTGTGGATTGTGTGTAATTTGATTTTTGTTGTGTTTGGCATAAATGACTAGTAGTAGTAGAGTAGTAGTAGTAGTAGTAGTTTTAGTGAGAAGTAGTAGCAGCAGCAGAGCAGCAGTGGTAGTTGTGGTAGTATTAGAGTACTTTTAACACATCTCTCTTCATTAAGAGACTAAATTAGTGTTGTACAACCGTCCCTTTTTACAATGATTGCTACTGACAGAGCTGACTGAGATTTGCTGCTGACCTTATATCAGTTGTTCCAGCGCATTCATGGAATATCAGTCACTCTAGTTCCCCCTAAATCGTTCCACCTTCACAAAGAATGCACGTGTGTGTGGTGGTGTGTGTGTGTGTGATGTGTGTTGTGTGTGTGGTGTGTGTATGTGGAGAGAGGAGAAGAGAGTGATAGTAAGATGAGAGAGAGAGAGATTTGAATGAGAGATGAGACAGAAATCACAAACCTTCTGCCTTCTCTTCGAAAGGTGGTGATGGATTTTACGTGTATGTAAGAGTTACGCGAAGTTCATACACGAAAACCGGATTATGCTTCAACGAAAGGCTTTCGGATACGCAGTCGGAATGAAGTATTACTCGAGAGAAGTCTCCCTGAGAAAAAAGCAACAAACAACCAAAACGGTCCTGCGGCGACGAACGTGCAAACCATGATTATGTCGCATTAGCATGTCGTGAATACTATCATCACAATGGAAACCTGTTTGACATTGCACACCACTGACCACATCACACACCTTTTCTTCAACTCTCTATAAACCTAGTGTAGCTCGTTTCACCATTTCATTTAACACAGACACACATAAGAAAAGAAATGCAACACAGTGACTGTGATCTATTCACATTCAATTGTTTTATCCCGATGGTGACAGATGCATGAGGCGACAATGACTCGCACTGTTCTCGACGACGAAGGTACGACAAACGTATCAATGAACAGCATTTGTTCAGTCTAACACAAATCATTTTATAACGAATTCTAATGATATCGATATTGCTGTATATATCTATGTTATTACTTCATTCACCACCTTGTTTGAGATATACAAAAGAAGTATCATGTATCATGCATGCTCGCATGGCAAAGTAATGTTCCCTGTACATGCCACGGGACTAAGTGTCTTTATCACAGTAATAATTAATGTAAATTCCCATTGTTCGTAAACAAAGCCTTTTTTAAAAATTTTCTTTCAACCTTAACCTGTTATGTACACAGCCAACCTGTTATGCAATAGCCAACCTGCCTTACATACAATATCCACCATCAGCAGCCCACGCACTTGGTTCCGCCCGAGCAATTTCAGGTTGGTAGCGGTCTTTCCTCCCTATCCATCGTGCAGGAAATGCAGGCTAGGTGATAGCGGTAGTTTGATGGGGAGTACAGAAAGGACGGGGGACGATAGGCAGAGCGAGAGGAAGTAAGGAGAGTGGCTAAAAGGGTGGGTGCTCGATTGGGTTTGCTATGTGATGCATGTCAGAAACAGGCTTCCTTTGTGACCAGCCATTCACCTCCTGTATTGATGAGCGGAGAGGAAAGGGAAGAGAAAGGTATCAAGTGAGGATGGTGGGGGAGGGGGGGGGGGGTAAGCCAGCTTAGCTTTGTAAAGAAATGGATCCGGCAGAGGGGGGGGGGGGGGGGGGGAAGAACGGTGTGATGGATGGAGGAAAAAGAGATGGAGGGGAGTGGGTATGGGAAGGGAGAAAGAGACTTGGAGGGACGTAGAATGGAAAGTGGAAGGGTTATGGCTTGGGAGGTTCGGGGCAAGATATTGGAAGTAAAGGATGAGAGGGAGGGGGAGGGACGTGGGATGAGAGATAAAGGACGAGAGGGGGGACAGTCGGATGGGCGGTAAAAATGAATGGTGAATGTGAAATGAGAGGTAAGTGTTCGTGGATATTAGATGGGAAAGGGTAAGGGGGGGGGGGGGGGGGGGGGGTAAGAGATGCGAAGTGAATATGGGATGAAAGATGAGGGATGAGAAGGGAGTTGAGATGGAAGATAGAGCATTGGTGGCTGAGGTCAGCAAGGGATGCGAGGGGAAGTGGGGTGGGGAGGATGTGGGGTAGAAGGGCAAAGGATGGGAGGTTGAGGGATGTGAAGGGGATGCAAGATGGGAGTGGATGTGAGGTGAGACGACTGGGTGTACGAATTGTAGGGGTATATGGGATATGTGATGGGCCTTAAGGATGAGGGGGGGAACGTGGGATGGGAGGTAATGGATGGAGGAGAAATACGGAAGAGATATGGCATTGGATAGATGGTGAGAGATGGGAGGTAATGATGGAGGAGAAATACGGAAAGAAGATTGGCATTGGATAGATGGTGAGAGATGGGAGGTAATGGATGGGAGGAGAAATACGGAAAGAAGATATGGCATTGGATAGATGGTGAGAGATGGGAGGTAATGGATGGGAGGAGAAATACGGAAAGAAGATATGGGACTGGATAGATGGTGAGGGATGGGAGAAGAGGTAAAGGATCAGGGTGAGGGTATAACGATTTGATACAAGGGATGGCATAGGAGATTGGATGAAAGATATAGGATGGAATAGGAAAAAAATGTTGGGAGGGAAGGGATAGCAGGGTATTAAAGAATGGTAGGTAGGGGATGGGAAAAGGGGGCAGATTATTCGATTCGAATGAAAAATGGCAAGGGACGGGGGTGGGGTGGGTTGTGCAATGGGAGGTATTCAATTCAATTCACGTTGCTTGTAGCCCAGCCAATATCAATGGCCTTATCAGGGCTGTCATCTCGTCAAAGTCAACTCTCTACGTAGATGTAAGAACAAGCATACATACACACACAACCCATGAAAACAGTTTCTAAAACAAAAGTGTTTTTATTTGTTGTGTGTCTATGTTTGTTTATATGTTTTACATCTATGTAGAGAGCTGCTTTTAAATCTTTCCGTAAAATCTTAGATCGGCTAAAACATGTTCATCTTCAAGAAACTCAAATATCACATCAGGTGGGACATTTCTGAACATTTTATGGAGCCTGGTGTAAAGAGGTAAGGTCTGGCATCATGTAAGTCCCAACATTCTAAAAGAATAATGTTGGATGGGAGGTAAAGGACGGTATAGGAAGGTGGATAAGGGAGTCGAGCGGGATGCAGGGGAGGCGAGGAAGCATGGAATGGGAGGTAAGGGATGGGAGGAGAAGAGATATGAGATGGGAGATAATAGAGGGGAGTGGATATTGGATGTGAGAGGGATATGATATTGGAAGTTGGGTATGGGAGGGACAGGGGAGGATATGGGATCGAGAATGCGGAATGGGAGGGATATGGGATGAAAGGAAAGGGATGCGGAGGGATATGGGATGAAAGGAAAGGGATGCGAGAGGGATATGGGATGGGAGTCCTGGAGGGGGGGGGGGGGGTATGGGGTGTGAAGTAAAGAATAGGAGGAGAGGGACATGGGAATGGAGGTACGGGAGGAAAGGGTTATGGGATGGGAAGTAGGGGAGGGAGGGAGGTGGGAGGGAGAGATATAGGATGTGAGATCAGGTTTGGGAAAGGGTAAGAAATTAGAGATGGAGGAGGGGGGATGGGATAGAAGGGATGAACATGGTTACTGGATGAGTTAAAGAATGGAAGGATATTGGATAGGTTTAAGGAATGAGAAGAGAAACGGAATAGAAGGAATGTGGGTAGGGAGGTAAGGGATTGGAGAAGGGTGGGAATTGAAGGACATGGGATGTGAAGTTTGGGATTTAAAGGTTATAGGGTAGGAGTAAGGGGGATTGGAGGGTGGACGTAATAGGATGGGAGGTAATGATTAAAAGGATTGGGGCCAGATGTAAGGAATGGGAAGGGGGAAATGGGATTGGAAGGATATGAAATGGAGATTTGGGATTTGAGGGATATGGGGTGGGATGTGATAAATGGCAGGGAAAGGAAATAGGTAAAATAATATAATGTTACTTATAGCCCAGCCGACAGCAAAAGGCCATATCAGGGCTGTCACTGTGTTGAAGTCAACTCACAAGTCTTTGAAAAAAAAAAACAAAAACAAGCCAAGCAAAAAAACAAACAAAGAAACAACCACGCACAAACACATTCACACCTGTAAAGATGGAGAAGAGTTTTCTTATCAGCGCCCCAATCCGTGTGTGCCACAACTCTCAGAATGTTGAGTGGTTTCTGACAAGCAGCGTTTTAAATATTGGGTGTGACTTTTAATGTTCAGATTTTTTAAGATAAAAAAAACTAACACCCAGATATGTCGCTTCTTTTAGTGGACTTGTTCAGACGAATTTCAGGGTCGGCAAAGAACTGACGAGAATTGTGAAAATGGATAGACTGTGTTTTGGTCCTTCACAAGGTAAACCCATTTTCTTCGGCCCACAGTTGAACTTATCAGTACAAGTTGGAGTCGACGCTGTACGCCAGCACACGAGGCTCCAACTGCCTAAGGTAAGGTAAGATAATGTTGCTTATAGCCCAGCCGACCACAAAGGGCCATATCAGGGCTGTCACCGCGTTCAAGTCAACTCACAAGTCGTTAGGTAGGTAAGTAGTGTTGATTATAGCCCAGCCGACCGCAAAGGGCCGTATCAGGGCTGTCACCGCGTTGAGTCAACTCATTCACACAACTCTTTAAAATACAACAAGAACCACACCGGAAATTTTCTCTACAAAAAAATCTGACTTCTTTAATTCTTACATAAGATGAAAAATGTTGATCTCTTTCAGAGACTCGAAGATCATATCAGGCGGGACATCTCTGAACGAAGTTTTCATGGAGTATACTGTAAAATGTTTGTCTCACATCATTCAAGTCCAACACTGTAAAACAATATGTTTCACTATTTAGTAGTGCATGACATGGAATGCAAGCCTCTTCATCTTTTAAAAGATAAGAATGTGTGTAAAAAGAGTGGCCTATATGCAAACGGCTCAAGACTCTGTCTTCTTCATGGCCGCCTCGGGAAACTGGTAAAACTCTTTCAGGTTTGGACAGACTTCGAACAGATTGTTATCCGTCTGGGAGTTCCATTCCTCTTCCCAGAGGGCTTTGATGTGAGCATGGGCTTTGGGTTTCTGATCAATGTGAGGGATTGACAATCTGCTCAACTCTTTCTTTGTGGCACTCTTGGCAAGTTGGTCAACCAACAGGTTGCCTCGAACGCCCTTCTGTGAAATGTATGGCTTATGTACGGTTGAAACGTACAGCCCTGCCAAAGACATACAGGATTATTGATAATGCCTGCAGGTGTGTACAACTGTCCTATCAACAGAGCTACGAACATATTTGTGGTTGTAGGTACAAATACTATATGCTTCTTTTAGTGGCCGCAATCTTATGTCATATCCCTTTATAGAGGGATGATGTTTATTCATCGTAAACCAGACGATGGCAAACGCTTACTTTTAGTGGCCCTGATCTGATGCCATATCCCTCCACAAGGGGATGGTACTCATTCATGGCAATCAGATGATGCCAAACAATGTTACTTTTAATTACCTCAGTCTGATGCCATATCCCTCCACAAGGGGATGGTACTCATTCATGGCAATCAGATGATGCCAAACAATGTTACTTTTAATTACCTCAGTCTGATGCCATATCCCTCCACAAGGGGATGGTACTCATTCATGGCAATCAGATGATGCCAAACAATGTTACTTTTAATTACCTCAGTCTGATGCCATATCCCTCCACAAGGGGATGGTACTCATTCATGGCAATCAGATGATGCCAAACAATGTTACTTTTAGTTACCTCAGTCTGATGCCATATCCCTTCACAAGGGGGTGGTACTCATTCATGGCAATCAGATGATGCCAAACAATGTTACTTTTAATGGCCTCAGTCTGATGCCATATCCCTCCACAAGGGGGTGGTACTCATTCATGGCAATCAGATGATGCCAGACAATGTTACTTTTAATGGCCTCAGTCTGATGCCATATCCCTCCACATTGGGGTGGTACTCATTCATGGCAATCAGATGATGCCAAACAATGTTACTTTTAGTGGCCCCAGTCTGATGCCATATCCCTCCACAAGGGGATGGTACTCATTCATGGTAATCAGAGGATGGCATACAATGTTACTTTTAGTGGCCTCAGTCTGATGCCATATCCCTCCACAAGGGGATGGTACTCATTCATGGTAATCAGATGATGCAAAATGTTACTTTTAATGGCGTCAATCTGATGCCATATTCTTGCACAAATGGATGGTATTTATTCATGGCAATCAGATAATGCCAAGTAGATGATGCCACATGCTACTTTCAATAGCCTTAATGTAATGCCATATCCATCCACAAAGGAATAGTACTCATTCATGGTAATCAGATGATGCCAAATGTTATTGTAATGGCCTTAATCTGATGCCATATCCTTCCACATACAGGTGGTGCTTTCATGGTAATCAGATGACGCCAAATGTTACTCCTAGTAGCCCAGATCTGACACTGTAATAACTAATAATCAGTTTCTGAAAGGTCCGGTATAATAAGCCTGTATGCAAATTATAACAATCAGTGGCTAAAGCCTGGTTGTTAATTATAACAATCAGTGGCTAAAGCCTGGTTGTAAATTATAACAATCAGTGGCTAAGGCACGGTTGTAAATTATAACAATCAGTGGCTAAAGCTTTGTTGTAAATTATAACAATCAGTGGCTAAGGCATGGTTGTAAATTATAACAATCAGTGGCTGAAGCCTGGTTGTAAATGATAATAATCAGTGACTAAAGTCTGGTTGTAAATTACAACAATTAGTGACTGAAGCCTGGTTGTAAATTATAACGATCAGTGGCTAAAGCCTGGTTGTAAATTACAACGATTAGTGGCTGAAGCCTGGTTGTAAATTACAACAATTAGTGGCTGAAGCCTGGTTGTAAATATAATAATCAGTGACTAAAGTCTGGTTGTAAATTACAACAATTAGTGACTGAAGCCTGGTTGTAAATTACAACAATTAGTGGCTGAAGCCTGGTTGTAAATTATAACAATCAGTGGCTAAAACCTGGTTGTAAATCACAACAATCAGTGGCTGAAGCCTGGTTGTAAATTATAACAATCAGTGGCTAAAGTCTGGTTTAAATCACAAAAATCAGTGGCTGAAGCCTGGTTGTAAATTACAACAATCAGTGGCTAAAATCTGGTTGTAAATCACAACAATCAGTGTCTGAAGCCTGGTTGTAAATTACAACAATTAGTGACTGAAGCCTGGTTGTAAATTATAACAATCAGTGGCTAAAGCCTGGTTGTAAATGACAACAATCAGTGACTAAAGTCCGGACATCTGCGAGCTGGATGAAGGTGGGTTTTGCGGTGAGGGCTAGCCATTCTGCTGACATTTCCCACCCAGACGTATTACAAAACAGCTAAACGTTTTAGTGAAAAACATTTAAATGCGGAAAAGACTTCAAACTAGGCCAATAGACAATATCATGAACGGACAAATTATCATCATCATCGTCGTAATTACTATTTTTATCATATTACTTCTATTCATTGCTTCTATTACATTGGCTCTGTTGTTATCATTTAGGGGAAAAAAACAAACAAACAAAAACGCCAATAATGCAAGTAGTAAATCGATGTCTATGCGTCAATGACGGGGCCACGTAAGTGCAATGATAATGTTTTAATCAAACTCACTTGTGTCAAAAATGGATTACTTCATTCCTTTCCATTTTAGTAGTCTTTCTTTCAATATTCATTTTATTTATTTTGATCAAATTCACTTGCGTCAAAGCGGATTATTTCATTCCTTTCAATTTTTCGTAGTCATTTTTTCATTGATTTCTTTTTTTTTTAAATGAAATTCACTTGTGTCAAAAACGGATTATTTTATTCCTTTCAATCCTTTGTAGTCTTTATTCATTCATTTCTTTATTCATTTTGATCAAATTCACTTGTGTAAAACATGGATTATTTTATTCTTTTCAAATTTGTGTGGTCTTTCTTCAATTATTTATTGATTTTGCCGTTTTACTTCAGTCCCATAGTTTGTGAAGGAAATATTGTGCAGACCGTGATTCATAATTCAACAAACTCGGCTTTTTTTCCTCATGTGTTTTGGTGTTGTGTGTGTGTGTGTGTGTGTGTGTGTGTGTGTGTGTGTGTGTGTGTGTGACCGACTCAGTTCCTAAAATCTTAATAACTTGCATATTTGAACTCTGATTAAGAAAAAAAAAATGTTTTGCTAATGGAAAGAAAATGATTTTGCTGCATTTCATCAGCACATGTCATACCTTTTTTTTAATCACTCCTTAACATAATAAATGGTATTTATTAACAGGACAATGTCGGTTTACTGGCAACTTTGCACTTTCAGGTAGTGGGGTTGCTTTCATTTTGTTTGAAAAAATACACTGCTTATATGAAAAATACATTGCTTATATCATTTTTACAGAAAAAAAATGTATTTGTCGGTCCAGTCATATACAATGCATAACCATTTAAAGAAGAGCAAATCGTTAAAAGAAAGCATTAACCAGGGGAACCTGAGACTGGCCACCACACTGAAAAAGGTCCGGATCATGGACTTGAAAAGCACCGAGTGTGCTTGGCTCAGAGGCTGAACTTTAAAAATAAAGTTGCCTCATATGGAAATGCGTTAAGTACAATACTACAGATGAACTCCTGATATTGTTGATATAATTGTAGCTCTATTTAAAGTCATAATATCTGTCTTACATTGGCCACCATACACATAGCGCCAAGCATAATGAAGTTAATACATAATCCACAAGAAACTAGGCTCATTTGGAAATCCGTATGTCGTTGATGTTCTGTTAACAAACCCATTACCTCTGTGTGTGTGTGTGTGTGTGTGTGTGTGTGTGTGTGTGTGTGTGTGTGTGTGTGTGTGTGTGTGGAAATGTTGCTTATAGCCCAGCCGACCGCAAAGGGCCGTATCAGGGCTGTCACCGCGCCGAAGTCAACTCACAAGTCATTAGAAAGAAGAAACAAAACATGCCTCATCCACACAACCCTTTAAAACACACCTTCTAAAAACACATCGGAAACTTCGTCGAAAATCTTCTGTAAAATCTTAGATCAGATGAAAAATGTTGATCTCTTTCAGAAATTCAAAGATCACATCAGGTGAGACATCTCTGAACACAAGGCTTTCATGGAGTCTGCTGTAAATTGTTTATGTCTCACATCATGCACGTCCCAACACCATAAAAGAATATGTTTCACTGTGAATGGTACATGACATGGAATGTACCATGGAGCTTCTTGTTCACCAAACCTTTGAAAATCGGATTTTGCTCTGGCATGCAGATGGTGACTGTCTGACAAAGGCCTGTCATGCAGGCTTATTCTCAGCACTGGGCTCACTACAGACCCCACCAACCAATTCCGGAGACACCGTCTGTCTTTGGCTATGAACTGGAACCAGAAAGCCGCCACCAACAGCGACATCTTAAGGCTCAGTCGGGACCCTGGGCTTGAAAAGATATCCCAAGCTGTCCCAGGGAAAGCTGGGCCTGCTTATTCATTAGCCGAAGACTACCCATCACTGGACAACAGGAACGCAGTTCGACAGATCCGAGAGTTTCTGTGCCGTGAGACCTCAGAGCCTCGTTCCCTTTGCACCCTGTGTCTGTGGGAGGTGTGCAAACATACAGGTCGGAGCCACGAACGAGACAGCAACGTGAACCAGTTAGAACTCCCCCATAACTTGAAGAAAGGCTCACTTGGAAGAGCAGCAGAGAATTTCTGACTGCACAAGCAAAGTAAAAACTGTCATAAACTGTTTTGTTTCGTTTTGCTTTTTGGATACGGTCACGTTTATCTGACTGTCATCCACTGTTTTTTTATGACTCGACCATGTTCATCTGTCATCCACTGTTTTTTATGACTCGACCATGTTCATCTGTCATCCACTGTTTTTTATGACTCGACCATGTTCATCTGTCATCCACTGTTTTTATGACTCGACCATGTTCATCTGTCACCCACTGTTTTTTATGACTCGACCATGTTCATCTGTCATCCACTGTTTTTATGACTCGACCATGTTCATCTGTCACCCACTGGTTTTTTTTATGACTCGACCATGTTCGTCTGTCATCCACTGTTGTTGTTTTTTTATGTTCGACTGTTTTGGCTGTCCCTCTCCCCCGTGTGCCTCCTCCTGCCCTGTCTTCCCACCTATATCGTTCATCCCTATCCCCAATTCCCAGGTTTCTCTTTTTACCTCCTCTCCATCGTTCTACTCTCTCTCTCTCTCTCTCTCTCTCTCTCTCTCTCTCTCTCTCTCTCTCTCTCTCTCTCTCTATCTATCTATCTATCTATCTATCTTCGGGGGGTGGGTGGGGGTGGGGTTTAGGGCGGGATGATCGGTGTTTCGTACGTTAGGTCGCACATTCAATGCTCCCGGGTTGTCAGTCTGTTGTGCTGGTGTTAAAAGGATCTATACCTCCAGTTTTGGTGAAGTGCTTGGTGGAGAACTATGCCTTCTGAAAGTATGGACTCAGGGCGACGTGTATTTCAGTGCCTCATGTCAAACGAGCGAGGCAGAAATGTGGTATGCGGATCGCCATGATCAAGTTGAAAATGCGGAACAGACGTTGGTGTGTTAGGCCTGCTCCTCTCGTATTTGTTCTGGGAAAGTTTTCTTCTGCAGTGTGGTGACGCTGAGAGTAACCCAGCACCTAACCCATCCAGAGCAGAGACAGCATGAGGCAGACCTGACTGGCCAGCGGAGGAACAGAGAGTCGTAGGCCCAGCATGGAGAACGCCGGCCATCCTCACGACGGAGCCTCCAATTCGCCAAGTAAGGAACTTTCGCTTTCGGACATTATGAGCAAACTGAACTCCATGGAACTGAAATCTGACGCTAAGCTTGATAAGGTAAAGCAAGACATGCACGCTCAACGTCAGGAGGACGTTGCCATGCAGGAAGCACCGAAGAACCTCCGGGAGCAGGTCAGCAGTCTGCAGCAGCAAAACCAGGACCTCACAAAGCAGATGGAGGACATGGAAAAGAAAAACCGATGATATCGAGGAAAGATCCAAGAGAAACAATCTGATCCATTATGGACTACCTCGGCCGGAAAATGAAACCCCTTCAGACTGTGAAAACGTACTGAAAGACCTTACAAATAAATTAGAGTTTTCTCCGGACATCGAATCTGTCAGAGTTCATCGACTAAACAACAGGCAAGACTCCACCGTGACTGCGCGATGTGTGTTTGACAAACAAAAGTTGGAAATACTGAAATCAAAGCGCAAACTACAAAGAAGTAACGTTTTCATAGATGAGGACTTCTCCACTTAAGTGCGTGATCTGAGGAAAAACATAACTCCCCATCTTTAGCCAGGAGTGATGGCAAACGAGCGACCATGATCTGCAATTCTCTCCTCGTCGACGGTAAGCGCTACTCTGTGGGAGTTGACGACAGACTCGTTGAACGGAGACAGGAACTGAGCCGGTCCTTAAATTTAAATAGTAATGTGTCCACACTGGGGAAAGGCACCATGCAGAATCGACACAGGCTGTTACATATTAGCAGTATGTCCTTTGATATTATTTATCAAGAATATGATTGGTTGCTTGGGGGGGGAGGGGGGGGGGCGAACGAAGATCTTCGCGTGACATCAAATTATTAGGCCTAGTATTACTTTTTGTGATATTCGATAAATCTATCGGGGTGGGGGAGTGGTGATGACGTAAAACTTATCGAATTGTTCGTGATAATTGACGTCATTTTGACTTTCGAACATTCATATTCTTACAACATAGGCCTAGGACCCAGGATTTTCTCCGATTGTAGACATAAACTAATCTATCTCGATTCTGAAAATCTCCTTCAGTCCTTGGACGAATTTGTGAATTTACCGCTTTCTGATTTTAGAGGTAATGCGATTATCTCTTGGTGAATGTTATTGTTGAAAGTTTTACAAATGTGACTACCTTATCATTTACAGGAAAGACTGTGGCAACTCATCCATTAATTACATTTTACAAGGGACCAGTATGTAAAGTATTGCAGCCATAACTAGACCAACTACGGGACTGTGACAATTATAAGCTCTCCTATTGTGGTAAGGCGCCTGTTTCTCTGTATGCACATCCAGATCACTGATTTTTTTTTTTTACACAAGCCATGCGTACACCCATCAGATTACTGGATTAGTTTTTATCTAATGGACGTGTCGGAACTGCCCCCTGACCACTCACTGCCCTGTGCAGCAAACTGACACGATTCTGTTTCATTTTGTGCTGAACGTCCTTGATCTGGTTTCTTCGTTTTTTTCCCCCTTGCTTTCTACCCCCGCATATGGGAACGGGTATTGTAAGATTCAGTCGTTCAAGATCGCAAGGCCAGACAAGAAGCGTGTAGACCTCTAGCCGTTTGTTTATTCCGTGTCTCTCCCCATAAGTCATTGCGTGTCTATTTGATGAAGGGAGCTTATGAAAGGTATGCGAATTACTTCCCTTCGATCACTAGCTGAATTCGTCTGCTAAGGTAAGCTTATCCTACAACTCCCCCTCTTTTTCCGAGTGGGAATGTCTTTCATTAATGTCAAAGAATTATCTGGTTTGCTGATAAAAAATTTTTCAGTCTCTTCCAGTAAATTTCTGCTTTTTTTTTCCGTTTCCTTTTCCCCTTTCTATGTTTTTTTAAATGTAACTTTGAAGAAATAAAATCAGTTATTGACTTTAAAAAGGCAGAAAATTAACTTTGGCAAAAGTTTGTATTGTTCACAGTAATAAGTGTGATGATTTCTATAGATCAAGTCCCTGTGGCTTCTTTTTGTTCTCTGAGATCTGCGGAGTGTTTTTGTGGTGCCTGGGGGAAGCAGAAGTTGGATCAAGGTTTGTGATGGAAGAGGGGATGGGTTGAGCTCTAGCCGTGGGGTGTTGTGATAATTGAGTTCACTCCCTTGAGGGATCTTCTCTTCAAGAATACAATCTCGTTACGTTACCAAGTTACGAGAACAACAGCCAGATCAACGATCGTCGTTTAGCTTGGTGAGAGATCGTGGCACGAAAAGCCCAAAGACTATCACTGATCTTATAACAGGTGGCAGCGGAAAATTGATCAACACCATGGCGAAGATTCCAAGATGAATTGCGGGAAGAAAAACCTAGCAGAAGCGCTAGGAATTTTTCAAAAACATGCAATACTTCTTTAAAGGGACGAAGGCATTGACCAAGTAGAAAAAAAAGCTTGAAGATTTTGAGAGGACTGGGTGCGAAGGTATCAAGCGTCTTCAAGCCTCTGGCCTTTCAGATGCAACAAAAAAGATCCCAAAGAAACTGTGGGAATTTTTCGGCCCCAGGCTACAAATGAATGTAAATTTTAGGTTCATCGACTACAACTCATGAGCATGAGGCAATCTGAAACGGAATCATTGGGATGTTCTGCATAAAAGCCCGCACAGTAGCCCTCAAATGCCAGTTTGAAGAACAAGAGCTAGAGGAACGCATCATAGAGCTGATCATAGCTTTCAACCCTATTGAACCATTCCAAAGAGAACTTTGAGCAAAGACAAAACTACACCCTCAAAGAAATCTAGCTAAAGGAAGAAGATTTGAGGCGATCATAGCCGGCAAACACAAGCTGCAAGCAATGGCAGCACCACGGGGCCAACATTGATACACAACGTATGAAACCTGCATGTGGCAACTGCGGTCTGAACCACCCACCACGACTATGCCCCGCTTTTTGGGAACTACGTGTGATGCCTGTGGAAAGAAAAATCATTGGAAAAAAATGTTGTCGTTCCAACCAATCGGGAAAAAACAAAGTACCAGCTCAGCGAAGGAACCGACAACATCAGAAACCCAAAGACAGTACGTACATGACATTAATGATACTGAGCCTGAAGAGGACATTGATAGCATCCATTTTCAGTGCATCCAGATATCAAGTCAAACAGTACGACATGAAGTCTAGGGCGAATCTTGATGTGAAAATTCCAAACATGAAGGCATTCACACACTTAAACTCAAAGTGGACACAGGAGCAGCTGGGAAACACATTACCGATACGCGTAATCAAACAAATGTATGGAAAGCAGTTCAGATCAATACTTCAGAAAACGGAAAATGTACGCCTGAAGCATACAATGGGAAAGAAATTACCATGTATTGGGAGCATCCAGACCCAAAATTTCGAGACAAGGGCGAATTCCGATTGCAAAGTTCTACGTTGTAGACGTCCCTGGGCCAGCAATAGTGGGCCCTGCCTACATCTGAAACAACTCAAGCTGGTGACCATCAACTGTTGTGGTATGGCAAAAACAGCAAAATTTCAGAACGCATCACAAACACGAGGGAGTGAAACGGGCTTTTCCAAATCAGTTTGACAGAATTGGGAACTTCAAAAAACCAGAAAACTCTCCATGAAAAAAAAAGATGCAAAACCTTTCATAGATCCACCAAAAAAAGTGTCCGATTCACGTGAAAGAAAACCAGGAAAAAAACTCGAGAAGATGGAAAATGAGAAGCATCAGACCAAATAACAGAGCATACAGACTGGTGCTCGAGCCTCGCATTCGCGACCAAGAAAGATGGATCTCCCCAAAATTTGTTTTGCCCAAAAGAAACTGAATGAGTCACTCAAGAAAATGCCTCACAAAATTCCAACCTTGGAGGAACTGAATGCTGAATTTGCAGGATCTCGAGTATTCAGTAAACTTGATGCCAAAGCTGGTTACTGGTCAGTCCATCTAGATCCAAGAGTCAACCTCTACAACATCCGAACCCCGTTTGGAAGATATTGTTGGAGAAGATTACCATTTGGACTTAATGTTTCTCAGGACATTTTCCAAGCCAGAATGGATGAAACCCTTTGAAGGACTACCAGGAGTTGTTGGCATTCATGACGACGTCTGTGTGCATGGCAAAAATGATGAAGAGCATGAGCACAATCTGAAGGCATTGATGAAACGTGCTGAGGAAAACGGATTGATTTTCAACTCTGAAAAATGTGACATCCGAAAATCAGAGATCTCATTTTTGGAAATATCTACTCGGGGGAGGGATCAGACCTGACCCAGCAAAGGTACAGCCATCCAAGAAATGCCGATGCCTCAGAACAAAGAAACATGCAAAGATTTCTGGGTATGATGACATACATGGCTTCATTCCTGCCCAAAATTTTAGTGATAAGTCACAGCCACGAGAGACCTTCTCAAAAAAGACACACCATTCCCCATTCAGAAGATCATATTCACTGTTTGAGGAACTGAAAACGAGTTTGTCAGCTGAAGCCTGCCTGGCATTCTATAATCCAAAGAAACCAGTGACACTAGAAGTGGATGCAAGTCAAAGAGGTGTAGTGCAGCCTGCTCAAGACAACGCCCGTAGCATTTGCTTCCAAATCACTAAACCACGCTCAAAGCAACCTACCCAAAATAGAACCGTGAAATGCTTGCAGTTGTCTTTGGCATCACACGCTTTCAAACTTACCTATATGGAAGACCATTCACCGTGATCAACCCATCACAGCCTTAGTCATGATCGCAGAAAGCCTCTTCACAGAGCTCCGCCACGCCTACAAAAAATGTTGTACAAGATTTAGGGCTACAACTTCAAGATCATGTACCGGGGAAACACAAAGACTCGTCAGACACACTGTTTTGACTTCCCGACCCCAAGACGGGCAGCATCCACTGGACATGAGAGGGGACGGCATTGAGCTAACGCCAGAAGAAATTGAAACAGATGAATCGCATTCATTTCCCTTTTCCCGAAAAAACAGGAACAGCTGCAAGAAGAAACTGACAGAGACTCTGTCCTGGTACCCTGAAAAAAATAATCATCCAGGGATGGCCTGCAAAATCAGGAGCTTCCAGCAGAAACAGGAGTTTCTGGTCCTTCAGGGATGAACTGGCAATTGAAAACGGGATTATTTTCAAGGGAACACAATTCTCATTCCACCAACACTTCAAAAAGACATCCTTGAACAACTCCACAGAGCACACCAAGGGGGTCGAGAAGACACGACTCCTGGGACGAGAGTCTGTTACTGGCCTAATAAAACAAAGATATAGAAACAATGATCAAACCTGCCACATCTGCCAAGAAACACGGCCGGCAAAACAGAAAGAACCCTTGCTGCTCACGAAATCCATCTGCACCATGGAAGAAAATTGGAACTGATCTGTTTGAGGTGGACAACCAACATACTTGATCATTGCAGACTACTTTTCAAGTTCCCAGTCATTAACCCCCTACGAAAGCAACCAGTGAGGCAGTGACAGAGGAAACAAAGAAAATTCTTGCAATATTTGGAAAACTGATACTATAATCAGTGATAATGGTCCCAGTTTACGGAAAGGCCTACCAGGATTTCACTAGGACATGGGGAATACAGCACACAACTTCATCACCCAGATATCCACAGTCCAATGTTTCATTGAAAGACAAATCCAAACTGTGAAAAACACCATCAAGAAGTGCAGAAAACTAGTCAAGACATCCACCTCGCTCTCCCCAACTTTCGTGCAACCCCCGTGAGTCACCAGATTCCATCGCCTTTCTGAAAAGGTTGATGAACAGGAAGATTGCGACTCTGCTGCCTTCACGGAAAGAGCCAGCACGCAGGAGCAAAGAGAACAGCTTTCCAAGCAAACTGAAAAGATGACTGAAAACTACAATCATCATGCGGGCAACAAATTGTCTCTCTTCAACAGGGGCAAGCAGTGGGATCACTGACCAATATACTCAAAGATGGAAGCCAGCTACAGTTATCAGGTCTGCAAAGAACCATTCCTTCAGAGTGATGGGCAAAAACTGGCCAAATCCTGCGAAGAAACGACGAAATCCCAGAAAGATGGAACAAAGAGAAGGCGCGCAAACATCACTTCAGGAAACCGATGGCAGATGCGCACAGACACCTCAACAATTTCAATGAAGATCAAGAGGGAAAGACAACAACAACATCAAGAACCACAGCAGATGGATGACCTGGCAACATTCACATCGTGACAACCCGACCACAACAACAAACACAGGGAAACGCACGTGTAGTGCACAATCAGCAGCAGAATGAAGACACTCGCACTGCTAATCCCAACCAACTTTGGAACAAAACCCCCACATGTCCCGCTCTGGAAGGGTCATCAGAAGACCTGCACGATTCTTAGAGTAGCAGTGTATCGATGTGCTTTCTACCTACATTGGCTTTCTTTGTTTAGTTTAATTTGTTTTTACCTTAATTAAATTACTAGTTAATGTTACTTATATGTTTGTTTCAACAAGACAATTGTTTTAAAAGAGCTACAAAGGAATCCCAACAAGGGACACAAATCAACTAAAGAAACGAAAGGAGAGATGTTGTGATAATTGAGTTCACTCCCTTGACTGATCTTCTCTTCAAGAATACAATCTCGTTACGTTACCAAGTTACGAGAACAACAGCCAGATCAACGATCGTCGTTTAGCTTGGTGAGAGATCGTAGCACGAAAAGCCCAAGACTATCACTGATCTTATAACATAGGGGACCTTCTTCGTGGTTGTAAGATTCTTGACTGTCTGCACAGCCCTTTCAGCTTCACCACTGCTCTGAGGGTATCTCGGAGAGCTCGTGGTGTGGGTGAAGCCAAGATCAGCAGCAAAGTTGCGGAACTCGAGGCTAGCGAACTGAGGACCATTGTCAGATATGACAACATCAGGAAAGCCGTGGACCGCGAAAATACTTTTGAGTTTGGCGATGAGGTTGTTGCTTGTTTGGTTGTCAAGGCGACGTAGTTCTGCCCAACGAGAGTAGTAGTCAACTACAACGACGAAGGTTTTGCCCTGGAAATCAAACAGGTCCATACCAAGTCTAGACCAGGGACGCTCAGGAAAGGAAGAAGGGAGAAGAGGTTCCTTTTGAAGAGGTCTGTGTTTTGCACAAGTTGTGCAGTTTTTGATGAGGTCTTCGATCTGCTTTGAGATATGAGGCCTCCAGATAGAAGTTGAAGCAAGAGCTCGGCATTTCACAATTCCCAGGTGTCCTTCATGAATGCGGTTGTGCATTTCAATTCTCATCTCCCGGGGAATGACAATTCTGTCGTCGAATAGTAGCAAATCTTCAAGAATGGTGAGGTGTTCTTTGTTCATCCAGTATTCTTTGAGAAGTGGTAGATTCTGGTATGTAGGTAGGCCACCCAATGGTGCAGTATTCTCGAATTTGAGCTGTTTCAGGATCTGATTTCTGGGTTTGTTTGATCTTTTCTAGCTTGTTTGCAGAAGCTGGTAGAGTCAGGTGCGTTTGTTTAGCAAACAGTGCTGCATCGTTGATGAGGCTGATGTCTGCTTTTCCTGGTTGAGTATGTGGTGCACCGACAGTGCATCCGCCGCTATTTGATTTTTTCCAGCTACATGTACAATTCTCGGAGAAAATCTCGAGTCGTAGTCGGAAACGTTGAATGCGTGGTGGCACTTTGTTCCCATGTATGGACAGAAACAATTTTCTTCTGGGAAATGGATGACTGGCTGTACTTCTGTTAGTCAGCAGAAAGTTCTGTTAAAATCAACCAATTTGGCAGGAATTGCAGTCAAATGTTCAGTCGCTGAAGTTTACACTGAAGGAGTCATAAAACCTATTCCTCTTGAAATCAACCTTACCCAAGCGGAAACAAGAGCTTTCCAACGTGAGATCTGTCAAATGGTATTAAAAAAATGACAGCGGTTCGCACGCATTCAAAATACCCTCCCGACGCAAATTGTTCCAAATAAAATTTCACTCGGCTTCAGTGTTGTAAGGTTCATCTATATGCACCCCAGGTTTATCGTTGCAACCCGTTGCAACAGACTTGGGCACACAAAAACGGCATGCCGCTCCTGACCAGACGAGTAGGAGGTGTGGCCTCCCTGATCATGACTACAGTTCATTTTCACACTTAATGATTGTGTCAACTGTACAGGGCACCATACTGCTGCATTTCTTGAATGCCCTGAGTACAGAGTGAGGATCCTGGCTGGCAAGTTAAAACCCTCCCTCATATACCGTGTGTTGAAGCCATCGCGCTAGCCCGTGCGCAGTTAGGAAAAGAAAACTGTCAGTGCGAAAAATTTCGTCACAGAGTTCTACTACCCCCTTCACTCAGTGCTGCCGATCCCAACAATATTCATCAGTTGCTAGTACAAACAGCGTCAAGTCATCAGTGACAATGATTCAATCTTCCTTCAATTCTGTCAACACTATTCCTGCAGACAAAGTGTCCGTGAATAATGAGAACAACCGAACTGCTGAATCAGTTAACAATGCAGAGCCAATTACTGGTGTAACTCTTGCAAGTGACTTGCAGACAAACATAGCATTTCTACATCTGCTTCATCCACTCCTTGCAATGTTGATATTGTAAGCATAATCATATTTCTATTAAAGAGAACAGTAAAAGGCGGCTTCTGACTCACTTGCTCCTCCACCAAGTTTTTGGGCGAAGTGGCCAAAAGCCGCCTATTCCTGTTCTCTGACAAGTAACCAAAAAATAACGACCCTACAAACAAACATACTGCGTAGGGTTATCCGTTTCAATACTAATTTACTAAACTTTTCAGATTTTCAGTTTTTGTTTAATCCTGTGTTTTTCCTGGTCATTTTCAATAACATCATTGTTCACGCAAACATTCTTCAAAAGTAGTCTCTGTATCATTCATGTGAAATAAAACTACAGTTTTTTAACTGTTCTCTAAAGTTCATTTAAAACCGAGTTAGATTTCTGGGCATAAAATCCAAACACTTATCCCACATGCCTTCCACTGAAAGCTAGTTGACAAAGTGTTATTCTCTTTTTAACTATGTCCTCTTCTGCCGAACAGACATCTATAAAATAGTGACTGCGATCCTTCAAAACAGTCCTATAAAACTGTTCTAAACACTCATCAGTTATGCTAGGGATTAACTAAATATATGTCATCATCTGTCCCATATAAACCTTCTATCATGATATGCTTTGTTTCCCATTTAAGTGTTGGACAGAAAACCACAATATGATTAAAATTTAGCGATAAACTGTTTGTAATAGGTCGAGGATAAAAATTGTTTTTCCACAACCAGTCCTGCCCACAAAATCAATGATCAATGAGGAGTTTTTGTCATAAAGGTTTAACTGCTCCATAGTTTTTAATAATAAGAATTTAATCTAATCCCAGTTATTGTTTATTATCATGTCCTCTGTAAAACTTGTCCAGTATAATAAAATCCTATAAGGTCTAAATGAGGTAAGATTAATCCAATTCAGTGCTGTAATTATTGTTTCTATTGACAAATATTGATTTTGTATGCTTGTTGTTATGACCTTATATCCTCACCATTGTGAAGAATTGACAACAGTAACTTTAAGACTGTCAACGTCTAAGTTTTGCCAGCTCATTAGAATTCCCTTTAAAAAGGGACGTCACTACGCCCAAAAACCCAACCCTCTCCTTATCTTTTAAGACAGAAAATTTCAAATATTATGTGAACGGGTCCCCCTAATTTCATTTTCGCATGAACCTGTAATTTTGTATAAGCATCTTTTAAAACCGCGATCTCTTCTGTGGAGGAATGTACTTTTTTTCCCATAACGGCTTATTTCAATCTATTTCCCGACTATTGTCCTCTGGCATAAGACTTACATTGATAAAGGGCCAAGTTGAAATGCTTTTCTGAAACTTTTTTGACGGCCAAAACATGTCAATGGGCTTTTATGAATTCAAATTTAATTTCCCAATTCTAACTATGGTTTCCAAGTGCCTTTGAGGTTCAGGTTTTCGAACTATTTTATATTCATCCTGCCAACATTATTTGCTTCTTACATTGCGTAGTTGTTTCCTAGTTTAAGGAAAACCTTTTGTTGTTCGCCAACCTCTTTGCGTATAATCACCATCTTTAGTTACTCAAAACCATACAAAGCGCCTATTTCACCATTCTGTTCAAGTCCGCAACGTCCCTGCAAGGTCTTTTAATTCTAAAGTATACACCTCACAGGGCGCCAATGTAACTCCTGGTTCCTTCTGGCCCACGCGACATATTTTTTAGTAACGTATTATTTCTTTCTAAAACCATGTGTGTAGGTTATTCACAGTATTACAACTTTCCCCCGCTTTGTCTTTGATTTTATATAAAATGATCCAACCCTCTCCACAAACTACTCTTTTAAACCTGTAAAATTAGGGAATTGTATAATTTCATAATCGCAATATGCAGCTTTCCTCCCTGATGGAAGAGCTTCTTAAAACAGTTGAGGGCCTTTCTCATATAGTTTTTCATCAGTGGCTCAGCTCTCCAAATGACCATCAGAGTAATGAATGTAATGCAAGATCGAGCGGGACTTTCCCCCTCATAAGTATTTTGGTTGGGTAACTCTAAATGTATAATTTGTTAGCTGTAAAGCCTAACAATATAGCTAGCTCTTATCAAAATAGTAACCGCCTTCTTCTTCAGGCTTCGAAAGTTAACATTGATTTAATTTGCATTGTTAAGTTTGAGAGTAATGTCAAAGTTACTCATTGCTTCATTTAGTGAGCAAACCCCTAATAAACCATCAGTATTGTTAACTGGCTAACTTTGGCCCCTGATTTGTCAACTTTTAGAACCGTATTATTCTCCTTGGCTTCGCTTATATTAAACCATACAACTTGTAAAATATTTCATGAGCGCGACCATATTTGGTCCGCAATTGTTATCAATAGCATGTTCTAAAAACGAAGGGAGGGCGGTCTTGGTTGTTATTGTTACAAAAAACATTTTTCAAAAACGAAATAAAATGGAGTGCTTTCAAATATACTGGTGCAAATATTCTGTTGGCCCCGCACTACAATCTTAAAAATATAGCAAAACTGATACTCTTGACATTGCTGTGACCCAGACTGCCTCTTTTCCATAAAAAGGAGAGCACTCCATTAAGCAATATCGTAACCCCCCTATTTAAAACGACGCATCAAGAAAGCGTGGTTTAGACATCCGAGCAGTTTTAAATTATCAGAACCATTTAAACTTTGCTGTTATTTTGGCGCATCAACTGGGTGTGGAGTGTCGTATGCTGAACATTTAAATCACCATGATCCTTTGGTGAGGTCATTGTACAGATTTCATTTCTATTACACCTTCATACGTATTTTTGACTGAAAGCAAGCTCCATTACCAAATGAACAAACCGTTTAAATCCACTCAGCAACTTAATAGACATGAAGGCTTTTGAAAGGATTTGTAACGAATTCAATAATGACACCAAGACAGACTTTAGAGACAAAAGTTGGATCATAATATGGCCTAGGCGATCTTCCCCTTTTTTATTTTGGCACGCACAGAAAGTAAAAACTACTGACTTGGCATCCTCCTTTCAAATCTTTCTTTTTTTTTGGCACAACGTTGAGGCCCGGTCCCTACAGCAAGAGCATAAAAACCAGCATGGACAACATTTATCTAGACACTTCAAAGGGCTAACTAGAGCGGGAATAGAACGACTAAACGACTCAATTCAGTACTTACGTTTGGTGTTTGCTAGGTTCGTCAAGCACAGGCAAGATCGAGCATAACTGATCCTCTACTGGCTTTGAACGCACAAAAACAATACTTAGCAAATTTAGAGAACGCCATTAATTCTAACAGTAGATTTGCCTTCAAGTATTCAAAGGTACCAACAAGTTTTACAATACGCAAAGATCGAAAGTAGACATTTGCTGTTGGCACTGTTTTATACATGATTGCCCTTCTGACCTCAGACTCCAGGTAGGAATAATATAAACTATATTAATGAAATTCTTATAGCCGTCAAGGAACAGAAGGTGGGAAAAACGACATAAATTCTGGGCTAAGTATATTACAAACAATAAAAAAAAAACTCCCAAGAATAAGTCATTTCATACCAATCCCCAATACCCCAACTCCCAAAAGCCATTGGAAGACGCAGACCATGAATAATGAAAAGACAGCGCTTGTTCTTGTTAACTGGCATAGGATTACATGGCCTTTATCTTACTAAATTATTATCCCAACTATTAAGAGTCGCTAATGCCCATACGTGCTCGGGCATAAAGCCACTACTTTGCTTGCGTAGAACAAAAGCCAGCTAACGATATCTCCCTAATATACCCGTACAGAGTCTATACTTACTTACTGGCTAATTTTTTTAATAAACTGCAAGATGATCCACTGTTTTATTACCCACGATTAACAGCGGCGATGGAGGCGATGGCGCGGGGCACTGAACTTTGCCCTCTCACCACGCCTTAATATCCATTAACCAGTGACTTATTGCAATCCTAAAGGCCGATCTAACCTTGCTAATGTACTCCATGTCTCTCTCTAAACACGTTCGTATTCGTGGGTTCTGCTAGCGTCTGTCTTCATATAAAATTTTTTATCGATAGTTACTCTTATACTATTCACTTGGAGTCGATAATTGGTCGTCGGTTATAGTCAGCACTATTCTAGTCATGCTGATCTCTCTGTTCAAGGATCTTTTTAGTCTTTTGGTGTATTCGTTTCTTTAATATCAGCCGCTAAGTTGGCGTCCATCAGCTCACGGTTTTTCTTTTTACTCTTCTTATATGCCCACTAGTTCACACTAGTTTTTGGCTAAATTGTTTGTTAATTCGCCTCTGATGGTTCTTAAAAAAGCACGATCAAGGGCCGCTATTTCTCGCATGGGCAGCGGTGAGTCGTGTAGGTCCTTTAATCTGTTTCTTCTGAAAACTGGATCAGCTTCTATTACATTTATTAAATGTCACCTGCTGATTGATTAAATAATTCTTTAAGTTCCATGTTTTTGTATTTGGTTATTTGTTGGGAGTTCCGCAGGTGGTTTGAAGTTTAAGCAACTGCCTCGCCCTTAATTTCGGGTCTAGCAATGCCAAGGCGATTTTTGATCTTTTCACACTGAGGTCTATTTCTAATTGAACCCACGCTAAAAACTTTGATGGGTCTGTTTAGTTGTAAGCCAACAAGTTGCCCTTGATCGTTGTTTACATACACAATGACCAAGGGCTTGTAATTCAAAATCATTTGGGTCTATACATTCGGGAGGTTCTAGCTAAACTTGGTAAAATGCCCGACGGTACTTTCTGTTACTTCACTCCGCAATGTGGCCGTTGAGCGATGCGTGTCAAAGGAGTCCCCTTTTCATCCATGTTGTCTCCAGGATCAAAAACATCATAATCTTCTTCACCTTCAAAGTCTCCAATGTTTTTAAATAATTAACTTTTTATTTTGTTTATAAAAAAATGGCACAGAGCATATGGGCTCGATTCTAACTCCGTATCGAAACTGAAAGAACCCCTGGCAATGAAGGGAAACAAACTGAATATTACAGCTCCAAATAATCCATCTACTATTGACGCAGATCAAATTTTACAGTTTAGATTTCCAGACCTGGGAGCGGAATGATTTGATTGAGGCCAGGGCTCTGCGCGACTTACTTTCAAAATACGCTCGATTCAACAACAGACCCAAAGGCAGAACGGTTGTCCAGAATTTGGGACTGGCAATCGTTAAAAAATTTCTGTAAAACTGAGGGGCAAAAGTATTTCTCTTTAAACAATGCAGACATATTTTTAACCAATTCTGATCTATGGCTAACCGCGAATGAAAGGGAAGATCTTGCTTTCCAAGGAATTGTAAGAAGAAGCACAAAAACTTAAATCAGGCGCCGGAACTCGCCTCAGGATGCTAAAACAGCAAAAAGGCTTTAGCTGTAAGTTATGCGTATGGTATCGCTTTCCATTCCCTAGATATTGAGTTGTTTAAAAGCCGCATGCACCATACTTTCAAGGAGCATTACAAGACAGATTGTCATACGAACAACTTTAATGAATACAAACGTGTTATCAAATCAACAGACACCGAAGCAAAGTACAGCATTTCTGGACAACGCGTTAGAGTTATGACGTTGTTTTAGCAAGTTAACTTAAGCAAAGCTGATTGGAATCAATAGTAAGTCAGAATTATCAATATATTACGAAAACGTGCGTCCCATCAACGACAAATCCTAAAAGCAGGGCAGACGCTATATGGAATTTTATTTTATTGTCACAGTAAGATCGCTAAAGTATTTTTATATGCTGTGTGAAGATGAAGAACCATTCGCAAGAGCAAGTGAAAATTTTTTTAATTCCAAAAATAAACGAAAGTGTGCACTGTACCATGGACAGGCAGTCCCTAACCCAATCTATGCTAGCGACTAGAACCTTATCCACATTTTGACGAAATAAGAAATTGTTTTGGGGGTGGGAGGGGCCGAAGTCCAACACAGACCTTGCGTCGAAAGAATCTGCACCTTCACAGTGTTAGGCATGATGATTATTTAACATCAAAATATGGTTTATGGGTTGACCTAAGGTCAACAGAGGATAATCAGTTGCATGGAAGTGGGAGAGCGCTTTAAAGACGTAAACATTCAAATTGAGAAAGAAAAAGAAGCCGATTAACCAATTACTGTACTTTTGTTTTTTATTAATTGATGCACAGCTGCCTATTGGGGATAGCAGATTAGCCTTTGTAGAATACTAAATTATTTTTTCATTTTATAAAAAGCATGGTCTGATCAGTTTATTGCCAAATGTCTACAGCGCCGCCAAAAGAAAGAGATAGAAGGCAATTCTGCTGTTATAGAGAAACCCCGTGAAGTAAACACCTTCAAGATTAACAAACATTACACAAATGCAACAAAAACTAGAGCAGAACCTTCTGTTCAAAATACAGCAAAACCAAACGAAGGTAATTTCAGCGTCTTTATCCTGTTACCTATGTTAATACTGGAAGCATCGATCATAAGTGCTCTATCAGCAGGAACGAGTGTTTAGTCTCTTAGCAACAGGCGTAGGTGCACAGCAGCTTTTACCTCTAGGAGATTTGTCCTTTAGCTCGCGGTCTGTTCATGCGCTGTAGGTGCTGCCAGCAAAAAAAATAAAAACTAAACTCCCAAAAGCACACAGCTATGGTTCAACAAATAACAGCTAAACTTAGTTCCATCAGCTGATGATTAAATAAAGCGCTAGCTGACTACAAACTCACGGATGAAGAATTAAATCGTTTACAGGCCGATTTTGATGACTACAACAAGACAAAAGTTTGATCTTCAAAGAAAGGCAGGGCAGTTTTTCTCAAAGCAGCCCAGACCCCGAGCCAGATAAAAAAAGGAATGCTTAAAAAAATAAACGAGACCTTACACTTGTTCTAAACACTCACATTAACAACTCCCCAAAAGGTGTTTATTACTTTAGTTTATGAGTCCAAGCCAAAAAGACCGTCGATATTGATTCTGATTAAGTATTTTTTTTTAATTTAAATAAATATGTTGAGTTAGAAAAATAGACTCAACATGCTAAGATATATGAAGGACAAGACGAAATTTTTGAAGAAAGCAAGAAAATTTACAAGAGCACTGAATGATAATAGATTTAGAAGTCATTGACCTGACAAACGTACAGGCAAGTGTTGCTCATGCAATTTCTCTCAAGTACCAAGTAAACTAACACTAGACCCGCCAGTTAAAGTAAGTTAGCTTTTTTTCATCGACTATGTACAATAAAATGAAGAAAATCTAGAAGTCTGGGTCTCAACATAAACAAGGCAGACTTATTCTTTCTCGAAATGGACTTAACACCCGGATGGGCAACGAACTGCTTACACCGTTGACGCTGCTGCTGAAGAAGCCAAAATGAGAGGCCTCTGGTTGGTCAGAGGGCGAAGTCCTAGAGATCAATTAAAACAGTCCTTAGTAATGCACCAAACAGAAAAAAAAGAAAATAATAAAAAAAAAAAAAAAAAAGATTGTTGGCAAGTCTCACATTCCACAACCCTCACATTAGTCGCAAAAAAAGCAGTTCTAAACATAAAGAAAACAGACAACAAATGATTATGTGGTGTGTTCTTGCAAGGCTGCATTACGCCCAGGGCAAAAACGCAGAGGAGAGTGTCTAACTATCACCCTTACAATCAATGATCTAACTTTATGGAATATCCTTTCCCGTTAGCGTGGATTCTATTGATCAGTTTAGAAGAACAAAACAAACCATAACTGTTAAAGTCTACACATTGATGAGAAACAGATTTGGCGCCCAATTAAAAAGTGGCCAAGAACAGTCCAACGATTGGCCGCGCCAGACAAAAATCAGTTAGACTACTACTAATGTTTTCACCAGCGGGGCTGCCGCATTACACATTGAACGCACAATGAGTAGATATTGGCCCAAACATTTCAAGCATAAAAATAAACAAAGAAATCTGGCAGAAAATGTTTAACAGAATGCCATCTGTTCAAGCCGCAAGGCCGAACATAAGAAAACATTGTAAAAGTTCGTAGACAGTAAGACAGAACTAAACTACGCCCCGCCAGGATCTAAAGTTAGTTTTAAGAACTCTGGAAACGCTGCAACAATCCTACGTAGTTTCCGCAGACTTTCGATCGCTTATTGTTTCCTTATAAGGCCAGCACCACAAAAACTTCGAAAAAACAGTCTTAATGATAAATCATCAGATTTGTTCATTTGCCCTCAGTATTGTTAGGTCGGATGGCGTATTATTCAGAACCCCAGAATTAATAAGACCAGATGCTGCAGAAACATTCTTAAAACGCATGCACAAGTGCGCAATGACATGTTTCCTAAGAATCTGAATTTATCTGACATCATAATGACGCCTGAAGACCAACAACAGTATGACTCAGCCGCCACATTGTTGGCTTTGCGGTATTAGAGCTAACGCCTAAGAGTGTAAACCCCACATAAGAGACCATGATCACATTAGTGGGAAGTTTAGAGGTGCAGCGCATAACAAATGCAATCTTCACTAAAGTTTGATCCCAAAGACATGGAAGCTGCCTGTATTCTTTCACGAACTAGCGAGGTTTATGACTCTCACCTTATAATGCAAGCAGTATCCAGCGCCTTCAGGTAGCGAAAGCATTCACAGTCAACAGAAAAGTAACAGTGATTTCACTTAATAACATGTCTATCACGACCTCTAAGCAGCACATATGGGTTCATTAGAGTCCTCGTGGCTATGTCCTTAACGTCCTGCCCGATAACAGAAAATTTTTTGTAACCCGACTCTCGTTAAAAGGGTTTTGTTTTTTTTTTTTTACCCATTATGTAGTACATAACAGTTGGAAAGGTTTGATGAAGATACACTATTCCGCCTAAAGGCGCGTTTCTTCTCTAGTCTTAGAGGAAAGGACAATCAAGCGACTCCGTTACCACATGCTCAAGATGCGTGGCAGAAGTTTAGATTGTAAAACGATGGGAGAACATCATGACTCCCTACTTATGGCAGATGTAATGTTCCTGTTGGCGGACGTCTAAGAAAATTATAGAAAGACCTTGCATGAAACATTACAGTTTAGATTGCTGCGCATTATTTTCGCACCCCCGTGATGAGTTGGGACGCTTTCTTAAAGTTGACGGAGTACAGATTGATTTATGTCAGATTTACCAATTGAGTCAGTGAGTGAAAACGGTTGCGTGGGGGAGATTAGTATGGCGTCGCATCACTACTGTAAAGCAACAACAATACTTTGATCATTATGATCCGAGTAAAAGTCTAACTATCTCAGTATTTAGATGCACACACTCTGTATGGAATGGGCTATGGCGCAATCCGCTTCCATTACGCAACATTAAAATGTACACAGTACGAATAATATTCCATAAAGGCATTAAAGTGGTTGGCAGTTTAAACGCCTGATCAACCGCGTGGTTTCCATTCTAGAAGTTGACCTAGAATATCCTAAGAACACCATGACCCTGCATAATGACTATCATTAGCAGCAGAAAGTCTAAAGACGAATCCAAGAGAGCCGCCTAAACTTGTGCCTAATCTTCGGGCAAAAAAAATTAAGTCTGTCATTACAGACTTCTACAATTTTATTTAAACATGGTTTGAAGTTGACACTGTCCATCGCATAATTGCTTTGATCAAGCAAGTTTCATGAGCCATACAATACATGAAGAAACACTGATCGTCAAACTAAATCCACAGATGCTTCAGAAAAGACTTTTCAAGTTGATGAACAACAGCTTTTTGGAAAGACTATGGAGTCATCCGCACAAGCGCAAAGAT
Organism: Conus ventricosus; assembly: GCA_018398815.1. Lineage (NCBI taxonomy): Eukaryota > Metazoa > Mollusca > Gastropoda > Neogastropoda > Conidae > Conus > Conus ventricosus. The sequence goes on from CM031606.1 coordinate 32,954,256, forward strand.
TCAATTAGTCACCAAAAGAACGAAGCAATTAAGCTAACTTCAAAACCAATTATCAGTACCTTCAGAAATTTTCAGATCAGCTTTTTAGCATAATGATGAAAAAAAAACAGAAAGTCAAATTAGACAATAAGCCCTGTATTTATATTGGGTTTACTGTTTTAGAATAATCAAAGCTTTTAGATGTAGAGTTTCTTTAGATGACTACTTTAAACCTTCCGTATCCAGAGTCCAGAGTACTTTTACACTAGATAACAGATAGTTTTTGTTAAAGATATCCCTACTGAAGACATCTATAAGACATGGAATTAAATACATAAGGAGCGAGCGGATGGTATGATACATCTGATTATCCTAAAAGATTCGCCATTGCAATTCAATACTACAAGAAGGTTTTAGTAAAGAAGAAAGGATGAATTATCTGAAAGGTGATCAATGGTAAGTGGGTTAAGGTCAAAATGTACATACAGTATTTTCGAGCCAGAGAAAATGCATTTAAGAAAGCAAAGGGAATATCTCGCAGCGCGTTGTGCAGTCCCAAACATATCACTGACAACTACAAAGAAGCATTTGTTTGAACAGTAAAGACCTTTCAATCATGAAACGTAAAAACTGCGAACTAATCTCCATGAATCAACACAACAGTTGTAACAAAGAAAGTCATTAGATAGAAAAAAACACAAAACGGGTGTTTGTTAATCCGAGTTTTTGCCATACAAGCGGCACTGGAGATCCGTAAATTAATTAAAGCGGAACTGTGGTCTGGCGGAATTATCTGCAGTTCTCCTTTCACAAAAATTCTTTGAGGAGCTGGTTGTTTTGATGAGGCAGTTCTCGTCAATAATACACGGCGGATTCATTTTAACGATTCCTTTATTTCATATGGGTCAAACACTCCAAACTGATCTGTTGCCCTGATGCCGATGTCCCCTTCCGCTTCCCCCGGAAAATAAAGGTACCTTACTTGCCTTTCAAACCAAACGGTACTAATTTGCTGGGTGAACTGGAGTCTTCAGCAACATTATTGTTTTTCCTTTGATTGCTTGTACTGGTTTTAACCCTTTAAATTCTTCATTATTCATTGCGCGCAAAACTGAGGGCAGTCTTCTAACCCATTCTGTGTTGCGAGAATTGGTCAATCAGCTCTCTGTGATACTGGAGGAGAATAGTCTTTCGGCTAAACTGTTTGTTAAAGTTTTCAACTAAAGCCTTGCGCTGTGAACTCCTGGAATGCCTCTTTTAATGGTAACTCTATGATTTAACAATAATAGGAATCTCACTTGCCTTTAAATTCTTTTCCACATCGACTTGAATCAAGGCGAGGATAAGTTCGCGGTGCCCTCTTGGTAATTCAGGTTGTATTGCATACAGCAACATCAAAGCACTCTTATGGTGTTAATGGTTCCTGCATCCTTTGTATCTTGAGGCCATGTCAATGACTGTGAGTGCCGTACATAAATCTTTTCGTCTAATCCTATCAGAGGGTAAATAAATAGAAGATCCATTGATGAGTGTCGTTTGGAGTTGTAATTCACAAAGTGTGGTCTCTTGTATTCGTCTAGGGGCAGTAAATAAATTTGCCAATTGCTTGTTTAGATAACCATTCTTTTGGCTGTTTGATCACTGAAACCCTCTGCATGGGCTTAGCTTTTGTATTGCTGTTATTTCCCATCCAAAATCCAGTCGGTGAATAATAGATTTTGTTCAATTTTATTTCAGCCAATAATAATGTGCACAAAATACACGACGGTCATACCAACGACAATAAACCCGATTTCTTGCCATCTTTTGTTTTTTCTTGATGGTTGATAAAAGTCACTGAAATTTTGGTGGGGGGCAATGTCTGACCCGTTTTGCCTGTTACTAGATAAAATGTTTTATTGCTTGAACAACATCTTTAAATGTGTAACCTGCATGCCCCTGTTCTTTCAGTGTTGTCATTAATAAAAACTAACTGTGCTCAAGTCTCTGCTTTTCAATTTCCATAGGCGTCTGTGCAGGCTGCTAGATGCTCCATAGCTTTGTTATGTCTTTTCTCTCGCTGTCATCTCCCGCAGTTTACTAAATGCGAAATTACTCGCGAAAAGCAAGCGCATTCACCACACTGGCCGCCTATCATTATTGCGATGAAGCCATATTTTTAAAATGGATTTGTTTTCTTCATATTTATATTGTCTGGAATTATTCCTTGCTTGACGTAGAAAATCTTCGTGGCAACCTGAAGCTGCAATGATAGGCAAGACAGCCTTCTAATCCTCAAAGTCTATTTGCCAGATTCTGCTGGTTTAATTCTTAACAGCTTTTACCAAGCATTGAGACTCTACACTTAGTCCCCGTCCAATAACAGCAGAATGGTATACAAGGTTGGGCAATAGTTTTTTCGTGCACATTTTTTAGAAAATAAATACATTATAATTTAATAAAAACATGAACAGTGATGTCTACTACAAGCTACAAGGCGGCCTAAACCTCCTGAACTTATGTATGCCCAAGTTGATGATCAAGCATTATGCATAAAAAGGAAAGGCTGTATTCCTTTTGGGCAGCATGTGGGAAAACAAACAGTTTCACTCGGAACGGAATTCAGCTAGAACAGATTCAACAGATTGGTCCCGCCGCAAGACATTATAAAGTATCAAACAGGTATGAACGCAGCGGGGGTCGAGAATGTAAAAAGTGTGGGGCAAAACGGCTTTTTTCTTAGGTTTGTACACTGAAACTAGTCCGTAGATTTGCTCCCCTTGATTCTGAACAAGAATCTTACGTATGATTTAAACGCAAGATCCAGTTTTAACAAAGACATTAGAGTCTCCTAGGCTGAGAATGTTATATTACAGATTTGGAACATTGTAATCGCCATTAATCTATGGATTAATAACTTTTTAATCATATAGATTTTATTTCCCTTCAAAATGAACGGCTAGAAAATCATTCAAAACAGAATCAGGTGGAGAAGTAAACCAAGCCAAAATCAGCAGAAAACACTGAACCCAGGTGGGGACTAGTGAAAAGAAATCCCTCATCCTCCGCGTGTTAAAGCAGGAAAAATTAGCAGAGTGGAACAGACAAAAAAAAATTAAATGTTACAGAAAATACCTCATATGAAAAAACATAACGCCCGCCAGCGCCAGAACAAGTATGATTCAAAGCCCCTAATAAAAACTCCATGTATACAAGACCTAACAGCAACCAAATCTTCATGGAATATTGAACTAAAAACTGATGCCATTTTTGGCGCCATTGTGCTGTTGGGGGCGGTTATTACGGTTATAAAATATATAAACAAACGCTGGCAAAAACAAGAGCCAAAAAAATCTCCACCACTAAATAACAGACGCCCGAACACAACTTGCATGCCAAAACCCGCCAATAACAAAGCATCCATGTTGGTCCATTTAGAATGGAAAATATTTTTAGAACTTAATTTTAAATTTTTTTAATAAAAATAGAATCATGCGTATTATAAAATGATGGTGACAAGAAATATGACATGGAGTCTATAAAAGACCATTTCCATAGACCCGAATTATAATCAATGCGTTTGCTTTGGGGTGGGGGAAGACCTTCCTTGAAGATCTATGCAAGAAACGCTGAGACACGACATCCTCAAATGAATGACACGTTTTTTGAGGCGTGTGGTTACTATATTAGACAACTACTATTTAAGATTGAAAAACATAGATGTATTTGTTTTTGATAATATAAGAACTTGGTTGTACTATAGAGGAAGACTTAGTTATGATCTTTGAGGTGACTTAATCAAGAACTTAATCAAGAACTTAGTACGAACTGAAGTAACTTGGGGTGCCTTGGGATGACATAAGACAAACATGAGAATGACTTAAGTAAGACTTGAGATGACTTAGAATGCTTGGTCAACTTCATTTAAGAACTTTTTGGATGACTTGAGTGTGCATGCGTGGGGGTGGGGCGGGGGTGGGGGGACGTGCGTGCGTGGGTGGGGGTGGGGGGAGTGCGTGGCGTGGGTGGGGGTGGGGAGGTGCGTGCGTGGGGTGTGGGTGGGGGACTGCGAGCGTGTGTGTGCGCGCACCTTTAATTATTTATAAGAAACGAATGTTCAGAATATAATATTAGATTTATTATAGTATAACACAACACAACAACAAAACAGCACACACGCACAAACATTTAAAAAAGGAAGTGCTTGCATAGGGAATGGAAAGGGTTTAAGGGTTAAGGTCGCTAAGCCCGGTAAAATCAAGTACGTCTGCCGTCTCTCTGTCAAACGACGAATATTCAAAAGCAGCCACCCAGTGGCGTTTACAAAAAGCTTGATTTAATAAACAAGACAGTTGAATAAAGTACATTCTGTGGCGCGCCAAAGGCAGCCAAAAAAGTTAAAAGCCGGACGTTGAAGCGAAGCAGTGAAGCCAGTAATCCACAGCAATATAACAAAGTCATGAAGTGCTTAAAAAATTCAAGGCAATCAACTCAACAACCCTACCGCTCCTGCAGGAGCGGTATCCTAAAAATCGATCTTACGCCTAGTGGTAGGCCTGACAGGCAGAACAACGAGGCTGAAACGTGATCACTTAATTTATCTATGGCACGGCTCGCTCAGACAAGCGTACCCTCGCACACAGTGCACGGCTCGCTACAAACTGCAGAGTGGTCCTTACCGTCGCTGCGCACCCAACTCTATACAGGCCATTTGACCCGCACTTGCAGAGCGGTATCTAAAAATAATCTTACGTCAGTGGTAGGCCATTCAGTTGCCTAAGGGCACACTTGAAGGCAATGGAACTGGTTAAATTAGAAAAGTATACACATTAATACAGATCAGCTTGCCACATGAACATGAATCCTGTAGTTTAACAATTAATCAAGTCAATACAACTGAGAACATTTTACTTGGGAGGAACAGCAAAAATGTTTCAAATAAAGTTTTTTCCGTGTTACCCTCCACCTTAAGAAATAAACGCCATGTTTTTAAACATGCTTAGCCGTGCTCAAGCCAGCCCCAACAATCAACGCGTGATGATTGTTGTTGCTTCCCAACTTTCAACAATGGCAGCGCCATTTATTAAATACGAAACCATCTCATCAATAGACGAACACTATAAAAACTGAGCTACTCCTTGTTTCTTTTCCTTAACCAACAAACCATAGTCTCTCACGTTTCACAACATGCTTCGCCTACAGACAACTACCAGTTAAAGCGCAATGAAGAACAGAGAAAGAGGCGGCTCTCGCTGTAAACGAGGAACGGTTTTAGCACACACGCCCGCTGTGCGAGCAGACCATGTGAATAGTTTGGCTTGCCTTCACTGACTGACTCAACTAATTCTTTCAACAAATAACTCTAACATGCATCAAAGAAAAACTTATGGCCTTCGAATAACAAACCAGTTCTTCATAACGGTTTTAGCCATTTTAAAATAACACAATTAAAACACAGTGGCCACAACAGAGCGCTGCGAAACACAGCCTTCTTGAGTGTTGGCAACAAACAGCAATGACGGCCCCCAGTCGTGTCGCGTGATAGCCTCGATCCAGCGTGTCGCAGTGGCAAATCAATCTAGACTTTTCCAAATGTGGAGCACCCACCCAAGTGTTTCGTTTAACCAACCCCAGCAGGCCTAGGAACTGCGCGAGCCGTAAAATTAAGTGATCGGTTTCATCCCCGAGTCTGCCCCTGTCTATTACAACAGTATGTAGTTGGAAATTAGTCGGGGGGAGAAGAAGTATGCGGATTTTATGACATTTAATTGAAGAGAGAAAGGAAGAGTGTTGTGTGTGTGTGTCCTTTATTCTGTCAGTCTGTCTCTCTGTGTCTTGCTCTGTCTGTCTGTCTGTCTGTCTGTTTATGTCAACGTAACCTAACGGGCTTTGTCAGGGTCCCCAACTCTGTAATTAACATACCGCGAAGTAATTGGATAGCCTAGTGCACTCCACCGTAGTATATGGGCGCGTTCAGTAACTGCTTTAGTTTTCCCTTACGTTACACCATATGGGGATGTGTTCAGTCTAGATACGTTCCTTCCCCTAACCGCTACTCTATGAAAACTTCAGTAAATTAGTATTTAAAAAACGGATAAATAACCCTGCACATAAATGTTTTGTTTGTAGGGCCTTATTTTTGGTTTACTTGTCAGAGAACAGAATAGGCGGCTTTAGGCCCCTTTCGGCCCAAAAACGTGGTGATACAATGAGTCAGAAGCCGCATTATACTGTTCTCTATTAAAACAAATCTTACTGAAAAGTTCGTCAGTGTTATGAAAACTAGTTTGCAGATTGTAATGACACCGCAAGTTGGAATTTAAAGCAGATTCTTTGAAAATGTAGTGTTGGCCCTAAATGAATCAGAAACAGTCAGCTGCATCTTTGCACAATTTCTGTGCTATCACCTGTTAGAAATTATTGTGTTTTTGCTTCTAGTTACTCTCACTATGATGTCATACCGACCTAAAGAATGTGGAAATGGGGTTTTTACGGACCCTCCTTTCATTCAATGGAACTGCAGGAGCAAATGCAACATTGACTATATGACTGTAACGCGACAGCCCTCTCGACCAAACACCTGAGACCAATTCTGGATTTCTTCATAGACTCCACACCTTTTTGTCGTCACTACAAATTACGTCACAGCTCTTCACGTACCCGTGACGCCAAATATTGTCTAGGCTGCTCAGCTTGCACTCTAAATCATTTTTCCTCCTATAGATGCAGTTTCAAAACATCACATCTGCTTATATATTTTTTTGATTTTGTCGCGCTGCGAATCTACAAAACTATCATCAGCTATTTTACAATGCATCAAATCTTCATATGTCATCGCTAAGCATCGTTGCCAAGACATCTTTCTAGGGAAGTGACGGAATCAAAGATTACGGTTATTGAAGACGTGGCAGACAGCAGCAGCTATTTCGACCGGGAAGAAATCTGATCTCAGAAGAAGACGTTGCATCTTGCCTATACCGCAAGTCAGCGGAGGATCACAGTTGTTTAGAGCACCAGTGTGATCGATTTCAACATCTACCGGGGTCCGGGTTCGTGCTGCTAACCTCGTAATTGAGCGCGCTGAGGATTGATCCTGACTAGCCACGCGACACAGTACCGAGGTCGTCGCCCAGCCACCGCTACATCTGGGAAGCCTTGAACGTGCTGGTGTCGCCTGCGTCTGAGGGACTCTGGCACGTACTGGTATTGCCTACGTCTGGGGACGATGGAACGTGCTGGCGTCGCCTACGTCTGAGGAACTCCGGAACGCTGGCGGTTGGGGAACTCTGAGCGTGCGCTCGTTACTCCATATTTTTTTTTTACCAGTGGGTTCGAGTACTTCTACTAGATGTCTTATCAGCTGGACACAGTAATCCGTCACTGTTACTGGATTGCCTTGACGTTGACGCCTCCTGAAGACTGAAACGGGTCAAGCCGTCGTAGTCAACATCATCAAGGAAGAGAAAACAGACATCGCAGGATTATGCGAGAGTGACAGATAGTGCTGCAAGACATTGTTACTACAAAAAAAAAGGAAAACATATTTATAATCACGCACACAGACCACACACTCCATTTGTAATTAATATTGTTGAATTTTTTGTTGAATATTGTGCGGGTGATGAGTTGTCGGCGAGTTCTTTGAGCTGAGGCAAGTTGAATACCATCACCCCATTGGTGTGACAATGACTCAAATTTTTTATTACAGATCACAGGTACGATGGTATTGCTCTTCAGTTCTCTAAAATTGTATTAACACGATCCACCAATGACTCTCTCTCTCTCTCTCTCTCTCTCTTCGAGATGAACTGAGCTCTTAACTGTCACAATGGCGATAGTGATCACAAAATTCAGTGAATCCCGTAGCCCAATACATATCACGATATTTATGAAAATAGATTTTTTTTTTAAGTTTGAACATTGCAACCTCCAATTCATCTTCTGATGGCAAACAAACGATCTCATTTAAAACTTACTGTCTATCCTCAATCACTGACACACACACACACACACCACACACACACAATGCTGGCCTGATCTTGCTGGCGATCTTTTTGCCTTCTTTGAAGGGGATTTCAAGCAAGCGGCGTTTGTGGGTAAGTGAGTGAAGATGACAGTGTGCCTCACTCACCGTTACCTAGGAGGGAGCTGGTCTGGTGGCTGAACAGATATAAGTGACTTGCTCCTCTCTCCTTGCCGTGCCTCGATGGTGGTCTCCACTCGCGACGCTGATGTAGTGCGTGGGGTTTGGGGGGGGGGGGGTGCCAGAATTGTGACGTTAAACAAAAATAGAATGACTTGATTATATACGATGACGTAAAAACTTGTTCTTCCAAAACCCGTCCTCGCGTTCTCCTTCATGACTCCATCATGAACAAAGTGGACGGCAATCGTCTGGGACTTTCATATGGGCTACAGGTGGCAACAGGAAAAGTATACACCGTTGACAACTGCAAGGCAACTTGAAGAAGCAAAAAGATAAATCCACCCTGCATCGACTGTGTTGCTCTGCGTGTGGGTCTAAACGACATCAAATCGAAAGAACCAACTGACACCAGTACAAACCTATACAAGTGTGTACTGGACATCAAAAAGCAGTTCCCAAAGGCAAAGGTGGCACTGAGCCAAGCAGCCCCGACAAGAATAAAACCTACAACATCAAGCGTAGAAGAAGACGCGAGTTACATCAGTCACGACAACTTACGAGCCACAGACTAGAGTACCTCTCCTCGAGACATCTACCCCACGTCGAAGGTGCCAGCGTCATCGCCAGAATCTGGCCAACATCTACATCGACTCTACTAGGAAAGGCCCAGGAGGAGACCAGTTCTGCACCAACATCATCCTGGATATGGCTTCTTCCCTCCCCGTTTCCCCCACCCTGGTTTTACTGACAGTAGAGTCGTCAGTCAGCAAAAGCTGTGTCTTGACACTATTAACAATTCTTTTTGTGTTGTTTATTATTCAGACTTGTTACTGTTATGTTTGAATCAGTATTTATTATATATTAACAAAACTATTACTGTAATTTTTGATAATACCTATTGGATTCCATCCTTCCCATAACATATATCTTCTGTTTCCTTCCTGTTCTCCTGTCCTCCCCTCTCCCTCCTCCCCTGTTGTTGTTGTTTTGTTTGTTTATTTTCCTCCTTACTATCAGAATAATACCTTTAGTACAATACATATTATTAACATTGCTAATTTTTATTTATTATTGTTTTCATCTATTTATTCTATTACCAATTATTTTTCAATTATCTATTTATGCATATATTATCATTATTATTATTTTATAATGTTTCATTTATTTATTTATTTGATTATTATAAAAATGTATTTTCGAAATATATTTCTGTATCATGCTTTTATTACCTCAACCTTAACTATCGTTGTTAGCATATCATTCAGTAATACTATTGCTAGTACTGATACTACCACCACTAGCATTGACATCACCATCGCCTTCGCCTCTGGGACTGTTGCCACGGCAACCCTGCTGTTAAGAATCCTCTAACCCACTCTCCTTTCTCCCATATCCATACTTATTGACACCAAGATTGGTAGTAATCTTGTCTTTTTTCTTTTCTTTTTTCTTCTTTTTTCTTCTTCAATATTTTGACCATTATTGGTAATTCCATCAGTAATATTATTATCATCATTACGACTTGACTCACACATTATTCCCTTCCAACAGCCTCGTTCTTTTCTCATTCAACGCCTTCTTCCTTGCGCTGAACTCTGAAGCGATCTGAAGCGATCAAAGCAAAGTGAATTTTCGTTTTTTTATTCGGTTGTGTCTCACCTGAAGAAGACATATGAGGTCGAAACGCGTTGTGTTTTGTCTTGTGACTCGTTTGTCCACGTTTTTTCTGGGCGGTTCGCTAACATTTTGTTTAAGATTCGCTAACATTGTTAAGATTTGTTTTAGATTTCCGCCTGCATCGTCTCACTTTGCAACTATAACAGAATAAGGACTTAAATGGAAAAGTGGATAATTTACAAAAAAAATGTGACGATTTGGAAAATGGGTCAAAACGGAACAATATGTACAAAGTACATGTGACACAGTATATGACCAGTAAGAACATTTGTCAACTGCTTTTGACACTCGAGAACATGATGTGGATCAGTTGATTCATTTTCGGAAAGGAACAATGTCAGGTTTTCCAATGTTGCTGAAGTCCCAAATAAAGATGACCATAAGTGAAGATTACCGTACATGCACCCGGAAAGTGGTTCAACTGCTGAATCATTTCATGCAGCTGTGATGACGTGGAGAGAGTGCACCAAGCCGGACCCCCATGTGACGATTCCACCCGTCCCCGGCCATTGATTGCCGTCCTGTAACACTGGCCAGACAGACTTTCAGTGCTGCAAGGAAAAGAGCACAGGGAAGAAATGGCGGATGAAGAAGGCATCCATGTGGCCGCTGACCTCACCAGATGGCAGTGCACTGCATTGAAATATCATAGAGAGGAAGGGAAACACGCTATTTTTTCAGAGGTCAACTATGTTTCAATGAAACAAGGAACTATGAGGATGGATTTAAAGGGAGAAATGCCCAGAACAGTTCTTGTAAGGCAAGATAAGGTAATGTTGCTTTTAGCCCAGCCGACCGTAACGGACCATATCAGGGCTGTCTCCATGTTGAAGTAAACTCACAAGTCATGATTTAAAACAACCAACAACAACAACATCAAAACACACACACACACACACACACACACACACACACACACACACACACACACACACACACACACACATTTACACAACTCTAAAACACACCTTCCAAAACACACCAGAAATGTTGTCAAAAATTTTCCCCCTGTAAAATCTTAGATCAGATTAAAAAAAAATATTGACCTCTTTCATGAATTCAAAGATCACATCAGGTGGGACATCTCTGAACATGGTTTCATGGCGTCTGCTGTAGTGTTTATGTCTTACATCATGAAGTCCCAACACTCTAAAAGAATATGTTTCAGTGTGAGTGGTACATAGCATGGAATACACCACAGAGCTTCTTCACCTTTTAAAAGATAAGAATGAGTGTAAAACAAGTGGCCTGTATGCAGACGGTGTAAAACTGTTTCTTCTTTGTGGTCGCCTCGGGAACATGGTTAAAAACTCAGGTTTGGGAGGATTTTAAATAGTTTATCTTCTGCGAGTTCCATTCCTCTTGACAGAGGTCTTTGACATAAGTCCGGGTTTGAGGGTTCAGATCAGTGTGACGGATAGACAGTCTGCTCAACTCTTGGAAAATTCATCAACCATTTCGCCTCGAATGCCCACGTGGCTGGGAACCCAAGCAGTTATCATGTAGCTATGCAGAAAATTCATCAACGATTTCGCCTCAAATGCCCACATGGCTGGGAACCCAAGCAGTTATCATGTAGTTATGCAGAACATATCAACAGTACAAATCACACTGGGCAACCAAAAAGTGATTCCTCATACTCCCACCCCCACCCCCCACCCTCGCTGCCTCTGAGTTGGAGGAATTCCCAATCCTAAACAAGCTGACAATGAGACAACGGAACAAGCAGATAAACCGCAATGCAAGTTCTTACGCACCAGGTGGCAACGCTAGGACAAACCTTGCTCGATCCGCTGAGCCAAAAGCCAAGATGAATAATAAAGAGGATAGTGAGAGCATGGCACTGCGGTCAGCAGCGGTGCATGGTGATGCTCAGGACATGATGACAGTTGTGCAGTGAACAGACCCGCTGTTCATTCCCTGCCAACAACTCATCCCACCTCCTCTGATCATTCCCCTTTGCCCCCCCCCCCCCCCCCCCCCCCCCCCTCCCCCCTAAGAAGGCAAACATTTTCCGAACCTCGTGTCAGGATAAAGGTGGCAACCACCACACCAGATACAAGTGTGACGGCAACTTTCCACAGCCCACCAGTCACGTTTTACGACTTAGAAAGCCAGTCTTCAGGTCCCCAGCAAGCTACCCCCGCCCATCGTCATCGCATCTGACCCCTGCCTGGTGGACCAGTCTTGCAATATCGATATCAGCAATGTGATCACAGGTAGCGACGTTCATGGCTGTGCTGCTGCTAGTCCAATCGCTAGCCACAAGCTCACATGACATGCTGCAGAAACTCTAATGCAAGGACTGCAGAACTCCAAGTAACATGGTTACATACTGATCTACGGACTGATCCTTCCCATTCGACCCCGTTTTTCAAGAAAACGTGATTGTCTATGGATACTGTGTTAAATACTTTCGGAGGAAATTTATCTAATCTGTGTGCTTGTTTTGATTTGTGCATTCTGATGGATACAACAGAAGTAGCTTTAGTAGTGATTTTACCTGTGTGTCTTCCCATGGCTGTAATGTCATAGATTATTGCCTAATTTCTAACGATTTGTTAGACAATGTTCTGAACTTTTCTGTAGGTAGCAGGTAGAATCAGAACACATGCCAACCCTCTTACAAATTACAAGCAAAACACCATTGTCACATCTATCTATCTCAGAAAATGCTACTGTGTGCAACAAGGATAGATTAGCAGAATATATGTATAACAGTACAACCGACCTGTTTTGCAGCACTATAGAATATGCTTCCTCCATGATTAACACTTGTATCAACAGTGCACTCCATAAATGTACTAATTGTTTAATGAATGCCAGCGCTTGTATGCGACAAAATCTTTCCATGAAGGGCAGGGTTGTGAGAAAATCTTGGTTTGATGAGGAATGTCAAAACAAGAAGGAAGTTAGAAAAACCTTGATGACTTTTGAGAGACTGGAGATCCAACTGATAAACGTGTCTATGTACAAATGAGGAAGAATACGATCAACAATATACACGAAGAAACGGTAGTTTTAAAACTGAGCGCGTTATTTGCTTAATGCAAGTAGCAGATGATTCTCAGGCCTTTTGGTCTTAAATCAGTACGTATCGCAGTCGCTCCCACACAACTAATACGATCTCACAGGATCAAGGGTTTAACCATTTTGAAGAGTTATTAAACCTCGGTTTTGTCCGAAGTGGGGACCACCCACAACTAGATGTCTCTGATACAACATTTTGACCCCATTCTGGATGCTGAAATTACTGCTGAGGAGGTGAAAAAGGTCATCCAGAGTCTCAAGTGTGGCAAAGCAGCTTGCCCCGATTCTTTGATAAGTGAAGTCGTGAAGGCCTCATGAGATGTAACAGTTCCCTTCCTGGTCAAATACTTCAATAAACTTTTCAGAGATTGTTTATTCCATGAGGAATGGACTATATCAATAATCATTCCTTTGTATAAGAAAGGCGATGTGACGATCTCAACAATTATCGAGGCGTTTCTTTGATTAGTATAGCTTGTGTAAGATTGTTACTCATTTTGAATAAGCGACTCATTTCCTGTGCTGAAACCAATAAAGTTATTTCTGATGCTCAAACTGGGTTTGGAAAATCTTGTTCCTCTACTGATCTGCTAACATAGAAAAACAGTTATTAAGGAACTGTAAACTTTATGTATCATTTATTGATTTGAGAAAGGCGTTCGATATGGTGCGGCATGTTTTTTGTTCAATATTCTATTCAGGAATGGTACTAAAGGAAACAAGTTTTAACATTTTGAAAAGTATGTACACCACTATGAAATCATACGTCAGATGTGGTAACTCTTATAACAATTATTTTGAATGTTTGCAAGGTGTAAAGCAGGGTTGCTGTCTTAGTCCTACCTTATTTTCTATTTCTGTTAAAGGAGCTTGCACACGACATGTTTTCACGTGGCAAGCATGGAATACAATTCATACCCAACGATGTGGAAATTTTCATACAGCTCTTTGCTGCTGATGATATTGCTCTCATGTCGGCTACTGCAGTGGCTCTGCAGAATCAACTGAATGTCCTATTAGAGTGAGCTCAAAGATTACGTTTAAATGTTAATCTGTAAGAAAAAAAACTTAAGTCATATGTTTTCGGAAAGGTGACTATTTAAGTTAAAAGGAATGTTGGTTCTTTGGTGATAACCAGTTAGATGTTGTAAATTCTTATAAATACATGGGTGTTACTTGTTCAACAAAGCTCAGCTTTGACGTTGCTACTGGCCACGATCGTCGCATTCACGGTAAGAAAACTACCCTAGAAATTCTGAAGGTGTTAAGAAAACTCAGTTGCTTTTTATCTAAGGTGTTCTTTAGGATTTTTTATGCTCAGGTTGTTCCTACTTTTTATACGGGTCGGAACTATGGGGGTTCAAAACACAAGAATTCATCGAAAAAGTTCATTTGCTCTATTGCTGAACGTCCCTCCATTTACCCGTAATGATATGATATATGGAAAATTAGGTCGATTCGCGTTATATATCACTTCAACAAAGCCATGTATTTAGTTCTGGTTCCGGCTACGCAGGCAACCACTTACAAGGTACTCAAGAAAACCCTATGATATGCTTTTTTATTACAAAATAGATACAAAATGCAAAATTGGGCTACACATATTAAAACACTGCTTTGTTCAAACAATTTTGGGTATGTCTGGATGTTTCGTGAGGTAGGCGACGAGAAACACTTTATACCGATATTCAAAGAACGCCTACAACTGTTTTTGCCAACGTGGGTATCCTCCTGTATCAGACAGCAATTGGTTTGAACTATGCAATTAATGCAAAGTCATCTTTGAAAGTTAAAATTATTTCGAATTCATTAACAACGAGCTATTTAAACTGCGTTTCGAGCATAAAAAGCCACACTTTCCGCTTTTCGGCATTAGATCAACCTGGTTGTCCCCTCTGCCATGCGAACGATGAGGATAAATTCCACATACTACTGGAATACAAACACTATAATGACCTGAGAGCTAAGTAGAATAAAGTTCAAAGTGCAGGGACCTACCTTACGAAATGTGAACAATGACCAAAGATTTTGAGTAGTAGCCTTGATACTCATCTGAACTTGTCTAAATTCCTCTTTTCGGCTTTGAAACGCAGAGCAAGTTTTGTTTTATGAACATATTTCGCTGCGATTATTGCGATTAATGTGGGATTTCTGACAATGTGTGAATGTTATGTTTGCTTGTCCCGTCTTCACTTTAACAGATACTTACCGTTCCCCTCGATGAAAACAATCGTGTCAAAATTGTAACGGGCCACAAGCCTATACGCAATAAACCATATTTGTCTTGTCTTGTCTAGTCTTCTTTTCTTCGGGCAGACACTCCAAATAAACAAGTCCATTCACATCAACGTTTTTCTTTAAGTTCGGCTCCTACCGAACCAATAACAGATATGTCCCGTCTATTTCTTACCTTCTCTCCCTTTGATGTGTCTGGGGATGTTTGATTTTCGAGTATTGATAAGAATATCTGCGAGTGAAAGAACGTGTCAGGGTTGTTGTTGTTTTTTTATGTTTGTTCCTTGCGCTTGTCTTTTTCATGCGATAGTTCCTATGATTTTTTCATTGTTATTTCTTTCATTTTTCAGGGTCTCTTTTGCTCGAGTAGCGTAGTTTACTTGCGTATGTTTGTACTTCGTAATATCTTAACTGTCCGCATGCTTTTACAAAACAGAGTACGAACGATCTTCTGATTTAAGGAGCGTAAAGGTGGGAAAAATTGTGTTTGCGTGCGTGCATGCGTGCGTGTGGGTGAGGGGTGGGGGGGGGGGTGCGTGAGTGCGTGCGCGCACGCTCGCGCGCGTGTGTGTGTGTGCGTGCGTATGTGCGTGTGTGTGAAATTCAGGTAATGCACATGGAACAGCACCCTCAAAATGTTAACGAATTTACGACAAAAACAACAGATTTGTTTTCATTCAAATATTTTAGATAAGTAGCCGACAGACTGGCAGATAAGACAGAAATGTGGAACTGGGTGGGAACGGGCAAAAAGACATGGAAAAGTAACTTGAGTTACTGTTAAAATACATCAAAATCGCCGAACAGATACACACTGGTGTTGGCTCTCTTGGTCTCTAACAGGCTTCTCCATCACGCGTGCCCATCCACAGTAATGGGAACTCCCTTTGGCAGGCCTAACAAATAAACGTTTCCATTCACAAAATTGGCCGGGTTTCCTCGCCAATACTCGCACTCCGCCCCCCCCCCCCCCCCCCCCCCCCGCAATAAACGTGTCCATCCACAATAATGGTTACCCATTCTCTCGGGTAGTCCGCCTCCTCCTCTCCAATAAACATGTCCATTCACAGTTACGAGATTCCTTCTCTCGCAGTTCACACAAACAAATGTCTCCATCCCAATGGTCACCATGTCACCATTTCTTTCTTTCAGCCTCCCAAATAAACATCTCTACGCACACAAATGTTACACTCTGTTTGGCAAGCCCTTCCTTCCCCGGGTCCCCTCTCCCTCCAATAAACGTGTCTGATAAAAGCCTCTCTATCTCCCCCGTTTATGCATGCGTGTTTGGACACATTTATGTGCGAGTGTTTGAATGTGTGCGAGCGCGTTCGTGAATGTGTGTGTGTGTGTGTGTGAGAGAGTGTGTGTTGTGTGTGTGTGTGTGTGTGTGTGTGTGTGTGTGTGTGTGTGTGTGTGTGTGTGTGTGTGTGTGTGTGCGCGCGCGCGCGTGTGTGCGCATGTGTAAGTTTGCGTGTCTGGAAGATCTTCCAAATACACGTGGCTGTCCATAAGAATAACAAAGAATCTCTCTCTACGCAAATGATATACTCTGCATATATGGAGTACGCACATAAGCAGCTGCTTCTTGTGTTTGAATAGTCAAGTGAATTATCTTTCCTTTGTTTACATCGAAATACATTACGTTTAACTGTTTATAGCATTTCATTTATTTTAAGTACTTTTGTATTCGTGCGCCCCCCCCCCCCCCCATCTCTCTCTCTCTCTCTCTCTCTCTCTCTCTCTCTCTCTCTCTCTCTCTCTCTCTACATGCGCTTTCAAAAGATAAAACGTGTCCATTTATAATAATACTAACTCTCCCTCTCTCTGGCAGACCTCCAAAATAACCTTATCCATCTAGTAGATCCAGTAACACACACTCACTCTCCTCTCTCTCTAGCATGCTTCTAAACTAAGCTTGTCCATATCAATAAATGGTAACCCTCTTTGGGAAGCCCCAAATGACAATCCATCCGCAACAATTATAGCTCTCTCGCTCGCCCTCTCTCCTATTGGGCTGACCCTACATAGATTCTCTGTCCACAACAATGGTAACTCGAAGGTCTACTCAACGAATATCCCGATTTCGGAGCCGAGTCATAACATTTTTCCGTTCATTTGACGAGGATGGTACATCATGCCGCTGTTTTTATACATTGTTTAATATATTCATGTGCTTCATCGTTCTCTTTTTAAAGCGTGTATTCAAAATCGTGTTGAAATAAGGCGTCATCGCAGATGCATTCCTACTGTGCATTTTGAGGCGTCAATTAAAAATAAAATCACATGAACACAGAGAGAAAAGATAATGTTAGTTTTAGCCCTGCCGACCGCAAGGGAGTCATAAAGCGCTCCAACTCCCCATTTAGCGCTCCGGTCGTCATCGTGAGGAAGAAGACAAGGAATCCTCGGTTTCGTGCTCAGAAGGCTCAGCTGTATCACAGAAACAGATGCAAAACTTGTGCCGAACATTGAAGACCTGTATGCAGAAGTGTCAACAGTCAAAAGAAAATGTTACATCGGGATCGATTTGAGCACAGGTTACAGGAAGATACCTCCCACGGAGGTAACAAAAGAAGTGATCGCGTTCCGCACCCCATCAAGACTGTATTAATTCAAGGCAATGCCGTTTGGTCTCGTCAATGCACCAGCCGTCTTCACAACTGCTAAACGGACGACATCCCCAATACATCGGAACGATAGGAGGAGCATATTGCCAACTGACAGCAGTGTTCAAAAGACAAACAAGCGAGTCTCACAGCCAGTCCAACTAAATGCCAAATCGGTCATCCTAACCTCGACTTCCTAGGGTCTGTGATCAGCGAGGACACCAAACAACCCAAGCCAGAGAAGGTAGAGAAGATGCTTACAGCCCCATGATCTTTGACAGAAAAGGATTTACGGCGCCTGCTCGGCTTTGGTTTCTGAGTTTGTCACTGGCTTTGCCACCATCACAAATCCACTGAGCGACATGGCGAGGAAAGGGAAATCAAATGATCTAGAGAGAAGTGAGTCGGCTGAGAGGGCACTGGAGACAGCAAGCAGAGAACAGATTCATACCCCATAATGAAGCTGCTGGACTTCTCTATACCATCTATCCCCAGGACCGACGGCTCTGGATACTGACGTGCGGGCTGTGTTGTGTCAGGAGCACGTTGCCAGATCTACGCGTTGACGGCAGTTATTCTCGAAAAATTGTACTTTTCTTTCAAGGACCAAATTGTACAAGTATTTGTGATTTGGGGAAGGGGGGGGGGTGCAAATGGGGGTAGTCCCATTAGGTCAGTTAGGACCTGGGCCCAGTCTAACTAGGGCCCAGTATCACCGAGGCCCATTGTAAATGAGGCCTAGTTCCATTTGAGCTCAGTATCATTTGGGCTCAGTTCCAAAGACCCAGTTTGGTTAAGACCCATTATCATTAGGGCTTAGTTCTATTAGGACCTAATTCCAGTACTGTCCATTCCATCAGGACCCAGCTCCGATAGGTTTCGTACTACCCGCGCCAAGCTCAGCTAGGTCCGATTTAAGATGAATAATATATAGCCTTTTTGCAGAGAGAGACTGAGAGAGGAAGGAAGAAAAGAAACACACACACACACACACACACACACACACACACACACATACACACACACGCACGCGCGCGCGCGCGCCGCACGCACGCACGCACGCACGCACACACGCACTCACTCATAAACACTAACAAACAGAAATAATCTCCATTCGTTCTCCCTCTCCCGTCCCCCTCCCCTTCCCCTATTGCCTCCCACTCCGTTTCCACGTTCTTTCCTTCAATCGCTCGCGTTTCTCTGTGTCTCCTTTTCTGTATCTCCTGCTCGCCAAAGGAAACTGCACGGCCCCTAATGGTACCGGATCTTACTGGTAATGGGCCCTCTTGGGACTTGGATCTAATGGAATGGCTGTGATCGTGGCTGATTTTATTGCAGTCTCAGTCTCTTCGAACTCGGCTCCAACAAGACCAAGCACTGGGATGCAATGATACTGGGACGTACTGTAATCTCGGTTCTAAAAAGTTGACTCCGTTAGATACCAATGCAACTAAGGACCCGATTAGGCCTGACTGGAATTGCATCCTAACGCTAATGGGCCCTAACGGCGTCATCCCATGTTTGCAAATGGTCTTACGATCTGACGGCAGTTATTCACGAACACCAACGCTTTTCCATTAAAATATCTTTAGGAGATGTATCCGCTTGTCACACAGAAGAGACAGTACAGACACGCAAAACAAAATTTTGACGACACTCGGCTCCTAATTTTTCCTTCTGACAAAAAGTTATCGTGAGAGTTGTGAGAGATGAAGACCAAAAGTGCAGGCTCACGTGCTGCTATTTCAGTAGGCAGCCAGAAAGCAAAAAGCTCAAAACGTCCTGGGCGTTTTCAGATTCTAGCCGAATCAAATCAATTTTTACGAAGCGGGCAACCAGCACATCCAACTCGCCTAGCTAGTGCCAGAGATGACGCTGCATCTACCCAGGCAGTCTCTCTGACTGTAGAAGAATGGGAGATGCTACATTCGATCGCGGGTTTAAACTGACTGAGAAAACATTCCATGCTGGTTAGTTTTAGCAGACAACAATTTTCTAGTTTACTTTAACGTTTGATATTGCTCTGTGGTGTGTGTGTGTGTGTGTGTGTGTGTGTGTGTGTGTGTGTGTGTGTGTGTGTGTGTGTGTGCATGCATGCGTGTTGTTGTGTGTGTGTGTGTGTGTGTGTGTGTGTGTGTGTGTGTGTGTGTGTGTGTGTGTGCATGCATGCGTGTGTGTGTGTGTGTGTGTGTGTGCGTGTGTGTGTGTGTGTGTGTGTGTGTGTGTGTGTGTGTGGTGTGTGTGTGTGTGTGTGTGTGTAGGTTGGCATATGAGTGCCTGTGAACAAAACATGTCTTACTAGTGTGATTGTTTTGTTAAAGGTAGGATTTGGAGATGGGGGATTTCTCATGTTGTTGTTTCTGTGTTTGTTTTGCTGAGTTAAGTTTGCATGCTTTTCATGCAGTGCTTCTTAGTTTTTGCTTGTGCATTGTGACTTGTGCTGAGTGTAATTCAGTGTATACTTCAGCTGCATTGGTTAGTTGGGTGTGTCAACTCCCCTATAGATAAGATGCATCTTAGGGTTTGACTTGTTGCCTTTTGGCAAGCAGTGATATCTATGTTCGGGTTTCATGCCCTTAGATATCAGGAGTCCGTGTATCCTTGTCTAGGCCAGGCTGTTTCAGCCTCCATCTGGAAGTGATTGTGTGGTGGCCTAGTGTGTCGTGCTGTATTGTTCCTGACATGTGGAGCAGTATTCGTTCATATGCCATTGTCTGGCATCAGTGTTTGATGCTGTCTGAGGTGGGTTGGTAGGAAGTGAGTTTCCTTTTGAACTGTACTTTTCTGATGCTGTTTTGATGTGTGATTTTTGAGTTTGTGTATTCTGCTGTTTGTTTACTTTTTCTTTAAAAAAAAACCAAAAAAACAATTCGGTCATTTCTTTTTTGAGGAGGGGGAATATTGTGAGGTCAACGTAAAAATAAGTATTATGACAGCAAGGTAAAATTAGGTAACCACATGACGAAAATGATAATATAGGACGGGACGAGGAGCAATACGAAACGATCAACGCTTTGTGTCCAGCCTAAAATTTTATTGTTTTATTCGTCGCTATCTCCGTAAAGTTACGTGGAGAGGCTGACTTTCAAGTCAGTATGGTGCAGGACTGTACTGTGTCTGTGGGACTAACGACGGTAACAGCGAGGTCTGTGCCAGGAAAAATACTTGTGAAGTTTTATAAATGCTGTGTCGATGAGAGCGACTGTTAAAGATCCTGCTAGAAGAGGAGGTCGTCGAACTTTCTCTTACATATTTATACTTGGTTTGCTGTGCTCTTTGGATCTTCAGTTCGTCCGTGTTCGTCAGTGGCCGACTTAGTTTATTGTGGCCTGTGGAATTTCGCTACCGCTCTGTGCGTCGGTGGTTCATCGTTGTTGCTGTACCCGTCAATATTCACGTTGTCAATACTCGTGAGCGGCTCTGATTGCCATGTGGGGACCTTGGTTCTTCTTCTTCTTCTTCTGGTAGTTCGATGTGATTTGTTGTGCCTTCTGGATAGTGTGCATTATGGATATTTGTGCCTCGTGAATATTGTGCCTTGTGGATATTGTACCTTCTGGATCTTCACGTCGTTTGTGTTTGTGAGCAGCTGTGCTTGCCGTGTGGAGACCCTGTTTCTTCTTATTCGTGTTCTTTTAGTGCTACAGACTGTAACTTAGGCTTGGTACAGTCATTTATGCTGACTGTGTCTGTGATACTAATGACGGTGGCTCTGAGATGTATGATAACGGGTCTAATGTGATAATGTTATGACAGCGGCGCTTAAAGTTCCATGTGTACTGATTACGTGACGAATTATAATAATATGATCGGGTGATGACGATATTAAATGGAAACTACAACTCATCCCTATCTCTCCAGGTAAATGGTCTTGACTCCAGCTCCTGTCGAATTCTCCCTGTGTTTGGAGGGGTCCTCATTTCCAGGTCCGTTCCTGATTTGACTTCGTTGTTCGTCGCAACTCTTCGAGGGCACTTCGACACACGGATCAGTGTCATGGTGCGTTAGGCTGACCCTGAGTGGTTTGCAGACAATGCAGCAAGTTATGTGAAGGCTGCGTTCTTCATGGGGTACAGGTTGGGAGGGGGAGGGGGCGGGGGGGGGGGGGGGGGGGCATCGCGGGCAGTTCGTCAGGTGAAGTGCTGCCTGGGTGTGCAGGGGTTGCACCTGAGGGGTTGTGATTCAGGGGACTGGAGCTGTGGGCTGTGCTGAGTAGGGTGTGGGAGTGGACCAACATTGGAGAAAGGGGAGATCTGTTCGCGGTCTTGGTTGATCTTTGAGTCTGCGTGGCTTACTGATTGTATGTTGGTGTATGGCCCCTTTGGATGTGTCTGACGCCGGCGTTTGAATTTGATGATTGTTTATTATGTACGCTGGAGCCTTGATGATTCATTGAGTTTATTGCATTGGTCAATTGTAATATTGCGGTGTGCAGTCTCCTCGTCGGGTGCAAGAGTGTGTGGTTGTGTATGAAAACTTTCATGCGTATGGAGTGGAGAAAAAAAAAACTTGATGTGAACGTATTATCTTTGTGTTGATGCTGCTATTGGTGTGTCGGGGAGATAGTTTAGCTAGGTCTGTCATTTCTATCTGTCCCTCTGCAGTGTTCAGGTCTTAGCGAGCCTGACAAATGGTGGTGATGGGAGGTAAGGATGTTAGGTAACGTGGCAGGTTAGGATAGCTAAAATAGGTAGAGGGTTGGTGTAGCAGGGTGATGCAAGGATCGTCTCACAACAAGCAGACAGACACGACAAACCATAATGCACATTATCGGCTCCAAAACGTGGTGGTCAGTGGGAGGTGGTTGGGAGCGTATCCATAGCCAGGCAGTTAACCTAAGTTAGCTTTAGGCAATGCCTAACTCGGGAACAGTGCAGTGTATGAATGCGTTGTGGCGTCCACAGTGTCTTGTGATTGTCTCTCTCTCTGTCAGTAAGATGCGCAACTCTTGGTTGCCAAGTACTGGTTGCCATACATCAGGGTGTTTCCCTGGAGGTTGTTACGAACAACAACTGTTCGAGAGAGCTGAGTAAAATCCTGCAGAACGTATCGCTACGTCTCCATGTGTGATTTGCATGGGCCACCACCACAGTCCAACCACGCATACATACGGCTACCTAATATGGTGTCAGAAGTAGGATACTGTAGGTGAGTAGGTAAATTTAAAGCCCGATCGCTCAACTGATTGAATTCTCTTGGCCGATCGCTACGCTACATCTAGCGCGAGTGACGGGTCCGTTTGTTGAGGAGATGGCGGCCGCTGCACGATACGATCCACCACCACGGTTTAGTTTCCGTGCTGCTGACTGGGAGGAATGGAGTGAAGACTTCATGAGATTTCGACGAGCTACTAAGCTTCATAAAGAAGATGAGAATGTTCAAAGAGACTCTCTTTTATACGCTATTGGGACGAAGCAAGCACTCCAGATCATGAACACGTTCAAATAGGCCGTGGATGAAAACGGTGAGCCAGCAGAATCTGACGCAGATTTTGATGTTCTTATGCATAAGTTTGATGAATATGTTTTACCAAAGCGTAAAATTATTCATGATCGTTCTATGTTTAACTCTAGAACACAACAGGAAGGAGAATCTGTTGAGATAAGATAAGATAATGTTGCTTATTGTCAGAGTGCTGAACATTTTAGTAAAACAATGCCACTATGCTGACCCAGTGAACAGGTAGGGACAGACTAGTGATTGCACTTCGTTATCGTCAGTTAAAAGAAAAACAAATCAGCAAAAATATGTCCATTTGTAAGAGAACATACAGATTATGCATCGTGTGTAAGAGATTGGTTGGGAAAGAAAAAGAAGAAGAAAAAAGAGAGAAAAAAACTGGTAGTGGAATTTTTTTTTCTCCCGTTTTTGTGTGGTTTTTGGCAGATGAAGAGCACAGTGTGAAGCACCAAAAAATGAAGAGGTGGATTTGGGCCTTAGGAAAAGAACTGATGCCACAAAACATACAAAGAAGAAAAAAAAAAGAAAGAAAAGAAAAATTGCAGCTACAGTGTGACTTGACTTTGGAGAAAGCGATCACCATAGCACGTCAGCAAGAACAAATCAAACAGCAAATGATGGAACAGGCCAAACAGTTTGAGTAACTGGACATTGAAGAAACATGTCATCGTGGTCATGGCTCAGGCTCTTGTCATGGCACAGGTCGTGGCAGAATGCGTGTCGTGGCTTTTATGGCAACAATACAGCTGGTGGTACGCGAAGAGACTATCGAATTGTTCACAGCAGTCCATCGGTTCAACGCCACAAAATAAACTGTGGCAACAAGTGTGGCTACGAACATAGAGATGAGGTCTGTCCAGCCCAAGGCCAGCGTTGCAGGCAGTGTGGTGGTCGAAATCATTTTGGCCGCTTGTGCAAAACACGGGCAAAAATGGTAAATTTAGTGGAAGAAGAACAATTGATGATGACGACTTTTACCTTGATGCTGCTACAGTGGATGTGAAAGAAGAAAGGAATGCATGGACAGTTGATCTTGATTTTTACGGCAAGTTAGTGAAGTTCAAAGTAGATGCAGGTGCAGATGTTACTGTGCTGAAGAGAGGGACTTCGGGAAACTGCCATGACGACGGCAACTTTCTTCATCCAAGATCCCGTATCTGAATTCTCCAGGTGGAAAAGTTAACACTGTTGGAGAATTTATAGCCAAAGTGACAGAAGAGGACAGGGTCAAGGACCAGTGACGTACCGTTTCCGTATTGTTGTAGTTCCAACATCAGCAGGAGCTAATTTGTTGGCTAGATCAGTACCTGAGGCCATGGGTTTTGTAAAGCGTCTAGAAGAAGTAGATATTGATGAAACATTTTTGGATCAACAGGTCTTCTCAAGACAGAGCCAGTAAAATTGACGTTGAAAGAAAATGCAAAACCTTACTGTGTAACAACAGCCAGACGTATTCCGTTTCCACTTCAATCCAAATTGAAAAAGGAACTTGAGAAGATGGAAAGAGATGGTGTGATCAAGAAAGTGACTACTGCCATTGATTATTGCGCACCAATCGTTCCAGTCAAAAGAAGAACGGTAAGATTCGTCTTTATGTTGATTTTAAGAAACTGAATCAAAACATTAAGAGACCCTACCTTATGCTTCCAAATTTGGAAGACATTGCACCAAAACTTGCTGGTTCACAGATGTTTTCAACTTTGGATGTTTCCAGTGGTTTCTGGCAAGTGCTCCTCCACAGCGGTATGCACCTTTGACAACATTCATTACAAACTTTTGGCGATATCATTTTCTGCAGATGCCTATGGGTATCAACGTGGGCCCCGAAGAATTCCAGAGAAAGATGTCGGAGACACTGAGTGGTCTTCCTGGATGTGAAGTCATTATGGATGATGTTCTCATCCATGGACAGACACAGAAAGAGCATGACGAAGACTATCGCAGGTGTTACGTCGCATTGAAAGTTCTGGACTAAAACTGAATCGTGACAAATGTCAATTCAACAAATCCAAAGTGTCATTCTTTGGACACACCGTCAGTGCTGGGGGGATCAGACCAGACCCGAGAAGGTGACTGCTATCACTAAGCTGGAGGCACCAAAGAACGTGACAGAACTAAAGCGTATGCTTGGTATGATCAACTACCTGGGAAGGTTCACCAAAGATCTGTCAACAGCAATGAAGCCTATGACTGACCTGCTCAATAAAGACGTTCAATAGAACTGGGACAGCCCACAAGAAAAAGCATTTGAAACAGAGAAAAGATCATATATCATCACTTCTCCATGTGGGGTCATCAGTCGAAATCGACAACATCTTCAGAAAGTTCCAGAACTGCCGGACACTTCACCTGAGCCTAACATTGACTTACCTGAAGATGAAGATACGTCCGGACAGGAAGATGAAAATACCTCCGGGCAGGAAGATGGAGAACCCCCTGGACAGGCTGCTTTTGAGCCCATCAGTACATGCCCTTGCCCCTCCAACAACCAGAAAGCGTCAAGATATGGGCGTGTGATCAAATGGCCAACCAGATACATTGAAGAACATTAATCCTGATAGTGCACCTGTGTTGACATTTCTACCACAACTGAAAAAAGAAAGAAAAATTAACTGAATATTTCATTTGATAATTGTTAAGTGAGTTCTTTATAAAAGGGGGGAGATGTCAGTAAGATGCGCAACTCGTGGTTGCCAAGTATTGGTTTCCATACATCAGGATTGTTTCCCTGGAGATTGTTACAAACAACAACGGGAGAGCTGAGTAAAATCCTGCAGAACGTATCGCTACGTCTCAGTGTGTGATTTGCATGAGCCACCACCACAATCCAACCACGCATACATACGGCTACCTGATACTCTCTCTCTCTATATATATATATATACATATTGTAGGTGAATGGAGGAAGATGTGCGTGTGGAAGTAGCAGATGTATAATTAACCGGGATGAGTGATTTCATGTAATTTCTAGGTGTATGCATGGCTTTCATAAGCAAGCCTTGAAGTCGTTCGGAGTTTTAATGATTCTGGACCGTGATTACTGAGCCACTGACCCGTGTGAATACCTGACACATTGAGCTTCGGTTTCGTCGCGTATGATATATGGTAAACAGTGTGTAATCATCGTAGGAATTGGAACACATTCACAAGGCGTCAGGTCATTACCACCATTATTCCTCTTAGGTTGTAGGTAGTAGTGAATTTAGGCAATATGGCTGATAAGGAATCGAGGGAACATAAGGACAGTCTTAGGCCATTGCAGCACCGAGTGGCTGCTGAGGAAGATTCAAAGATGTCAGATGGTAAGGACGCTGGCGCAGGAGAGCAAGATGATAAGACATTATTTCAAACCTATAATAATATGGGTAAAGGGATGGGTTTAAATGGTCACGCCTTTGTTCAGTTCATAATGGAGTCGGTCAAAATGACTCAGGAACAGGCTAGAAAGGATAGGCTAGAGAAAGAAGAAGCTAAGTTTCGAAAAGAAAGAGAGGAAAGGGCAAGGGAAAAGGAAAATTAGAGCTGAGAATGTTAGGAAGGGAAGAAGAGGAGCAAAAGGCCCGCAAAGCTTGGGAAAAGAGGAGGTAGAAGCCCACAAGGCTAAGAGACAGAGAGAGGAGGAAGAACTGAGGATATTGAAGGAAAGAGAAGAAAGGAACAAAGAGGAGGAAACGCGAAATCAGGCAAGGCTAGACCAGGCGCTGCTGATCAAACTGGAGGAGGCTATCAACGTTCGGAAGATGCGGGAGGAGGAGTTGCAGCTGAAGCAGTCAGAGGCAGAACGCAAGGCTAAGAAGGCTGAGAGACAACATATTTCTCTTGATCCGTTGCGGGATGATGAGGATGTTGACGCATACATTGTCCATTTTGAGCAAGTGGCTGAATTATGCCGATGGGAAAAGGAATCATGGTCCTGCCGGCTGACTGCATTGTTGCAATGGAAAGCAAGGGAAGCAGTACTTAGGCAGTCGCCCCAGAGTTTAACCAACTACATGGAGGTGAAGATGTTGCTACTCAGGCACTTCCGGCTGGACGCTGACGCATACAGGCGTAAGTTCAGGAAGATGCGTCACAGAGACGTTTACCCAGCTGGAATCGTCTCTGGTAATTGCGCGAGCTAAAGTAGCTCCCCTTAAAAGACCGAGTTCGTCACGCCTGGAACTGTTGGGAGCCTTACTCTGTGCTCGTTTGGTGGTCTATGTGGGGCAGACTTTGAAGTTACATGATGATGTGGTTTATCACTGTTGGACAGACTCAGCCGTGACTCTCGCTTTGATCCAGAGTGACCCATATATGAGGAAACCTTTTGTAGCACACAGAGTTGCTGATATTCAGTCTCTCGTTAGTCCAATGCAGCGGAATCATTGTTCGGGCAAAGATAATCCTGCAGATTTTGCTTACTCCTGGAATCTCAACAGAGGAACTGTTGCTGAAGTCAAAGTTTTGCTGGCTTCAGGGTCCTAACTTTTTGTCAAACAAAACTGCTTGTGGCAAGGAAGACTTGAACGGTGGGAAGTCTGATGAAGTTCAGCAAAATGTTTCTGATGTTGTTTGTTCTGAAGCTAAAAGGTCTTGTGTTACTTAGCA
Organism: Conus ventricosus; assembly: GCA_018398815.1. Taxonomy (NCBI): domain Eukaryota; kingdom Metazoa; phylum Mollusca; class Gastropoda; order Neogastropoda; family Conidae; genus Conus; species Conus ventricosus. Next base: position 32,981,958 of record CM031606.1, read on the forward strand.
CATGCCGATCACTGTGGCTCAGGAGGAAGGACAGTGTCTAGTGCACTACAGACAGTTAAGTTCTTGAGGTGAAAGAAATCCTTGACATTGAAAGGTGGAGCAGTCTTATAAGCGCGCTGCGGGTGATGGGTTGGATACTGCGTTTCATGTCCAACATGAGAGTCTCAAAACAGAAGCGTCAGCATGGTGATTCGTCCTTTACTGAACTCTGTGATGCCAAACTCAGACTGTTAAAGTATGTGCAGAAGTGTGCGTTTTCAAAGGAAGTAGAAGCGCTGCAAAGTGAACAAACAGTACCACGTGGGTCTTCTATTCTGAAATTGTCTCCGTTCATTGGAAAGGATGGTCAGCTTCGTGTTGAAGGGAGGCTTCAGTTTTCAGGTTTACCCTATGAAGCCCAACACCTTGTTATCTTACCCAAAGGTCATTTTGGTGTACTGTTAGCTCGTCAAGTTCACACATCCTGGAGGCACGCGGGTGTGAACACCATGTTGGTTGAGCTTAGGAATCAGTATTGGATTCTAGGTGCTAGGCGTATCTGCAAAGTGTGAAACGAGAGTGTATGTCATGCCAGCGTCAAGACGCCACTCCTGGTACACAGACCTGGGCTCCTTTACCGGAGTTGAGAGTAAAACATGCACCGCCATTTTCTGTTGCGGGACTCGATCATTGTGGACCTTTGTATTGTTGTGATTGCACCGGAAAGAAATTCTATTTTCTTCTTTTTACCTGTGCGGTGATCAGAGCAGTACATCTGGAACTGGTGGAGTCCATGTCTAGTGAGGCTACTGTTTTTGCCTTGAGGAGATTTTTTGCTCGTCGTGGCATGCCTTCAGTCTTGATGTCAGATAATGCAAAGGGATTTGTGGCTGCAAAGGATCATTTGGTGAAAGTTCTTGGTGCAGACGCTCCTGACTGGAAGTTCATTCTACCACGTGCTTCATGGTGGGGAGGTTGGTGGGAGCGGATAATCAGAGCTATAAAGTCAGCTTTGAAGAGATCAGCTGGCAAGAGATCACTCACACGAGTCGAACTGGAAACCATTCTTCATGAGGTTGAGGCTTGTATCAATTCCCGTCCTTTGGCATTTGTTGGTGATGAAGTTGACTCAGGGTTTACTTTGACTCCTCATTTCCTACTGAACAAAAGGCCTTCTGGGTTGATACCTGTTCTCACTTTAGAAGATCTTGTTGTACAGTCTTAAGATTTAGTTCAGAGACAGGAGTTGCGTAGACAACTATTGCACAAATTTTGGTTGTGCTGGGTTAATGAATATCTACGCAATATCCCACCTTGCAGAGGTAGACCCGTCAACAAAAAGGGTATTGTCATGTGACGTAGCCTCACATCAAGGCATGTGACGCTCCATCACATGTAGTCTAGTGATATGAATCATTTCCCCCATGCCACAACTGAAAAGGAAGAATATTCATGTGGCTTGACTAGTGTAGCGGGCGTCCCCAATAATTGTGAGGATCACTCATTAAAATAAACAAGGGTGGTCATTGGGTGAAAGTGACCACCGACAGACAGATTAATAAGGGCTGGTAAGGTGCTGGTCATGTGTTTTGAACACCGAGTATGCACTCACTAGGAGGAGGGAGGAAAGAATTAGTTTTAGCCCAGGAGATGGCCTAAAGACTCGAACCTGTCAGGACGTTGGTCAAGGGGTCCTCACCACTGACCAGTCATTACCAGGTGAGCCATAGATAGTTGGGGAAAGGTACAGGGAAAAAACTTAAGAAAAGAGAAAGAAAGAATGCATATGTTGAATTGGGAAGCAGGTTACTTACACGAACCTTATTCATGTTTCAGCCCTTCACCCTTCACCCTTAACCCCAGCAGCTATTCCTCCTCTGATGCTGCAACGGCATCTGTTTTCTTAAGTGCTGAGACGGGTGTTTAACGATGGCCATGGTGTGGGGAACACACCGATAGTTCAGCCCCAGCAATTGAAGACCCCGGGTAGAGGAGTCGGATCTCATCGTTTCCCCAGTGACAGGAGAGTTCAAGGGGTCAGCAGGTTTTCTGATGCGGACAGGGCATCATGACAGTATGGGGCGAGTGTTTTCTCTGATGCAGGTATGGCATCATGAATGCATGAATGATTTATTCTCCTGGTGGTCTGGATCTTGGGCCAATGTTATGTAAAAGGCCATGACTTTATATTCTTGGAGGATGTGGGTATTCTTTCTTCGGCAAGAAGGAGGAATCTTGTAAGAATTTATTGATATCAATTCGTAACTTGATTTATCTCTCAGTGTGAAGAGAGACAGAGAATCATGTAAAGAATTTGTTTATTAATTGTTCGATTCATTTAGTAAAGTGTTTTCCCCGGAGGAAAGGGGAGAAGAAAAAACATTCGGTAGCGCGCCTTTTGGTTGATTGGAGGGATTGCGTGTGCGTATGGAGTAAATGCTGTCATGAATGTGTGCAAGAGTGACAGTGTGACAGGTATCCCAAGTGGGTTCGGTTGTTTTGGTCCAAGATGAACGTCGTAGCAAGTTAGAGTGGCCTGTGGGGATTGTACAAGCTGTATATTCGGGTCGGGATGGATTGATTCTGTCTGTTGAGGTGAAAACTGCCAGTGGAATCCTGAAAAGATGTATCCAACATGTTCATGATCTTGAAGTGATTGATGCCTTCAGTGACACTCCACAAGTTTCTGCATTGTCACCAGATGCTCAACCACATGTTTATGTGCCATTAGACATTGTTTATCGTGAGTGTGAGTTAATAACGACCGTTGATGGCTTCAGTTCAAGTTTGTTTTACAAAAGCCCTGTGTGGTTTGTGATATGTTCTATAGTTTTCTGAACAGCAGACCCTTCTTACGCTGAGGTTGTGGCAAAACCAGCTGCTGTTTCTGTGGGTTCCAGCAGTCATCGCACACCGTACAGCAAGAACCTTCACGGAGCAAGACTAGATCTGGTAAACAAGTCCATAGATCTCCCCATGACATAAGTACCAGGTCTGACGTCAAACAAAAACGCTCTGTCACGACGCAATTCGAAAAAACAGAAAGAACATGAGAGTACGCCTGAAGTTTTAATTCTGCATGACTCGGTGCTGAATCGTGTACATGGGGACAAGTTGGGGATGGCATACCATTTCAAAGCCTCCATGAAAAAGAACTCTACTCTGACCGACGTGCAGAATTCCCTGAAAGCTGTCAGCTCCGACTCAAGCAATTTAGACGTTTTCATACACTCTGAAATTAATTACTTCAAATCCAAGAATGGCATGGAATTACGCAAGTCATTTCCAACTACTCTGAAGGAAGCTGTCGATAAAAAAAAATTCAGATTACAGTCTGTAGTAAGTAATGTCACCTCTGTCAAAGACCAGACGCTGGAGGCAAAGAGAGAGTTATTTAATGCTGCCATCACGTCCGAACTATTGGAGGTAGACAACATCTCTTTCATTCAACATGACAGCATGAAGAAACACCACCTCCGGGACGGTATTCACCCCACCACAAGAGGCACCAGCATAATGGCTGGCAACATTGGACGTCGAGTCCAAAACCTCTGATGTGGAAACCCCAGAACGCTTGCACGTCAGTCTAGATTCCATCGTCCCCAGTCCTACCATGGCCCTCAACACCACGCCTGACATAACCGCTTCCGTGCTTTGAGTAACTGGGACATGTTTCACCAATACTGAAGATAACATTCTGTCAAAGTTTGAGTTTCAAGGAGGCGTCACTGTGTGCGGACTAATCCATATACGCTACACCACATCTGCTAAGTTTTGAGACAACACTACGCATGATTTTAAGCTGATGGATAAATAAATTAACAACTAAGATGAGAGACTTGAAGAAGAGGGTCTCGTGGCTACGACTTAGCAGATGTCTGACCTACGCATGCGCTGGTCAGACCTTGAGCGCCTACCTAAAATTGGTTGTCTTGTGTGTGTGTCTGTGTGTGTGCGCGCGTGTAGTGAATGTACACGTATGTGTATGGATGTGTGGGCATGGCCCCATGTGTGTGCGCATGCGTGTGCGCGCGCTTGTGTGTGTATGTGTGCGCGCACGTGTGTGTGTACACGCGCGCGTGTGTGTGCAAGTGTGTGCCTGCATGTATGTGCGCGTGTGAATGCGTGTGCAGAAATGCGTGTGCGTGCGTGTGTGTGTGTGTGTGTGTGTGTAGGTAGGCACTCGAGGTCTGACCAGCGCATTGGGCTAATGACGTCATTTCCTATCAACCGAAGAGAAGTCTTGGTGGTGTATGCTCTGTGTTTTTTGTTTCACTGTGTCGGAGCTGCGCCGTGTTTCATCTGGAAGTTGTGGACCTACATGGTTTGTGTGGTGCCTGTCTGAGGGAGGCGGCGTTTTGGTTTTCGTTCCGTCGTTTCGTTTGGGTTGTTCGTTTTGTGTCTTGTGCGGGACGGTCTTCGTCTTGTTGCCGTGGCCTTGAGGTGGTGGTGGTCCGGCGTTATTGTCTGTGGTCCTTTCTGGACAGTTAAACGGTCCGGGGCTGTTCCGTTGAGATTGCGGGGGTCTCCGGTGGTCGGTCTGTGTGCCATCGTTGCTGCGTCGCCGTGGATTGTATTGGGTCGTCGGCGTTTTCTCCCGAGAAACCGGACAGGGTTTTGTTGCCTTGGCAACACCGTCCGTCCGGCTGATGGAAGGGGAATCGGCCTCATCCCCTTCTGCCGTTGGGGTGGCGGCGCCGTTCCGCTACCTCCGCTGACTGCTGTGCTGCGGGTGGGTCTTGCGTGGTTTGTGGCTGCGTGGGACCTGCTGAGACTGCCTGCTGGAGTTTCAATCCTGCTTCTTTTTTGTGGCGTCTTTTTTGTTTTATCTGCGTCTCATCGATCATGACGTCATTAACATAGCAAAATTTGCGTGTGCTGTCGTGTTTGCCTTCGTTTTTCTTGCCACAGGTGAATAAGTTCCTGGATTCTCCAGTCAGTGCGCGGTTTCGTCTTACTTCTCCCACCTCTTCTACTTCTTAATTTAAAATCCAAATTGTGTTTCTGACACTAGAATTAGAGTCATTGACGGCTCTCAGGCCTGTTAAATTGGCTTGAAAGCTTGAATATTTTCATATAGTTGTGATACAGGACATTGCTGCGCTATTCAATTTGCCTAATTGATTTTTATTTTAATCTGAGCAGTATTTACTTTAAAGTCGACAGTCTGGGTCTGGATGATTTGAAAAGTCCTGTCTCTTTCAAAAAATCCTAAACAACGTGTGTGTGTGTGTGTGTGTGTGTGTGTGTGTGTGTGTGTGTGTGTGTCCCTAGTTTCTATTTTATTTCCCACAACAACAACAAAAAAGGATCCTGCATGGCGTCTCCAAGCTCAGTGCAGTTATTAAATTAAAAGGAATTTGGTTGTCTGAATGATCTCAAAAGTTTCACAACTTAAAAGAATCTTAGTTGAAAATAATCTTCCTAAACATGGCAAGAAAAAGCATCTTATTAATAGAATAAAATCTAAGCTTGGTGAGGGAAAAAAAACAGTTGTCCTGAAGAAGAATGTGCTGTTGATACCTCTTTAAAAACAGCAAAATCGTCACAATCTTGCTCAGTTTTATCGCCAGATGTATCATGCGTAAATTCGTCCGCATCTTCATCCCTATCCCAGCAACTGTTGATAATGATGTGAACACATCTTCCACAAATCCAACTTTTCTCAAAAGAAATCATTTTCTTTTCGCTTTCCAGTACTTCTGGAAGATACGAAGAAAGGATCTGCCACACTGAGTGGTCGGGCATTTTGAGCAAAAAGCTTTGGGTCAACTCCATCGGACCCATAGCCGGTCAGAAACAGCTCTCCTCAGGCAGGTGGTTGATTGGTTGTACTTCCGCCGATCAACAAAATCGACTACAAAAAACCAATTTGTCAGGAATTTTGATAAAATGTTCTGTACCTGATTCACCGAAGGTGTGGTAAGCCAGTTCCTCTTGAAATCAGTCTTTCTGACATTAAGAAAGAACTGAGTCATGTTTCTTCTGTTAAAAGACTTCCCATAAAGATGGTACTCGATCAAGAGCTATAAAAAACACTTTCTCAACATCAACACTGCCAAAAGAAATCTGTATTGGGTTCCAGTGTTTCTCTGTTGATCCTTTTGCACCACCTGTTTATCGTTGTACTAGGTGCAACAGACTGGGGCACACAAAGTCTGCGTGTCGGGCTAAGCCGACTTGTGGAAGATGTGGTCACAATGACCATGTCTTGGAATCGTGTACCAGGGCCAAACATTGTATAAACTGTTCTGGAGATCATTCAGCCTCTTACCTTGGATGCCCAAAATATAACTACGGGTTTTGGCCGGAAAGCTAAAGTCTTCCAGCCACATGCCATATTCTGAGGCTCTCGGACAAATCAAAATTCCAAATGAGCAAAGGAGAGGTAAAGGTGCAGGAATTAAAAGAAGACCCCAGGGCGCCGGGAAACTATAATTCAACCAAAGCTAATCACCACTGCAGGTCTTATTCCTCTGTTCTAAGTCAAGGAATGATGAAGGCTAATCAACAAAACCCGCTGCCCACTTCTTTGGATTCTAGCCCCCCTTCAATCTGGGGCACACGTATTTTACCAATTTATACTGATAGTTCAAATCAAACTAGTATTGCTGTCACAAATCAGACAAGTATAGGACAGACATAAAAATTTCGAAAACATCTGTGCCAAGTACTCTTAAAGAAAACTCTGACTCTTCAAGTTCGTTCAAAAAACAATCTGTAAATTTTGATCTTGAAAAGATTTTAATGTATCTTGAAAATCTCTCAGTAAAATTTCTGACCATCCTAACAAAAATTTCTTATGTCATGACTTCGTCAATCATTGAATTGAAAACAATTCTGTCCAATGCCTGTCTGAACTCCAAATGAACATACAAAGAGAAGTTCTGTCAAACGTTATCCGTTTTTTGGTGTTCTCTGTTGCTGGTATTCTCAGTTATAGTCCTTTTCCTTACGAACAACATGATGTGTATGAGGCCTGAACAAGTCAAACCTACTGGTATTTTGCTCGTTTCTACAATTGAACTGTAGAAGTAAGTGCAATTTTGTATATTAGGAAATTTTGTGCAGAGGCGTTCTTTTGACGTAGTTGTGCTTCAGTTATTGAATTGCCACAAAAATGACTTACCCAAGTTAAACGGATTCTTCTACCCACCTGTTATAGATGAGGTAAAAGCCAACGTTAAAATAAAAGTTGCTACATATGTAGCTTGCAATCTTATGTATCAACCGTGCAGAACACTGTGTTCTTCAATAGATAAACGTTTAACATCTACTCTGTATAAAGGACGGGAATGCAGCGTACAACATGGTTGCGGGTATAAAGGACGGGAATGCAGCGTACATGTTAGCAGGTATAAAGGACGGGATGCAGCAAACCACATGGTAGGGGTATAAAGGACGGGAATGCAGCGTACCACATGGTAGCGGGTATAAAGGACGGGAATGCAGCGTACCACATGGTAGCGGGTATAAAGGACGGGAATCTACTCTGGAAACTAAACCTCCCAAAGAGACAGACAGACCCACTGCCTGCCTTCTCTTCCATCCTCAAAATCTGCCCATCTGCAGGATCCTAAAGTCTAACTGGCACATGGTAGAAAATCATAAACCTGCCTTTGAGACGAAACCTATGATCACTTTCAAACGTGACAAAAACCTCAAAGACCTACTGGTGCGTTCTAAGCTGAACAAAATCTTCACACCTAAGCCACCAGGTACTTTCCCCTGCTCTAAACCCAACTGCAAAATCTGCTCTCTCACCAAACCAGACACCATCCTACATGGCCCCACAGGCTCTTTCACTATTTAACGCACTTTCTCCTGCCAGAGCCACAACATTGTGTATGCCATCCACTGTCAGCTGTGCGATAAGATCTATGTAGGTGAGACATCTCGCACACTTGAGACACGCATCTCTGAACACCTGGCCGACATCCGCCCCATCGGCCCAAACCAGTCGCTCTACACTTCAACCATGCCCAACACAACATCAACCATGTCAAAGTCTTGGCACTTTGGCAATCTAAGAGTGACAACTTGGAACGCGTTATGCAGGAATCTCATCTCATTGCCAAACTGGGCACCGTCCACCCTCATGGCATCAACGTCCAAAAGTAGTATGTGCCATTCCATCTCTGCAGCTCCAACCTGAAATATCCTCCACCTACGCACACCCTACCTCTGTTTACCTCAGACATAGGTTGCAGCTATCATCCTCTTCCCTTTTCCTACACTCTCTGAGTCTCTCCATTTGCTACATCAATCGACTTACCCCCCCCCCCCCCCCCCCCCCCCCCCTCCTACCCTAGAAATGATGTGTGTAGGGATGTTGGTGGGTATGGCGGTTGTTGGGGGTGGAGGTGGGGGCAACCAATGAATAAGGCTGATATTACACATGGAACCACACACACACACACACACACACACACACACACTCACACTCACTCACACACATACACACACACTAATGAATAGAATGCTATCTCCTTTATCGTTGGTCGTGAAGGGAGAGGGGTGGGGGGGGGGGGGGGGGGGAATAGAGAGGAGAGAGGAGAGAGAGAGAGAGAGAGAGAGAGAGATTTTGTGTATAGGTGTGAATATGTTGCCCCTCCCCCTCCCCCAGTTAGTACGTAAACCCATCCCCTTCTTCCCTCCACCCTCATAGCATCAACACCTTAAAGTAACATGTACCAACCCACCACTTCAATCTCAGCCCACAATATCCTCCCAAAACACACACACATACTACCTTATCTCCCACTATTCACCTTACACATAACTTATAGCTATCTGATTTATGCATTTATTATCATTATTTTTATTTATTTATTTTTTTTTAATTATTTTTTTTATTATTATTATTTTTTTTTATTTTTTATTTTTTTTATTTATTTATTTTTTTTTTTTAATTATTTTTTATTTTTTATTTTATTTTATTTTATTTTTTTAAATATATTTTATTTTTTATTTATTTATTTATTAATTTTTTTAATGTTTCCTTTATTTATTTATTTGATTATTATAAAAATGTATTTTCTAAATATGTTTCTGTATCATGCTTTCGTTACCTTAACCTTCACTATCGTTGTTAGCAGTATCATTCAGTAATGCTATTGCTTGTATTGATACTACCACTAACATTGACATCACAATCGCCTTCGCCTCTGGGACTGTTGCCACGGCAACCCTGCTTCTTAAGAATCCTCTAACCCACTCTCCTTTCTCCCATACCCATACTTATTGACACCAAGATTGATCCTGTCTTCCCCCCCACCAATATTTTGACCATTATTAGTATTCCTATCAGTAATATTATTATCATCATTACGACTTTGACTCACTCACTATTTCCCTTCCAACAGCCTCGTTTCATTCAACGCCTTCTTCCTTGCGCTGAACCCTGAGCGATCTGATGCGATCAAAGCTAAGTGAATTCTAGTTGTTTTATTCGTTTATACTTCACCTGACGAAGACCTAAGAGGTCGAAACGCGTTGTGTTTTGTCTTGTGACTCGTTTGTCCACGTTCTCTGGGCGGTTCGCTAACATTTATTTAAGATTTGTTTATATTCTTGCTGTATAGATATTAAGGTTGATGGTAAATACTTCAATATTTTGAACAGTTATTATCCAGATGGAGTGTCTAAAGGTGAAGCTGACTGGATAATGGATTTAGACTGCTCTAGACAATGGGTTATTCTTGGCGATTTTAATTCCCACACGCTTTGTGGTCCGAAAATCCTAATAATATTGTTAACAACGAATACCTTGCCAGTACAATAATCAACGCCAATTTAACATTTTAAATGACGGCTCTATAACAAGAATTGCTGATCGATCAGATCAACGTTGCTCATCGATAGATTTGTCTTTAGTTTCCCCAGACATAAGGTGTAAAACTTCTGAAAAACATTCCAGAAGATGGAAGTCATTTAAAACTTCCTGAACAGTTAATGGTATTTGACGAGTCAGTTAATCCCCTGTAGTTTTCGCCATTCTTTGATACCAGGGCACTGTCAAATCAGGTGATTAATGGAAATTTGGTTTCCACATACACATTTAATATCTTTAGAAAATTTTGCTTTAAAAGCGTTTAAACGAATTTTGAACATCTGAGAACTAATAGGTCTTGAACTTGTATCAGATATATGATTTAAAACTAATTTGGAATGTATTGTGCTGACGCTTTTTATACAATTGTGTGAATATTGGCTATCTGATGTCTTCAGCATGTTATCAAAAGTATTTTTCGCTAGTTTTTTCAATGTGATTATAATACTCATACAGATCTAAATTTATGTTAATTAGAACTGCCCCTTCAGTATTACGTCCTGCATTTTTAGCTGCTCTATCAACCAGTTCATTGGCATATATTCAGCACTGGGAAGGAACCCAATAAAAAGTTACACTGAAAACGCTATCACAGCGAACACACTGTCGAAAACACTGCACACAGCATATAGAGAGAGTGTGTGTGTGTGTGTGTGTGTGTGTGTGTGTGTGTGTGTGTGTGTGTGTGTGTGTGTGTGTAGTGACTGTATGCGTTAATGTTCAGAAGATGACTTAGGATCAAGAACAAGAACAAGATCATGAATAAGTGATCATATCTATATGTTGTGTGCAGTGGTTTCGACAGTGTGTTCGCTCTGATAGCCTTTTTCGTGGTCGCGCCGAGCCGTAGACAACTTACTTACCGTCATTGTGCCGGCGACTGCTGTTAGGATCCGTTCACCTCTGTGTTGATGAACAACAGGAATCCCAATGCATTTTTCATAGTCATGTAACTGTTTCTGGGGTTTCTTTCTTCCTCGTATTTTCACTGAAATTTTATCTTTTGGGCCCTAACTGTCTCTCCTGTTTAAAGTATTAAAAAATAAATAAAAAAGAACATAATGTGACGTCTTTTTTCTGAACTGATGCAGTTTTCTACTATGACGTCAATTGTACTGATGTCATTTCAGCCATAGAGATAAAATTTCGAAAGAGCGATCCGTGTGTATTGGTGTGATGATATTCTACGGTCGAACTTTCTTAGCAGACGACAGAATAAACTTCCGTCTCATACGATCTCACGATAGTTGGTTGGTATCGACATGCGCAGAACACTTAGACATCTCAACGAACTATAGTCGATCTGGCACGACGTACTGATGGGTTACTGAAGACCGTTAATTAATACAACCTCGGAACACGTTAGATGGTGGCAGCGGTGGGATAGCTAAATGGCTTTCAAACCGCCAGAAAGTTTTGACTTCTCAAAACCTGAGCAGTGGCCGACGTGGAGACAAGATTCTTACGTTACCGAGCAGCGGCGAAACTGACAAAAGACACTTTCGATGTTCAAACTAGCGCTTTGATCTACAGTATGGACCCGATGCTGAGAAGATCTACTCAACTTTCAGAGTGAATGAAGAGGATGCTACGTTTGACGGTTTGATCGAAATGTTCAATGGTTATTTTACACCGAAAGTTAATGTGATCCATGAACGTGCAGTTTTTCATCAACGTTCGCAACTACCAGGTGAAAACATTGAAACGTACATTCGTTCTTTGTATGAACTCGCTGAAAACGCAGATTTTCCTGAAAAAGATTCAGCAATTCGTGACCGACTTGTTGTTGGACTGGCAGACAGAGATTTGTCTGAAAAGCTTCAGTTACAGCCTGATCTTACACTGAAAACAGCAGTTGACATGGCAAGGCAACATGAACAAGTTAAAGCTCAAATGTTGGAGGCAGCGAACTCCGGTTGTTGATGCTGTCAAAACTGGACAGAAAAGAGATTTTTCTGCAGGTCGAGGTCAGCACTATAGGAAAGGAGCTCAGCATAGTGACCAAGGTCAGCACTACAAGACAGGAGCACAGAGTAGTGACCATCAGAGCCAGAACAGAAACAGCCAGTATCGAAAGTGTGACAGATGTGGCAGGGAACCTCACAGGCAACCCAGTGAATGCCCAGCAAAAGGAAAAATTTGCAACCATTGTGGGAAATGGAATCATTTTGCCACATGCTGTAGATCAAAATATCAGACCCTTTCTATGGTGGAAAATTCTTCTGGCAAGAACAACACATGCACTACAAGAACTGATGGCAGTGTCACATACTTCCTGGGATCTGTGGAAAATAGTGATAAACCCTGGTACACTCAGTTTACAATCAACGGGGAAAAGTGCCAATTCAAAATAGATACGGGAGCTGACGTTTCCGTCATTTCACTTCATCAGTACAACAAACTGAGACCAAAGCCTGAAATGAACGAAACGCAAGCTATCCTGAACTCACCTGGCGGAATCATGAAATGCCATGGTCAGTTTGTCACACATGTCAGACATGAAGAAGGCTGTGAGTATGCTCTACGTCTGTTTGTTGTAGATGGTGACACAGAAATCTTTTGAGTCGGAAAGCAGCAAGTGATCTGAACCTTGTCAAAAGACTACAAAACGTCTATGACAAGCACATGAATCTCTTAGTCTTTGGAGATTTGGATGATAAACCACTGCAATGCAAACCAGTGAAAATCAAGATCAAGGAGGGTGCAGAGCCTTACAGCTTGCAAACAGCAAGAAGAGTGCCCATTCCACTGACAGAGAAAGTCAGAGATGAAATCGAGCGCATGAAAGAAAATGGTGTCATTGAAGAAATCACTGATGCAACAGATTGGTGTGCTGGCATGGTACCAGTCATGAAACGAAATGGAAAAATTCGGATCTGCACGGATTTCAAACGCTTAAATGAAAATGTCAAACGAGAGCGATACGTCATACCAACACTTGACGACATGCTACACAAACTGTCAGGTGCAACAATTTTCAGCAAACTTGATGCTACTTCAGGTTTCTGGCAAATACCGCTTGATGAAGAGTCTGCAAAATTGACGACTTTCATCACTCCATTTGGTCGGTACTACTATAAGAGACTACCATTTGGAATTTCATCGGCACCGGAAATTTTTCAGAGAACAATGGAGGAAGTCCTGAAAAATGAACAAAATGTAGTTTGCTACTTTGATGACATTCTGGTGTTCAGCGAAGATGACAAATCGCATGAAACACATTTGGACAGCGTCATGAAGAGACTACAGTCTGCTCATTTGAAACTGAATGAAGAAAAAACTGAACTGCGCAAGAATGAAATTGAGTTTCTTGGGCATCTGATTAGTAAAGATGGTGTACAACCTGACCCTGCAAAGGTTTCAGCCATCAAGAACATGGAAAATCCACAGAATGTCACCGAGCTGAGAAGAATCCTGGGAATGATCAACTACCTGGGTAGATTCATTCCAAACTTATCAACAATTCTTCGACCGATGACTGAGTTGCTGGAAAGCAAGAAAGTATGGGCATGGGGTGAACCACAGTCAACTGCGTTCAACAAAGTCAAAGAAGAACTGACAAAACTGCCAACACTCGCTTTCTTTGACTTGACAAAGCCAACTACTGTGAGTTCTGACGCGAGCAGCTATGGCATTGGAGGTGTTCTGCTCCAGGAGCATGATAGAGTTATGAAGCCTGTTGCATACTGCTCACGAACATTGACAGGACCAGAGCGCAGGTACGCGCAAATCGAAAAAGAATGTTTGGCCGCGGTCTGGGCCTGCGAAAAATTTGAAAGATACCTGATGGGCCTGGAAACGTTCACCATAGAGACAGATCACAAACCGCTGATACCGCTTATCAACACAAAGGACCTTCAAGAGGTACCACTCAGATGCCAAAGACTGATAATGAGGCTGATGCGCTTCAATGTGAAAGCAAGATTCTCACCCGGAAAGAAATCATCGTAGCAGACGCACTGTCAAGAAGTCCACAAAACGAAAATGAGAGCAAGCAAAAGCAGCAGATGATACACGACGTTGAAGCACACATTGACCCGGTGAAATCAAGTTGGCCAGCGTCAGACAAACGTTTGAATGAAATTGCAGAAAAGACACAAGAAGATGAAATTCTGAAAGCAGCTCTTGACTACACAGTACATGGATGGCCAGTGTACAGAAACCAAGTCAAGCTGAACTCAATGACTTCTATGCAAAGAGAAATGAATTGAGTGTTCATGAGGGACTCTTGATCAGAGGCACAAGAATCGTAATACCAGCATCAATGAGAAAGGAAATAATGGAAATCATCCATGCTGGTCATCAAGGAATCACAAAATGCAGAGAAAGAGCAAGCTCTTCTGTTTGGTGGCCTGGAATTGGTGAAGAAATTGCCAGCGAGTCCGAATGTGCAAGATTTGTGAAGAAAAGAAACCAAGCCAAAACTGTGAACTCTAAAACCAACACTGTTACCTGACAGAGCTTTCCAAATGGTTGGAGCAGACATTTTTGAATTCAAGGGTGCACAATATCTTGTGGTGAGTGACTATTTCTCAAGATACATTGAAATTGCCCATCTACAGACTGCAAACTCTTTTTCCGTGATCCAGTCCATGAAAAATATATTCGCTCGTCACGGAATCCCAGAAAAGCTCATCACGGACAATGGCAGACAATTTGTGTCATCAGAATTCAAACTCTTTGCTGACAAGTGGAATTTCATTCACATGACAAGTAGTCCATACTTTCCACAATCAAATGGACAAGCAGAACGTGCAGTACAAACTGCCAAACGCATTTTGCAGCAAGAGGATCCATTCCTTGCACTTCTCTCATATCGTTCTACTGCTACAGCTCCAACTGCAATCAGTCCAGCTGAACTAGCAATGGGAAGAAAACTAAGGACAACTCTTCCAGTTCTCCCAGCAAACCTGGAGCCGCAGCAAGTCAACAAGAAAAACCTGAAAGAAATGGATGAGAAGGCAAAGAAAAGAAACAAGAAGTACTTTGACAGAAAACATGGTGCAAAGAATCTTCCAGAAATTCAACCTGGTGACATTGTGCTACAAAAGCTAGACCAAGAGTGCCAATGGACAAATCCAGCCACAGTGGTGAAGAAAATAGCGCCACGATCATACCTTGTGCGAACTGCATCAGGAAGACAGTTCAGAAGGAACAGAAAACACCTACGCTTGTCTCGGGCGCATACAGACAATGGGATCAGCAGGAGGTGCAACGTCTCCCCTACAACTGAACCAGAAAACAATGCTAGAACTGCTGGCCCTACGACGTCTACAGGATCTACCAGTCGTCACGCTAATCCTACGTTGACGTTTGACCAGCCGAGCAGCCTACGGCTAGGCCTACACCAGAACCTCACAGGGAGCGACAGGAACTTCAGCTTGGAGACCCCAGTCAACAGGAAAATCATCGTCCTGAACAGGAAAAGGATCCAAGGACGGATCCAAGGCATTGTTCCACTCCAGCAAAGACGGTCGTGGAAGAATCGTCAAACCTCCCACACGTTTTAAAGATTTTGTTTAACAATTGTGAAGACCGATCATCGAATCGACGAAGATCCAGTTCAGCAGTTGATATCACCATAACATCAGTTTTCTAAGTTTGAAGTTTGTGTTAAGTTGTAGTTTTCCTTTTTCGTTTTTGATTAATTTTCTATGAAGTAACAAGAGACAAGCACATATATATTTACCTGCTTCACTCGCAGACGATTTGTGAATACATGATAAACTTGGACACAGTAGACTTATTCCATTAAAAGGGGGGAAATGTGATGATATTCTACGGTCGAACTTTCTTAGCAGACGACAGAATAAACTTCTGTCTCATACGATCTCACGATAGTTGGTTGGTATCGACATGCGCAGAACACTTAGACATCTCAACGAACTATAGTCGATCTGGCACGACGTACTGATGGGGTTACTGAAGACCGTTAATTAATACAACCTCGGAACACGTTAGAATTGGTAACCACACCTTCAAACAAGTTGAACTGCGATAGGGCCTACAGAAAATCTTCCTTTGCTCCAGAAGTGTTTAACTGATAAGATAACTTTTAAATTATTCTAAAAGATTCTGATATTTTGCAGTTCAAAAATTTATATCCATTCTATAATGAAAAAGCAATCCGATCTGCCTGCGGACAAGTTCTTGCGGTCCAAAACTACGAAATGACAGTTTCTTAATTCAGTGTAAAATGAGCGATGACTTTTGAAACTTCAGCGCATAGCAGGCATCCCATCACAGCATCAAGGCAACAAATCAAAACAGAAGGCACTGTTGTGGATCGTGTGTAGCGCTCTTTCAATCTGATGCTCGTGGATGCGTATGAATATATATGTGCGTATGCGCATTTGTTTATTTTGAGCTCTCCCATGTGAAAAGAGTAAAAAAAGATTTGGCAACGGTTTTTTTTGGCCGAGACAAAGTATTGTTGTGTCTTCTGTTATGTTCAGTGTGTTTGGAACAGGCATTGTTTTTCATGATTTGAATACAAATTTCATTTCTTCTCTTCAAGTTGTCATCAGTTGCAAGAATGTTACTCTGAAAGACGGGAAAGGGCAACAAAAATAGTTTATAATCTGCGGAGTTTGCTTGAAAAACTAATAGATAATGAATCTTTTCATGTGCATCCCTATTGTGCCCCAGTCAAGAGACGTACTCGCTGCCAGCTGTTAAATCATACCAAAAAAAAGTATTGTTCGGTGAAAAATAATGAGATACTGCAGATGCGGTGAAACATCTCATGCTCGCGACCAGTGCAGAGAACTAATGAATATTCATTCTGGCTCACCCGGTCTCAACCAGTTTCGACCGGGTGACGCCAGAATGAATATTTATTAGTTCTCTGATAAGCAAGACGTTAATAACCAAAAAATAACGATTATCTACAAACAAACATACTGTGTAGGATTATCCGTTTTTAATACTAATTTACTAAACTTTTCAGATTTCAGTTTTTGTTTAATCCTGTGTTTTTCCTGGTCATTTTCAATGACATCATTTTCACGCATACATTCATCAAATGCGTCTCTGTCTTTCATGTGAAATAAAACTACAGTCTTTAACTGTTCTCTAAAGTCTTTTAAAACCGAGTTATATTTCTGACATAAAATCCACACACTTATCCCAGCATGTCTTCCACTGAAAGCTAGTTTCGACAAAGCGTTTCTTTTTTTAACTATGTCTCTTTCTGCCGAGCAGTCATCTATAATAAATAGTGTCTGCGTTCCCTCAAACAATCTAAAAAGGCTTCTAAACACTCACTCAATTTATTGCTGGGATCAACTAAAAATATGGCATCATCCGTCCATATAAACCTTCTATCATAATTTGCTTTGTTCCATTTTAATGTTGTGCAGAAAATCACAATATGAGCAAAATTATAACGATAAACTGTTTGTATAGGTTGAGGACAAATATTGTTTTCCCACAAACCAGTTTGCCCACAAATTAATGCACAATGAGGGGTTTTTGTCATAAAGTTTAACTGCTCCATAGTTTTATAACAGAATTTAATCTAATCCAGTTATTATTTTTATCATGCTCTCCGTCAAAAACTTGTTCAGTATAATAAAATCTATGAGGCCTAAATGCGTAAGATTAATCCAATTCAGTTCTGTAAGATTGTTTGTATTTAGACTAATATTGATTTTGTTGCTTGTTGTTATGACCTTTAAATATCCTCACCATTGTAAAGAATGAGCGGTAACTTTATTTTTCAACGTCTAAGTTTTGCCGCAAATTGTTTCCCTTTTGAAGGACGTCACTAACCCCCAAAACCCCCATCCCCCCCCTTATTTTTTTAGACAGAAATTTAAAATTTTCATTGTGAACGATCCCCAAATTTATTGGGGAATGAACTTTTTTTTGTAGAAGCATCCTTTAAAATCGTTTTTTTGTGGGGAGTACTGTTTTTCCATCGGCTTTATTTCAATCTTTTTTCCGATATTGTCGTCTGGCATAAGACTTACATGTAAAGGGCCAGGTTGTGCTTTTCTGAAACTTTTTGAGGGGCAAAAAAAAATGTAAATGGGCTTATAAATTTCAAATTTTTGCCCCATTCTAATAGGTTAAAAGTGCCATTGGGTAGGTTTTCGAACTATTTTATATTATATGCCCACATTTTGCTTTGATTGCGAGCTGTTTAGTTTAGGAAACTTTTTGCTGTCCCCAAACTCTTTGCGTTTATAATCACCATCTTTTTTTTACTCAAAACATACAAAGCCCCTTCTCACTTTTCTGTTCAAAGTCCGACGTTGCAAGGTTTTTAATTCTAAGGTTTTACCCCTTACAGGTGCTAAGAACCCCTGGTTTTTGGGCCCCCCGCGACTTTTTTTTGAAAGTTTATTTTTTTTTTTCCAAAACAAGTGCAGGTTATCACATTTTAGACTTTTTTTTTTGTCTGGGTTTTTATATTAAATGACCCGACCCCCCACAAACTAATCTTTTAAATGAAAATTTTGGGGAATTGAAAATTTTTTCATAATCGCAATATGCAGCTTTCCCTGAGGAAGGCTTTTTTAAAACGTTGGGGGCCCTTCCCATCAGAAAGTTTTCATCAGTGTAGTCTCAAAATGAAAAGGTAATGAATGTAATGCAAGTTTGAGGGGTTTTTCCCCCAAAATTATTTTTTTGTCTGGTGTAACACTAAAAACTAGAAAGTCCTGATGTCGTTGCAAGCTTAAATTTTAGTAGTCTTTATCAAAATAGTAAACTTCTTTCTTGGGCTTGTGTTAAACATTGTTTTCAGATTTGCTTGTTAAGTTTGAGGTATGTCAAGTTACCATTGCTTTTTTTGTGAGAAAAACCCCGAAATAACCATCAGGTTTGTTAACTGATAAAAAGTTTTTCTTTTGTCAATTTTTTTTAATTTATTATTATTTGGGATTTTTAATATTAACCTACGATTTGTAAAAAATTTCTGGAGTCGGCCCATTTTGGTTCCACAATTGTTTCAATGCATGTTCAAAAAACAAAAGGACGGTCTTGGTTGTTATTTTTTAAAACTTTTTTTTTAAACGAATAAAATGAGTGCTTTTTAAATATATGATGCAAATATTCTTTTGGGCCGCCTAAATCTTAAAAATTAACAATGACACCTTGACATTTCTGTGACTCAGTTGACCCCTTTTTTAAAGTAAAGGTGAGTACCCATTAAGAGATATTTTAAACCCCCTTTTAAAAAAAGACTACACCCCGAAGTGTGGTTTTAGATCCGATGCAGTTTTATCGAACCAGTTAAATTTTGTGGGGTTTTGCTAAATGGGTGGGGGTGTGTATGTGATCATCTAAACATCCTGCCCTTTGGTGAGGTCGTGTACAGATTTCTTTTCTATTACACTTCGAGTTTTTTTTGAGAACTGCAAGCACCATTGCCAAATGACAAACCGTTTAACCCTTCAGAACAGAATAGACATAAAGGCTTTTGAAGGATCGTAACAAATTAATTTTAATTTTAAGAAGTTTAGAAAAAAGTCGGATTTTAAATATGGCTTGGGCCCCCCTTATTTTTGGGGGCGTGACAAAAAGTATAACTATGATGGGACCTCTTTAAATTTTTTCTCTTCAGGCACGGTGTTCCCTCGGGTCCATAGAGCAAGAGATAAAACGCAGGGAAAAACTTTATCTTAGACACTTCAAAGGGGCCCTAATAGAGGGGAAATAGAACGAAAAAAAGACTCTATTCGTACTTAGTTTGGTGTTTTAGGTTCGCAAGCACAAACGAGATGGATAACTAACCCTTCTATGGTTTTGGCGCAAAAAACAATACTTGCAAATTTAGGGACGCATTAATTCTATAGTTGATTTATTTTCAAGTAAAAAAAAGGTCCCAAAATTTTTACAATAGCAAGATCGAAAGTAGTTTGCTTTTGGCATGGTTTTACTGGCCTTTGACCCAGACTCCAGGTAGGAAAAATAAAAACTACAAATGAAACCCCTTGTGGCAGGCTGAACAGAGGTCGGAAAAAACGACAAAATTTTGACCCAGAAATATTGAAAACAATAAAAAACACCAAGTTTAAAAGATCCAACCCAAAGGCCCAAAAGCAAAAGGGGGGGGGGGTTGAAAAATTTAAAAAAAAAGTAATGACCATGAAAAATGAAAAAACAGATTGTTGTTGTATTTAATGGCCCCGGATTATCGGCCTTTTTTATAAATATTAACCCAAATATTAAAAGAACTAATGCCCTAAGTGCCGCCTAAAGCAAATTTGCTTGCAGTAGACAAAAAGCCCCGCTAAAGTAATCCTAAAAAACAGGGGAAAAAGTCTATGTTTTAGGTAATTTTTTTTAAACTCGCAAGTGTTAAGTTGTTTTTTTTACCCCTGTTTTCAGGAGTGGGAGGAGGCACTGAAATTTGCCCCCCACCACCGCTGTAATGCCTCACCGTGACATTTCAAAACCCAAGGCCGTTATAACGCTTTCTAATGTGACCCTTGCTCTTAAAAAGTTTTTTATTCTTTCTGCTAGGTTGTGTTTCTATAAATTTTTGGGTGTTTTCTTATTTGTCCCTTGGTTCGAATTTGGGTTTGTTAGTAGCGCCCCTTTTTGCTTTTGCCTTTCTTTTTTAAAATCTTTTGTCTTTGGGTTATTCTTTCTTTAAAACAGACCCAAGTTGGGTCATCAGCCTCAAGGTTTTTCTTTTTTCTTTTTATATGCTCTCTATTTCACTTATTTTGCTAAATTACTTTTAATTCGCCTTAATTTTTCTTACAGTACGATCAATAACCTTATTCTTGCGGGGGTTTGGGGAATCTTAATTGTTTTTAATGCTGTTTTTTCTGAAAGATGGTTTCTGCTTATTTTTGTATTTATTATTCTGTTGCTGTTGGAATTAAATTTGAAGTTTTTGTTTTGGGAAAGTTGGGGGGTTCTTGTAGGGGTTTTTAAATTTGCAATGTTCCTAGTGGTTTTGGTGGTTTAAAATACCAAGGCGATTTCGTCTTCCGCCCTAAGTCTTTGTTTAATTGTATCATGCTTACAATTTGGGGACTCGTTTATCTGTAAGCTGAACAAGTTTTTTCGGTCGGGGCCGGTTTTCACAAACAAAGGCCCCCCTTTTTCTTCAAAAAAAACATTTGGGGGTTTTAAAGTTGGGGGTTTTATTTTTAAAATTTTTTAAATGCTTCGGCCGTTCTTTTGTTAATTCCGCGCAATGGACGTTTTTGGGGATGTTGTTTTCAAAGGAGTGTTTCATCACCCTGTCGTCTCCGCATCCAAAACGCTAAATTTCATAGTTAATTCCCGCCCTTTTTTTAAATAATTAACTTTTTATTTGTTTTATAAAAAAAGTCACAAACATATGGGGTCGTTTCGACCCCTATAGAAAACTGAAAAAAGCCCCGGGGCGTAGGGGAAATAAAAAGGAATATTACTGTTCAAATAATTTACTATTGATGGGTTAAATTCTTATGGTTTCAACCCAGGGGGGGTGATGTGATTTTGCCCGGTCTAGCGACTTTCTTTCAAAAAAGAACTCAAATCAGAAACAGACCCAAAAAGGACGTTGTCCCGAATTTGGGGCGGGCAAGTTAAGAAAATTTTATAAAAAATTTAGGGGAAAGAAAATATTTTCTTTACCATGAGAATATTTTAACCTATTCTGAAACTATGGCTAACGCGAATGAAAGGGGGTCTTGCATTTAAGGAACGGAAAAATTTTAAGAAGCATAAAATTAGAATAGACGCCGAAAATCCTGCAGATGCTAAAAGCGGCAAAAAGGCTTTTGCTGTAAAATTTTTGGTTTGGTAATCGCTTTTTCCTTTTCCCCTTTGATTTTGAGTTGTTAAAAGCGCATGCCCCCTATTTAAAGGGGTTAAAAGCGGGTTGTCTTTGAACTAACTTTTTAAAGAATACAAAATTTATAAAATCAACGAACCAAAAAAGTACCGCATTTTGCTTGTTAAGTTTTTAGTTGTTGACTCTAAATTTTTCAGGTGATTGGCAACAAATAAGTCAAGATTAGCAATATATTATGAAAGAGTGCTTTCATCATTCAACATACCCCAAAAGCAGGGCAGACAAAAAAGGAATTTTATTTTTAAATCACCACAGAAAGATCGTTTAAAGGGTATTTTTTTTGGCTGGGGCGAAGATGAAAAAACCCTTCCCAAAAGAAAAACTAAAATTTTTTTAAACCTAAAAAAACCCAAAAAGTGCAATGTACAATTGGGGGCAGTCCTAACCAAATCAACGTTTGGGGGCCCTTAAAAACCTTATCTTTTCCATTTTGTTTGGAAAAAAGGGAAACTTTTGGAGGCGGGGGGGTAGAAACCCAAAAGTTGACCTTGTGTCTAAAGATCTACATTTTCACGCGTTAGGTTGATCATTATTTAAAAACAAAATGGCAAAGGGATTGACCTAAGGGTCGAAAAGAGGATAATCATTTGAAAGGGAAGGGGAAGAAAGGTTAAAGACATAAAAACTTTAAAAAGGGATAAAAAAAAAGAGGCCACAAACCATTTTAACTTTGATTTTTTTATTAAAAGGGCCCCAAGCTGAAAATTGAAGAAAAACAGATTAGAAACTAAAAAATACAAAAATTATTTTTTTTTTTTAAAAAAGAAATGTCTTTCAGAATTACCCAAAAAGTACCTAAAGAAGAGATAGCGGGAACTCTGCTTTTATAAAGGCAACATTGACCCCAGGGGCGTCTCTGGGGGGAAAGAAAAAAACCTTCAAAATTAACCAACATTACAAAATGCAACAAAAATAGAGCAGGCCCTTTTTAAAAATTTAACGGGCAAACCCAAAAACAAAAGGTTTTTCCTGCTGTTTTTAAATGCGTTTACCTTTTAAAAATGGGCATAAATTTAACCGCCGCTTCGCGGGAACAAAGTGTTGGTTTTTTAGCAACGGGATAGGCGCAACCCGAAAGTTTTTACCCTGGGGGTTTGTTTTTAGCTCTCCCCTTGTTTTTAAAATTATTAGTGCTGCTAGAAAAAAAATAAAAAAAAAACTCCAAAAGCACCGGGCCATGGTTAAACTAATAAAAAGCTAAACTTAGCCCCTTTAATCGAAAATTAAAATAAAGCACTAGCGGCCCAAAAACACCCAAGGATGAAGAATTTTCGTTTAAAAGGTGATTTTAATGCAAACAAAAGAAAAAATTTTTGATCTTCAAAAAAAAGGAAAGGGACAATTTTTCTCAACACCCGCCCCCGAACGTTAAAAAAGGGAATTTTTAAAAAAAAGTAAAAACGAAAAAATTAAAACTCTGCTCTAAACAGCTCACTTAACAACGCCAAAGGGTTTATATTTTATTTATGAGTAAAAAACAAAAAAAAGCCATCGTTATTTTTAAAATTTTTTTTTTGTTTTAAAATTTAAAAAATTTTGATTAGAAAAGAAACTCGCATGGAAAAAATTTAAAATAAAGGTCCAACAAAATTGTTTGAACAATGAAAGGGAAATTTTACAAGAGCACGGGAAGGAAAATTGATTTAGAAGTCTTTAACCCAACAAACGTACAGGCAATGTTGTCATGCTTTTTTCTCAAGTTGGGGGGTAAACTAACAATAGCCCCCCCAGAAAAAGTAATGTTAGCTTTTTTTAATCGACTATTTAACAATAAATGAAGAAAACCTAGAAGTTTGGGTTTTCCAACTAAACAGCAGATTTATTCTTTTCATAAGGGACTTTAAAAACCCGGTTGGGGAGGGACCCGTGCTTACACAGTTTGTTTTGGCCCCTAAAGAAGCCCAAAAAGAGAGGCCTGGTTGGGCGAAGGGGGAAGTCTTAGAGATTAAGGGTTAAAAAGGGTAAGTATTTTGCGGGCCCATTGTTGGTAAAAGGCTTACATTCCCTAAACCCCCCGCATTTGTTGCAAAAAGGCAGTTTTTAAAAATTAAAAAATACAAAACGACAACAAAAGTTTTATGTGGGGTGTTCTGCAAGGTTTCCCTTAAAAGTCCCAAAAACGCAGAGAAGTGTCTTTAAAAATCCCCCCTTTTTCAAAACAATGATTTAATTTAGGGAATAACCTTTTTCCCGTTACGTGGACAAAAATTTATCAGTTTGAAGAACAAAAAAAAAACCCAAAAATGTTAATGTATAAAACCCCTGGGATGAGGGGGAAAAAAATTTGGGGCCTATTAGAGTGTCCCAAAAAAAAAGTCCCCCCAAAAGGCATCCCGACAAAAATCATGTGGGACTTACTACTTTTTTTCGCCGCCCGGGGGACCACTTTTCACATTGTACGCACGAGGGGTAAAACTAAGGGGAAAACTTTTAAAAAATCATGGGGAAACAAAAATTTTGCAGAAAAATGTTTAAAAAAAATTCCATTTTTAAAAAAAGCTGCCTTGAACATAAGAAAAATTGTACGGCCCAGTTGACTTTAATTTCGAACAAATTACCCCCCGCCCCGGTCTAAAGTTTTTGTTTTTAAAAAACTGGGAAAAGACTTTCAAACAAGTTCCCAAAATTTTTGTTTACCCCGACTTCGGTCGCTTATAGTTTTCCCCAACCCAAGGGGGGCCCGGGGCCACAGAAACCTTTCCCCAAAAAAGGGCTTTAAAAAGAAAACCCCCAGATTTGTTCTTTTTGCTTTTTTCATTGTAAAGGGCGGGTGGCGGGCCCCTTCAAAGCCCGAATTATAAAAAGGAAACCCAAAGCTGAGGGAAAAATTCTTAGAAAAGCATGATCAGTGCGTTTAAAGCCTGTTTTTAAAATTTTCTTTTAAAATTTTTCTGAAATCAATTTAAAGACGCCTGAAGGGCCAAAAACATATACTCACCACTCATGTTGGTTTTGCGGGGTTTTGGCCTTCCTTAGACGCAGCGAATCCGACAGTAAGAACCATGATCACATTAGTGGGGGAAATTCAGGGGAGCAGCAACCTAAAAAATCTTCAACTAAAATTTGACCAAAGACTGGAAGCTGCCCGAATTTTTTCACAATTCGAGGTTATACTCTCCCTTTAATGGGAAAACAGTAACCCGCCTTTAGGGGAGCAAAAAATTGCACAGTCATCAGAAAAAATACAAGTGTTTTAATCTGAATAAAATTTTCTTTTTTAGACTCTTGCAACACATGGGGTTTGTTTGAGTCACTGGCTAAATTTCCCCCTTAAAATCCTGCCCAAAAACGGGAAAATATTTTGGGCCCCCCAAATCTCCCCTTTGAAAGGGGTTTACCCTTATAGTACCTGAAAAAATTTGGGGAAAAGGGTTTTAACCCAAGATGCACTTCCTCCTAAAGGAGCGTTCTTTTCTTTGTCCCCAGAGGGGAAAAGGAAAAACAGCGATTTCCCATTACAAACATGCTCAAAATCGTGGCAAAGTTGGGGTGTAAAACGATGGGGGGGGACTATCATGATTCATACTTGATGGCCGATAAATGTTTGTTGGCGGGCGTCTTTGAAAATTATAGGAAGACCTGTATGAAACATTATAGCCTGGACCCGCGCATTACATTTCTGCGCCTGGGATGAGCTGGGACGCTTTCTTAAAGTTTACTGGAGTACAGATTGATTTATTGTCTGACCTACCAATGATTCAGATGATTGAAAACGGATTGCGTGGAGGAATTAGTATGGCGTCGCATCATTACTGTAAAGCAAACAATAAATACTTAGACGACTATGATCCGAGTAAAAGGTCTAACTATCTCATGTATTTAGACGCAAACAATCTGTATGGATGGGCTATGGCGCAATCGCTTCCATTACGCAACTTTAAAATGTACAGCGGTACAAATAATATTCAAAAAGCATTAAAGTGGTTGAGCAGTTTGGCGCCGGGTCACCAGCGTGGATACATTCTAGAAGTTGACTTAGAATATCCTAATGAACTCCATGACCTGCATAATGACTATCCATTAGCTGCAGAAAGTCTAAAGATGGCAAAAACAGAACCGCCTAAACTTGTGCCTAATCTTCGAGGCAAAAAAAATTATGTATGTCATTACAGACTTCTGCAATTTTATTTAAGACACGGTTTGAAGTTGACAGCTGTTCATCGTATAATTGCTTTTGATCAAGAACAGTTCATGAAACCATACATCATGAAGAACACCGATCTCAGAACTAAATCCACAGATACTTCAGAAAAAGACTTTTTCAAGCTGATGAACAACAGCTGTTTCGGAAAGACTATGGAAAATCCGCACAAGCGCAAAGACGTCAGATTGGTCACCAAAGAGAACGAGGCAATTAAGCTGACTTCAAAACCAAATTATCAGGACTTTAGAAGATTTCATGATCAGCTTTTTGGTATAATGATGAAAAAAAAGAAAGTCAAATTGGACAAGCCCGTATTTATCGGGTTTACTGTTTTAGAATTATCAAAGCTTTTGATGTTAGAATTTCTTTATGACTACTTTAAGCCCTATATCCTGAGTCCAGAGTGCTTTACACAGATACAGATAGTTTTGTTATAGATATCCCTACTGAAGACATCTATAAAGACATGGAATTAGAAGTAGCTAAAGGGCATGCGGGATGGTACGACACATCCGATTACCCTAAAGATTCGCCTTTGCATTCAATTACTAACAAGAAGGTTTTAGGAAAGATGAAAGATGAATTATCTGGAAAGGTGATCAAGGAGTTTATTGGTTTAAGGTCGAAAATGTACAGTATTTCGAGCCAGGAGAAAACCATTAAGAAAGCAAAAGGAATATCACGCAGTGTTGTGCAGTCGAGCATATCGCATGACAACTACAAAGAAGCATTGTTTGGCAATAAGACTTTTCAACATGACAACGTAAAACTACGATCTAATCTACATGAAATCAACACAACTGTTGTAACAAAGAAGTCATTAGATAGAACAAACACAAAACGAGTATTTGTTAATCCAGAGTTTTCATATGCAATCGGGCACAGGAGAACAGTATAATTACATATTTTCTTCACCGAAAAGTTTATATTCGGGTTCATATCTTTCCTCAAATTTATTTAGAAGATCAATCGCATCATCTTCCAAATTATTCAAATTTTTTCTTATGTTTGCTTGACGTGCTCGAATTTTTTTTATTATTTCAAAATATTCTTTTCTCCAGCTTTGATAGACAAAATTTGGGATTAGGGGCTGTTAGTGCTCTGGCTGCCATGCCCTGCCCCAAGGAATCCTCCTAGCTGTTTCTTTAACAGCAGAATACGTATCATTTGATTTTTGCATTAATTCCCTAATATCAGAACACGCCTTAAATGATTCTTGTATTAATTCTAAGGCCTCTTTATTTATCATTCTTGCTTCCGTTCCACGTTCTTTCTTTTGGGCTTCCATTTTAGACTTAAATATATTTTATGTAAATTAATTAAAGCGGAACTGTGTCTGGCGGGATTATCTGCAGTTCTTCCTTTACAAAAGATCTTTGAGGAGCTGGTTGTTTCGTTGTGTCAGTTTCTCGTAAATAATACACGGGCAGATTCATTTTTACAATTCTTTTATTTCATATGGATCGACACTCCAAACTGGATCGGTTGCCCTGATGCGAGTATCCCCTTCTGCTTCCCCCGGCAAATAAAGGTACCTTACTTTTAAACCAAACGGTAATAGTTTGCTGGTTGTACTGGAGTCCCCTTCAACAGCATTTATTATTTGTTTTTGATTGCCTGTACTGGTTTTAGACCTTTAAATTCTTCATTATTCATTGCACGTAGAACTGAGGGCAGTCTTCTAACCCATTCTGTGTTGCGAGAATTGTCAATAAGCTCTCTGTGATACTGGTAGGAGAAAAGTCTTTCAGCTAACTGTTTGTTAAAGTTTTCAACTAAAGCCTGTGATCTGTGAACTCCGGAATGCCTCTTTTAATGGTAACTCTATGTTTTAACAATAATTGATTCACTCGGCCTTTTAAATTCTTTTCCATCATCGACTTGAATCATGCGAGGATAAGTTAAGGGGCCTCGTTGGTATATTAGTTGTATAGCAACAGCAACAGCAGAAGCACTCTTTTGTGTTAACGGTTCCGCATCTTTGTATCTTGAAGCTACGTCAATGACTGTAAGTGCGTACTTAAATCTTTTTCATCTAATCGTATCATGGGGTAAATATAGAAGATCCATTTGATGGGTGTCGTTCGGCGTTGTATTCACAAAGTGTGGTCTCTGTATTCGTCTAGGTGCAGGTAAATAAATTTGCCAAATCGCTTGTTTAGATAACCATTCCTTCGCTGTTTGTTCACTGACTCCAGCTGCTTGGCTTAGCTTTTTGATTGCTGTTATTCCCTTCCAATATCCTTTTGGTGAATAATAGATTTTGTTCATTTTTTATTCAGCCAATATTATGCGCAACAAAATACACAACGGTCATGCCAAAGACGATAAACGCGATTTCTTGCATCTTTTGTTTTTCTGATGGATGATAAAAGTCGCTGAAGTTTGGTGGGGGCAATGTCTCGATTGGTTTGCCCGTTACTAGATAATACTCTTTTATTGCTTGATCAACATCTTTAAACGTGTAAGCTGCATGGCCCTGTTTTTTCAGTTTGTTATTAATAAAATCTAACTGCTCAATTCTCTGCTTTTCATAGCGATCTTGTGCTGCGGCTAGTTGCTCCACAGCTTTGTTATGTCTTTTTCTCTCACCGTCATCCCGTAGTTTACTAAATGCGTAATTACTTCCGCTAAAAGCAAGCGCATTCACCACTGCGCCACCTATCATCATTACGAGTGAAGCCATTTTTTATAAATGTTTTTTTCTTTTACATATTTATATTCTCTGGAATTATTTCTTGCTTAACTAGAAAATCTTTCGTAGCGAACAAAGCTGCAATAATAGCAATCAGTTTTGCTGAATCCTCAAAGTCTAGCTTGCCAAGATCTGCCGGTTTTATTTTTAACAGGCTTTTACCAAGCATTGTGTATCCTACACTTAGACCTCCAATAACAGCAGAATGGTATACAAGGTTGGCGACAGTTTTTTCGGTGCTCATTTAAAAAATAAAATAATTATAATTAATAAAAAACATGAACAGCGATGATCTGCTAGAGCTACAAAGCGGCCTAAACCGTCTTGGGCTTACAAATGAAGAAGTTGATGACCAAGCTATTATGCCCAAAAAGGAAAGGCTGTATTCTTTGGCAGCATGTGGAAAAACAAAACAGTTCCTCGGAACTGAATTCAGCCTAGAACAGATTCAACAGATGTCGCCACAAGACATTTTAAAGTATCACAACAGGTATGAAGCGCAGCTGGGGTCTAGAATGGTAAAAAGTGTCGGGCAAACGGTTCTTAGTTTGTACACTAAACTAGTCAGTAAATTTGCTCCCATTGATTCTGAACAAGACTTTATGTATGATTTAACGCAGGATCCAGTTTTAACAAAATCATTAGAGTCTCTAAGCTGTGATCTATATTACAGATTTGGAACATTGTTATCGCCATTAATCATGGGATTAATTACTTTTAATCATATAGATTTTATTTCCCTTCAAAATGAACAAGCCAGAAAATCAGCAGAATCAGGAAACATTGAATCAGGTGGAGAAAGTAACCAAGCCAGAAAATCAGCAGAATCAGAAAACACTGAATCAGGTGGAAACCAGTGAAAAGCATCCTCATCCTGGGCGTGTTAAAGCAGGAAGAAAATTAGCAGAGTGGAACAGACAAAAAAATTAATGTTACAATCACAGAATATAACTCATAATGAAAACATAACACCGCCAACGCCAGAACAAGTTGATTCAATGCCAGCTATAAAAACTCCATGCGATTCAAGGCCTACAGCACCAAAGTCTTCATGGAATATTGAACTTAAAACTGTTGCCATTTTTGGCGCCCTTGCTGCTGCTGGGGGTGGTTATTACGGTTATAAAATATATAAACAATGGCAACAAAAACAAAAGCAGTCAAAACAACCTGAACCACTAAATACAGAAGACAAAAACATGCCAAAACCGCCAACAACAAAAGATCGTTTTGATCCATTTGAAATGTAATAATATTTTAAGAACTTAATTTTAAAAATTTTTTGATAAAAATAGATCATGGCGTATTATAAAATGATGGAGTCAATAAATAAAGACATGGAGTCTATAAAAGACATTTCATAGACCAGAATTGTAATCAATGCGGTTGCTTAGGATGTAAGAACTTCATTAAAATCTGTGCTAACCGATCTTGCGCAGAGAACGCTGAGCAAAATATTCTCAGCGATGACGCGTTTTTTGAGGCGTGTGTGTACTATATTAGACATCTACTATTTAAGATTAAAAACATAGATTGTGTTGTTTTTTTTTGACAATAATAAGATAACTTGAATAAGAACTTGGTTGTACTTAGAGGATGACTTAATTACGATCTTGAGGTGACTTGAGTAAGAACTTGATTAAAAACTTGATTAAGAACTTGAGTAAGAACTTGATTAAAAACTTGATTAAGAACTTGAGGTGACTAATCAAGACCTTAATTAAGAACTTAGAGGTGACTTAATTAAGAACTTAAAGGTTACTTGATTAAGAACTTAGAACGACTTGATGGCAACTTGATGAAACGTAAAATAAAAACACAATCCATTGTCACATTCTTTTCCTTGGGAGACAACTCTCCTTCTCTTATTCTAAAGGGTTGCTTTCCTTCGTGCAAACCCTTCAATTATTGGCTTACAAAATTGCAGAGCTGGGGCAGCACACTCGCGGAGTATCTAAACAAAAGAAAATCAGGCAGGCCCAGTTCTTTACAGTGGATTTAGTTCCACTAGGCATGCGCAGTAGATTTAGTTCCACTAGGCATGCGCAGTGGACTTACTTCCACTAAGCATGCGCAGTGGATTTAGTTCCACTAGGCATGCGCAGTGGATTTAGTTCCACTAGGCATGCGCAGTGGACTTACTTCCACTAAGCATGCGCAGTGGATTTAGTTCCACTAGGTATGCGCAGTGGATTTAGTTCCACTAAGCATGCACAGTGGATTTAGTTCCACTAGGCATGCGCAGTGGATTTAGTTCACTAGGCATGCGCAGTGGATTTAGTTCCACTAGGCAAAGCTAAGCTGAACGTTGTTGTAATAATTAAACTAGTCTGTTGCTGAGAATAATCTAAAAGGTTTTAATGAACTACTTGTGATTCACAAATTTCCTTATTTAATTCTTGCGAAGAAGGACTACCTAATAATTCTACTTTTCACAAGAAGAAACACTCACCCGACATGAAATCAAACATCAGAAACACAGTTTTAAAATCAAACACTTTTTCCAGCACGTCTTGGTCGCTCAACACCGCCAAAAAAATGACAAGACAGGGTTGGGGGGCGTTCGTCATGTAGTATAAGACCTTGCCAAGTCAGAAGACTAACACGGCAAATTAAGTAATCAGATGTCGACCTAATGACAGACCTCGGCAGTATTCTGATAGTGCGGATTCCTTAGGCAGGCCGACAATTAGCAATTAAAGGCTTACCTGCTCCCACCGTTTGTGTATGGGGTGCGTTCAGCGACTGCTGCTTTTCCCTACAGTACTCTATGGGGTATGTTCAGCCACAGCTGCTTTCCCCTACGTTACTCTCTGGAAAGTTTGTAGATAATCGTTATTTTTTGGTTATTGAAGTGTTACTTGTCAGAGAACTAATAAATATTCATTCTGGAGTCGCCCAGTCGAAACTTGTTGAGACCGGGTGAGCCAGAATGAATATTTATTAGTTCTCTAGTGCAGAAAAGAAAAACACTGCTTCAACTGTAAAGGAGACCACTCTGCAGCATTTCTTGGCTGCCCAGCGAAGAGGATTGCCAGAGAAGCAAACAAATTGAAATCACAAACATGGATGTCATTTCATGACGCGCTGAAACAGGCCAAGACTAAACTAACCTCCAAAGATCATTCCAGGCTATATCATATGCACAGGCTGGTTTGCATTTCTATAAAAAAATAAAAATAAAAAAAAAAAACCAGGCGCATTGCACGCAGACTGAACTCAATTGCTCCATAGTCTCAACACAAACCGAACGTGTGCGTGTGCGAGAGGACAAGAGAGATACCACCCAGGCAACTGAAAAGGAAGAAGAAAGAATAATGCACAAGAATTTGTTTCTGATAAGGTATGTTGTATTAATTATGAGTAAATGCTGTTTTTATCATAGGATGTCATGAATTGTGAGTCTGGTATGTGTTAACGCACAGTACAAGAGAGCTACCTTTTTTCCCTCCAAGAACCCACTTTTTTTTAAACGCTGGGCAGAATGAAACTAGAAAATGCATATCAGTTCAATCAATTGTGATTAGTGTATCTGTGCTAAGATAACATTAAAAGCAAAATTAAATACAAAAAAGTTAGATTTTTCAATTTTTAGCGCCCTGAACAGCCATTAAACACGCCAATATATATCTGACTGGGGATAAAAATCAATTACTAAAGTGTTTGCAATGATTATTTTGATGGTTTCCCACATGTTCATATGTTTACAGCGAAATTAAACTTTGGTTGCTAAGGAAAAATGGTTGGAGAAAGTAAGGAAACTTTAAAGCCATTTTTCTTAAGATGGCTACCGTGTTAATGGGACACTTTGAACAGTAATAACTTTTTCATTTTTTTGCATACAGAAATTTTTTATATATCAGTGGAAAGGTCTTTTTCTCTTCTTTCTGTTGATATGCATATCTTGATAAGTTCAAAATTCGACTTATCTATCATTTTGTGGGAGTTAGTCACAATATCATATCATACCATATATCGGTGGCATATTAGGCAGTTTCAGCCTTTAGTCTGCTCAATGTGGATAATTATATGGTTTTAGCGAGATAAGATAAGATAATGTTGCTTATAGCCCAGCCGACCGCAAAGGGCCACATCAGGGCTGTCACACGTTAAAATCAACTCACCAGTCATATAAAAAAAAAAATAAAAATAAAAAAAAACACTTTCATACATCTCATTAAATGACATCGTCTACAAACGCACCAGAAACTTTGTTAAAAATCTTTCTTCCGTAAAATCTTAAATCAGATGAAAAATGTTAATCTCTCTCAAAAACTCAAGGATCACATCAGGCGGGACATCCCTGAACAGGATCTTCATGGACTCCGCTGTAAAATGTTTGTGTCTCACATCGTGCAAGTCCCAACACTCTAAAAGAACATGTTTCATTGTGAGTGGCGCATGACATGGAATGCACCACGGAGCTTCTTCACTCTTTAAAAAGGTAAGCATGGGTAAAATACGAATGGCGGTGTGCAGCCGGCACAGAACCGTTTCCTCTTTGCGACTCCCGACGTGGATGGGAGGAAGTCCTTAAGGTTTGGACGGATCTGAAAGAGTTTGTTACTCGTCTGTGTGTTCCATCCTCTGCCAGAGGTCTCTCACATAATCGTTAATTTTGGGTTGCACATCTGAACAGGGGATATAAATGTTGGACAGTTTCTCTCTTGTGGCGTTCTTGGCTAAACGATCAACCATTTCGTTCCCGCCGATGCCAACATGACAGGAACCCAAGCAAGAGTAATGTTGTAACCGTCCGCCTTCAAGTTGCTAAAAAAGTTCAAAAAAAAGTAAAAGTTCTGGATGCTGAAGGTTGCGGCCAGCTATAGCTCCAAAGCTGACAGCGAATCCGACAGAACCAGAAAGTCCCTCTTCGAAGATTGTGATATTATCTTCAAAGCCAAACCAGAGCAGTAAGTTCAGCAGAATATACAGAAGCATCTGAATGAATATGTTTCAACAGTATCTGAGAAGGAGCCCAGGGCAGTAGGCTGCACAGGCCACTCCATCTTCAGACTTGGAACCGTCAGTGAAAACTTTTTGATAGGATGGGAATTTGGAACAGAGCTCAGATACAAAGCCTTGTACGCCAGAGAGCTGGTAGACTCTTTGCGAAAAGCTGCAAGATCGAAATGAATCTCTGGCGTGAAGAAGGTCCACGGAGGTTGATCCGGAAACTTAGAAAAATCCGACACAAACTCCTAGGTCTAGACCTGCATTCCGCACGTGAGGCTGCATACGAAGACCAAACGGCGGAATACAGTTAGGGTTGGTTTCGAATTTGTTTTGAAACTGAGGGTCAAAGACACAGTCATAGGCAGGATTCTGCGGTTCTGAGAACAGTCTGATTTAGCGAGAATATTTTCTTATTCTCGCACTTTTATAAAGCATGCTGTGTGTGTGTGTGTGTGTGTGTGTGTGGGGGGGGGGGGGGGTAATGCAAATCAATATTTGTTTGAAACATAAGGTGTATCAGCGTTTATCAAGACAATTTTGAAAGTGTTAACAGTTTCTGCTCCAACAACATTGACTGGCAAGTTATTCCATATTATTAACAATTATGTTAGTGAAAAAGTTTGCTGCTTTTGAAGTTTTAGTAATTTGTGTGTGTGTGCGTGTGTGTGTGTGTGTGTGTGTGTGTGTGTGTGTGTGTGTGTGTGTGTTAGTTTGAACAGGTGCCGTCTAGTTGTAGATTCTGTATTCAACTGAAATAATCTGCCAGTGGTTTTAATATCATAAAATCCATGTGTAAGTTTAAATCATGTCGCCACGTAGGCGCCTGTATTCCAAACTTGGTAATTTTAAAAACTGAAGCCTTTGTTCATATGAATACTTCTGCAGTCCACTAATCTCTTTTGTAAATCTTCTCTGAATATCTTCGATGGGATTACTGTGTTTTTTTTAAATTTGTTGTCCATACAGCATTGCCATATTCAATAACTGGTCTGACTAGTGTTTTAAATAATGGAACCATTACTTCACTATCTTTGCACTGAACATTACCTACAATCATCCTATTTGCTCTTTTAATGGTTTCATTGACGTGTTTATCAAATGATGGTGGTGCCTTTTTCACGTGCAACAGTCACAAGAGATTTCCTGATCAAGCTGCATGTAATATGAGGAACATACCAGCCGCCATGGCGAAGTGGTTAGCGTCGCGGACTCCCAGCTGGGAGGTCGTGGGTTCGAATCCATCAGAGTCATGTGGGTTTTTCTGCCCCGACCGGCTCCTACCAGAGTTGAGTTTGCTGGGACTCAGTTGGGAAGACTGGGACCACACAGTCGAGCTTCATCCACTTAATGGATGAGTTTCTGAGAGTGTTGCTCAAATTTCCTGACCGACACTGCAGGTGCCTGTATATCTCGGGCCTGGTTGACGCCGGGATATATTATGAAAGGAAGCGTAGAGTACAGCCCTGCCATGTAGTCTCAGACCGAAATGGAAATCCGTTAGCATCATCTTAATCATCCTCATTCTCATCGATCAGCATATAAAAAAATGTCTCAAGTTCTGTGGCCCTTCATGCCCTGCTCTCATGGTGACCTCAGTTTCGATGTCCTCTCCACGTCTGTGGCCTTGGTTTGGTTCCGTCGGGGTCACCGGTATCGGCGAGACCATGGGGGCGGTCGTTGGACGGACGTGGTGGCGCCTCGGAGGGAGAGCTCACTCACGCGGCTCCGCGACTAAGCAATTATTGTCATCAGTAGGGGGCTTAGTAGGTGGTGTCCTGCGTGTGTTAGATCAGAACAGGCGCCACTGAACACCACGAAGTGACTCGGCAGCAGTGCAGTGTTTCCTCCTGTGGGTTGCCTCTTGACGGCTTGACATTGACTGCCCCTGTGGATTGCCGGTGCCGGGGCTGCGGCGGGGCGACCGGGCTGTGGCTGTGGACAGGGTGTCGGAATGAGCGGCGTGGGTACACTGCCTCTGAGGTGGTGCAGAGGTTGGGACAGCAAAAAAAAAAAAAAAAAAAAAAAAAAAAAGAATAAATAAGGGTCTATTATCACTCCTAGGACATTTTCAGCATTTGTCTCTTTAAGCAATACACTTTATATAATAATCATACCTAGGATTATTTTTTACCTGCATGAAGAACTTTACACTTCGTATTATCAAACTTAATCTGCCAGGCATTTGTCCATGCAACAAATTCATCAATACTCTTCTGTAATTCGGTGGAATTATCAACTGTCTCTATGGAGGTGTAAACTTTTGTATTATCAACAAAGAGTTTGACAGACAAAATCGGGATTTGCGTTTGACCCGTGGGCAACGTTTGATCCGTGGGCATGTGTTTGTTTGATCAGATCCTTCTTCTGCTTTCCTTAAACATCCGCCATCATCATTTTGATGGTTCTGATGTGTATAAAAACTGTGGGGGGGGGGGGGGGGGGGGGGGGTTCACAAGGTTGTTGGTGTACACATGTAGGACTGGCAGAAGGGGGACTTGTGAGGGGGGGGGGGGGGTAGGGGGGAGGGAGTGGAGGAGGGGCGCTGGTTGGTCAGATTTGGGACTTGAAGCACTCGCTGAGGTTGAGGATATAACGCAGAAGGCAGCCCTGACAGTCCTCGGAGAAGATCCGGCTTCTGACACCATGTTTTGAGTAGGCATTGATTATTGAAAGGATAGTCTTGCGTATGGGTGATTAACATATGTTGCTGGAGCCCAAGATGCGGTCACTCCGTTGATCTCTCTCGGGAAGTGTCCATGGTAACCGTCAAGGGAATTAAGTCTATTGCCGAAAATGAGTAGAAATGTGCGTGACATTCCTTAATCTTTACACTCTCCACTCTTTCTCATTTAGTCAGTGTTATGAACACACGTTTGGAAATGGTTACAGATGTTAAGCAGAAAAACTTACCATGTTTCATGGGACGAGAGGAATGGCTTTGGTGAAGGCTGCACTAAAGAAACAGTCACAGACATCTCAAGGCTCCAGGTATCACCGTATGTTATGTTTATAGTTTGTAAGACCTACGTCATCCATGTTTGGACCAATCAGCGGAATAAAGTGCAGACGACAAAAACAAGATGGCGGACCTACCGGATGTGTAGACTGCTGTGTGTATACCAAAATGGACAGTCTCTGAATGTTTCGGTTCAACCAACAGTCCGACACTGTACATCGAAAACACGCAACCGGAAGTGCAGACGACAAAAACAAGATGGCGGACCTACCGGATGTGTAGACTGCTGTGTGTAGCTACATGTATTTTCTATCATTTTGGTTTTGAACTGACCTGTGCGGGAATGTCTGTTGAGGCGTCTTCTTCTGCAGTGCAGTGGCAGGACTCTAGTTTGGACAGTGTTGTGCAGAAGCTGGTGAAGGACTCGACAGCTGGAGTGTGTGACGAAGTGCAGGAGAGCATTTTTACACAGACTAAATGCCACGAAAATGTTCCGGCAGAAAAACAGCAGCAACAAAAATGCAGATTGCAAAGGGAAGAATCAGGACCAGAATGACGTCAAAGCTGACAGTGACGTCATTGCGATGCGCGTCGCCGAAATTGTTGTTCCAGTGATAGCCAAACAAATGGAAAGTTCGCTTGTGAAGGGGTTGGAGAGGGTGATTACTGGAGTGATGGACACCATCTCGAAAAGAAAAAAAAAAGAGGAAATACTTCAACAAGTGCAGAAATCAAACCCCTCAGCTGCACTACTCCCTGGATCGCCAGGAACAATACACCAGGCAGGAAAAAGTGAGGATCATCAATCTGCCTGAAGAAGAAGAGGAGAACCTCGATCAGATCATCAATCTGCCTGAAGAAGAGGAGAACCTCGATCAGAATGTAACGACGCTATTTCGAGAGGCAGGGTGTGATGTGAAGGCCTCGGACATTTCTGTTGTTCATAGGAACGGCAAGAAGATGAGTGGCAAGTGCTGGGCTGTGCTTCTGAAGTTTGTTTCTAGTCGTATGAAAGGTGAGGTTATGAGGAAGAAGAAGGAACTGCGTGAGAAAGAACAATACAAGAGGATCTATCTGAACGACCACCTGACGGTCCTTGCCAGCAGGTTTCTTCAACTGGTGAAGAAGTCGGACTAAGTGGACAAGGTATCAACTCCTCCTGATGGCAGACTTCGGTGTGAGCTGAAGAAGATCCCTTGTCAGGAGAGGGCACAAGTTGTGCAGGTGGACAGCCCTGACGACCTCTTCAAGGTGGGCGTTGATGTGGACTTCAAATTCCTTGGGCTGAGGCACCTTCTTGTCAGCGAACCATAGGGGTCTGATGTGCATTCATATTCAAGCCTTGACAGTGTTACTAGTTTAAATTGTTCAAGTTTTCTAGTTCTAAATGTAGTTTGCCTTTCTGTCCCTCAATGTTTGTGGACCAAAAGTCCTTTACAGTTTAAAGAATTAACACACTATATTTCCAAGTTTGACATACGAACATTCACCGAAAGTAGAACTGACGCACAAGACTCCGACTATTTAGTGGACCGTTTTAATAATCTTAGTTACTCTATTGCTTTGTTTAGTCAAAAATATGTTTCGTACTTAAGATCTGGTGGCATAGCTATTGCCTATAAAAATATATATATGAAGATTTTATTCAGTTATTGGAACCTGAAGCCTATGGTGATAGTGACTGTGTTTTGTGGTTAAAAATCAATACACTGCTGACAGGTGATGATGATAAAGATCTGCTCTGGTTACTTACGATCCTCCAATACAACAATGGGTTGTTTCTTCTCATACATATGGTTACTGGAGGTCCTCTAATACAACAGTGGGCTGTTCCTTCCCAAACATGTGTTTTTAAAAAATATCATCTAATACAAAAGTGGGTGTAGTTCCCAAACATATTGTTACTTAACGTCCTGGACATTCAGCTATGGGTTGTTCCATCCACGAAGTAGGAGTTATGGACACTCATGACTACTGTGTGGACAGCCTAGTGGATAGCACGTTCACATCAGAAGTTTTTTTTTCTTTTCTTTGCTGTCCCAGCCTCTGCGCCACCTCAGAGGCAGTGCACCCTCGCCGCTCATTCCGACACTCCATCCACAGCCACAGCCCGGTCAGTTTCGCCACAGCCCCAGCACCGGCAATCCACAGGGAGCAGTCAATGTCAAGTCGTCAAGAGGCAACCCACCAGAGGAGACTCTGCACTGCTGCCGAGTCACTTCGGTGGTGTTCAGTGGCGCCTGTTCTGATCTAACATATGCAGGACACCACCTACTCAGCCCCTACTGACGACAATAATTGCTTAATCGCAGAGCCGGCGTGAGTGAGCTCTCCCTCCAGAGGGTGCCACCACATCCGTCCAACGACAGCCCCATGGACTCGCCGATACGGTGACCCGACGGAACCAAACCAAGGCCACATTTCAATTCATACCATTCATACTGACAAAGCAACATAAAAATACTGTAAATATGCACATACTGTAACTGCTGCAAGTTTGAGAAAAGAGAGGGAGAGGAGGAGACTGATAAATGGGAACAAGAAGATAGACAAGGGGACAGCAAAATAAATTTAAAGAAAAAAATACCCAAAAATAAAAGAAAAAGAAGAAGAAATAAACAAGTGAGTAAACTAATAAGAGCAGCAAATGTGTATGCTGACAAAAAAAAACAAAAAAAGTGGTTGATACCTTACTATCTCACCACATCTTCACCCAGGAAAATTTACATAACTTTATAAGTGACATCAAGGTTAAACCTTGTCAAACTGCCTTCATCCACTCTTTCAACTCTATTTCACTCCTACTGTCAAATGCCATCTCTTTCCTTGTTTTTTCTTCTTTTTCTTTTAATTAAGTGAGGGAGGTGGGTGAAGGGAGCAATTTTTATGGTGATATTGTCAGTATTCAATTCCAAGAGCTGTCAGCTGTCCTCCTTTCAGCTGATCGCCACAAGAACACTTTGTCGGCACAGGCAGCCAGAAGACAGGGCTCGGAGTGGTGAATGCCAGAGAGTGCACAGGTCGCGTGGTGCCATGATCCAAGGTGTGAATGAGCTTGGCCTGCATAGGACACAAAGATAAACAAAAACGTTTGTCAGATAAACAATTTGATACATAAACTCTGAAACAAAGATGTGGGAGTAACACAGCAAAGTTGTTCAACTGCAGACCTCAGACCATTTGCCATATAAGATTTTTGCCAAAGAGTAAATGGATACTTGATTTAGTTCAGACAGGCAGATCCCCCCTTTCACAAAGATATGGTCAGTCAGTCTCTGTCAGTTCCTGCTTCAACTGCGACTTAAAATTACATTATACAAAATTATTAAAAAAAAATTTCATTATCAATGATGAATCTATTGTGATGTATCATTACTTCAAAAATGAGAAGAAAAGAAAAGGAAATAATAGCACTAAATAATGTGAAAAGTGCTTCATGTCCAGGAAACACACACATAAAGAGAGGAAAGAAAAAAGGAAGAAAATTTTGAGTGTCCACCCATAGGGAACTTAACCATTTCAGACCAAGCTTAGAACTCCCAGTGTATCTGTCCAGCCTGGCATGTTTTGGCTGTTCTGTGTTCAGTTGAAAGATTGGGACTGCTTTGCTCAGACTGTCATAACTGTGGATCAGCACATAAAAGGAGTAGTCCGCCTGAGAAATGTAATTTTTGTTTAACACACATCAAACTTTTTGTTGTGTTTCAATTGTCTGGTGATGCATGGTTCCTTGATAAGCAGAGGCCCAAAAGATTTTTCATCACTTCATTGTTTTTTATTCTGACGGGTTGTATTATTGCGTTTGTGACAAAACCCTAACGCTGTCACAGTCAAACACATTTCGCAACCATTGTACATTTACTGCTTCTCGTATTAGTATTTCAAGAGGCATTTGTGAAGAGCTGCCAGGGTCTCAAAAGCCAACGTATACCAAAAAAGTACACACTCGCATACATACACAAACTTCTTCACCTTGAACACACACACACACACACACACACACAAAACACACAGAGCGCAAGTCCTCCTTTACCCAGTACACACACACACACACACACACACACACACACACACCACACACCAATCTCCCCATTTACTTGGAAAGCTCAACACACACATAACACACACCACAATATATTCCCCCAGCACCCAGCATACATCTATAGACATACATGCATGCATGCATGCACACATGCACACACACATTTGTACAAAATCTCCACCCAAACACATTTTTTACTCATATGACCCTGACCTCCACCAGGTCCCAGAAGTACACCTTGCCCTCTTCAGAGCCACTAACGACCCGTGTGTCCTCATCATTCAGAGCTGTCAATTTTGTACTGGCTGTGTTTTGACTGTGAACCTGCAACATTACATCACAGGCTGCAGTAGGCAAAAAAAGCTGCAGCTCTTGTTTGTTTTTCCCCTAAATCCCTGTCATGCTGAGATTTACCAGTTACTTACTTAGTCAAAGTCTTGCAAGTTATAACAGTTTGACAGCTTGCTTTTGCCGATTTTTGTGGGCAGCATAGTTCTATGTGTTGCAAAATAACTTCTTTTTTGTGTGTCGCTTCTTCTTAGAAAATTTCTGTATGCTGAGTGCCTATTCATTAACCAGTTTCTCCAGAATTCTGTTGCATTAGAAGCTGCAAGCACTTGTCCTAGTGAGTTTTAGGGAATCATGGGGGTGTTTAAGACAAGACATAATGGCAGTGTGGGCTGGACTGTCATGATGGCAAGGCACTGAGAAACAGGATTCAATTTTTCATCCACCATCTTTATTTCTGTAACTGTCTGTCCATCATCTTCATTTAACCAACTCTTTCCAACTTTCCTTTCTTTTTGTCTCTGAAATCACTTTCTGAGTTTCTCACTTACTTAGGGTTAGGGGTTTATTATTTTTGGAGCTTGAGAAAAATTTCGATTGCATTTAATTTCCGCCTTTATTTTAACTTGTGTCAGTTGCATCTTGCCGTGTGGACACTGTAGATTTTTCATCTCAATCACACATTAAATAAGATGTGACTGGTGTGATAGTTCAGTACCTGGTACATTCTACCCACTTTCTAAGGATCACAGGTTTGAACCTCAGCATGACAGGATAGTAAACTAACACACCTCCCGGATATCTGGCTCAGCATCACTGAACAACATTATATTTGAACATCCGTGGTCTTCAGGGAATAACAAGCCAGCAATTTTTTCATGCATAAGATGGACACCGAAACATAAAACATCTTGAATACACTACAACTATCAGATGTTGCCTAACAATAGTACATATATCAAAATCACTTAACATTTCCCACATTGACATTAACCTTCGCCGGACGGTGCCTTTGACTATACACGGAAGACGGTGTGGGTCCGTGTGGACCCATGGCTCGCAAAGAGGGAAAACTCTCTGCGGACATGGGTCCACATGGACCCACACCGTCTTCCGTGTATAGTCAAAAGCACCTTCGCCGGACGGTGCTTTTGACTATACACGGAAGACGGTGTGGGTCCATGTGGACCCATGTCCGCGGAGAGTTTTCCCTCTTTGCGAGCCATGGGTCCACACGGACCCACACCGTCATCAATGACTATATAAAATGTCACCTTTAATTACCTTTTGAAATTTTGACCTATATTTTCGAAATTTTAGGACAAGGAGAGAATTTGTGTGTTTGGAGCATATCTAAAATTTCATTGAAAAATATCTATAAATATACGAGATATTGGCATTTAAAGACCCTTCTGGGTCCACATGGACCCACACCGTCCGGCGAAGGTTAACTGACCTCTCTAGTATGCAGCCTGCACTGAAACTCTACTCTTAGCAGATAATTTCCCATCAGTTAAGCCTGTCACTTTCTGTGATCTGGGCATGACACCCCACAAAACCTCAGTATCTGACAAAATTACCTGCTTCAACCAGGTTCAGTGTGAATATTTATAATAAACATTATCAGCAAAGCATCCTATTTTCTTCTTCCTTGGCCATCCCTGTACAGTTAATCCAGGAGCATTTGAACTAGTTTACAAATCCCATTGATAACTTGTCCTGGATGAAGCTCTGGTCAAGGATGAAGCCTTGGCGTATATGCATTAAAACTGACATAATGATAGCGATGCATTTTACTCACAAACACTGTATTCAATTCATCTGATTTAGGATGAATTAATAGTCACAAATGAGCAGTCTTAGTCCTCAGAGATGGGCTCCCACCCAAGCTGTGGAAAGAGGGGGGTTTTTTTTAAAAACCTTTTTTTGGGGGGTAAAACCCTGGCCTTACATCACTTTTTCTTTCAACTTATTTCACCCTCCCCCTAAAAAAAAAAAATTTTTTTCTTTGTTTTAAAAAAAAAAAAAGGGGGGGGGGGGGGGGGGGGGGGGGGGGGCCCCCCCCCCCCCCCCCCCCCCCCCCCCCCCTTTCCTTCTTTTTTCCCTTCTTTTTCTTTTAATTTTTTAAAATTTTTTTTTTTTTTTGGGGAAGGGGGCGGGAAATTTTTTTTAATTAATTAAAAACCCCTGTTTTTTCCTTTTCATCCCAAAAAGGGGCATTTGTCCAAGGAGAAAACCGGGTTAAATCAGGGTTTACGGGTTGGGGCCCCGGGGGTTAAACGGGGCCCCTTTTTTTGGGAAAAAGAATAAACAAAAACGTTTGGGGATAAAAAATTAAAAACTAAACAAATGTGATAAAAAAAGGAAGAAAATGGATTTTGGGTTTTTTCCAAAGGTAAATAACTTGTTTTTTCCCTCCCCCTTTCCAAAGAGTAATTTGGTTTTTGTTAAGTTAAAATAATTTCTTTTAAAAAAAATGCAAAATTGATGCTTTTGGGAGATAAACTTAAAAAGGGAAAAAAGAAAAAAAGGAAAAAAAAAAATGAAAAATTAAATTTCTTTTTTTTTAAAATGCTTCCCAAAAAAAATGGTAAAGGGCTTTTCCATAAAAACAAAAAAGAAAAAAAAAAAAGGGGAAAAAATTTTAAAAAGGGTTCTTTGCCCAATTAAACCCTGTTTGAGGGGCCTTTTTTGGGTTTCTGTGTTCTTAAAGGGGGTTTTTTTTCCCCCAAACATCTGTCCCTGGAAATGTTTTTTTTTTACAATCAAATTTTTTTGGGGTTTAAATTTTTGGGGAGGGTTTTTTTTGGGGAAAAACGCATTTCTTCTTGTTTTTTTTCGACGGTTTTTTTTGCGTTTGTAAAAAACCCAAATGGTAAAATTTTGAAATGAAAATATGGTTTTTTTTTTTTTGGATTTTTGAACTTTTTTCCCCCCCAAAGTTTTTTTGTTTTCTCAAAAATTTTTTTGCCCCCCCAAACCAAAAAACCCGGCCCCTTTTTCCCAAAAAAAAAAAACCCCCAAAAAAAAAAAAATTTCCCTTTTTGGGGTTTTTTTAAAAAAATTTTAAAGCAACAAATTTTAATTTCCCCCCAAAAATGAACCCCACATTTTAAAAAATCTAAAATTTTTTTTAAATTGCCCCCCCCCCCTTTTTTAAAAATCATTGGTTTTAACCCCCAAATTTTTAAATTTTTACCCCTTCTTTTTTTAAAGGGGGTTTTTTTTTAAAAACCGAAATTTTTAAAGGGGTTCTTTAAAAAAAGTGCATTTTGTTTTTTTTCCCCCTTAAATCCCCATGCTGGTTTTAAATTTTCTTCATAAATTTTTGATTATAACAAGTTTGACGCTTTTTTTTGCTTTTTTTGTGGGCAGAAATTTTTGGGTTTCAAAAAAATTTCCTTTTTTGGCCTTTTTTAAAAACGACTGAGGTTTTTAAATTTCCAAAATTTCTTTTTTTAAAGCGAAACCCTTGGGAGTGGTTTTGGGGAATATTTTTTTTTAAACAAACTTTTGGGGGGACTTTTGGAAAGGCAAATTTGGGATTCTTTTTCATCCCATTTTATTTGTAACCCAAACCATATTCAACCCGGTAAAAGGGGGAAAAAAATTTTTTTTAATCAAAAAAATGATACAGTGGTGCCTAAAGGACAAAGGGGCAGTAAATTCCAAAAAAATTGTAAATTGGGGCCCCTGAGGGGGGTTGGTAAAGTTTGAAAAATTTAGGGGGTTTTGGGAAAAACCCAAAAAAAAAAAAAAGGGGGGAAGGGGAAAAAAACCAAATGAAAGGGGGGAAAAAAACGGGAAATTTAAACTGGTCTGTTCAAAAAAAAGTGCTTATAAGGTTTTTTTCCCCCACAAAATAGGGCCCTGGGCCAGGGAAAACGCATCTTTGGGGGGGCCCCCCCCAAAGGGTTCAACCCCACCCTGGCTTGCCAAAAATGGGAAAAAAAAAAAAGGGACGGGGGGGGGAATCGGGTATAACCTGGGGGGAGTTTTCAGGGGGGCCCAAACATTCGGGGGGGGTTTTCCCGGCTTTTCCCCCCCATTTTTTATTTTCATTTCTTTTTTTAAAAAAAATTTTTTCTTT
This sequence comes from Conus ventricosus, assembly GCA_018398815.1. Taxonomy (NCBI): domain Eukaryota; kingdom Metazoa; phylum Mollusca; class Gastropoda; order Neogastropoda; family Conidae; genus Conus; species Conus ventricosus. Next base: position 33,026,743 of record CM031606.1, read on the forward strand.
TTGTTGAAATTTTTCCCCTTTTTTTAAAGGAATTTTTGGGGCCAATTGGGTTTTGAAAAATTTAAATTCATTTTTTTTTTTTTTTATTTGTGCTTTCTTTCCCTGGAAGAGTTTTTTCCAACAACAAAAAAATGTACTGGGTTGTTAGTGGTAGCTATTATGTGTGAAATGTGAAAAAATTTTTTCCCAGAACCAAAAGCAACCCCTGTCCCCAGTTGGTTTTGACAGTAAAAAAAAGATGGCCAGGACAATAAGCAAAATTTTGCTGTTTGATTGAAGTCCTGTGTGTCTTTTTGGATGCAGTCAGCAGCGTGAGAACATAGAGTGTTTTCCTCCCCTTGGGTTTCACCCATCAATGTTTGACAAATCAAAAGCAGTGGAAAGCATAAATTTCTCCCGACATGTGGTGAAAAGACTTTTTCGCTACTTTAAAATTTAACTGATTCCCTTTGCTAAAAATGAAAAAAGATTTCTTTGTTTGTTGGGATTTAAAGAACTCTGGGTTCTTTTCGTCGTTGTGGGCCCCCGCTTCTGTCTTTTTGGGAGATTTCAAGCTTTGGGAAAATAGTGCCCAAAAATCCCGGTTTGTCAGTTCTTCAATGTGCAAAGAAAGGGAAAAAGGGCTAAATCGAAATTCCCGAAAAGTGGCGATGTTTTTGGGACAGAAACTGAAAAGAGAAGGGACCATCGTATTAGGGATCTAGTTGACAGGTCCCTTCGGAATTTTAAAAGTTTTCGGTCTTTGTGTTGGGGAAAAGTGCATGCAGTAAGGGGGTGTCTTTTCCCCTTGGACACTTTGATACATGAGGCTACATCATTTCATTAAAGGATGTCATCAGCTTTAGATTTTGGGATGTCAAAAACTGAACCCATGCATGTACATGGTTAAAATGTTCGGCCCCAAATTTTCTAAAAAAGGGGATTTAAAATTCCTTTTCGAATCTGAGGAGGTTGACTTTTTCCCCGTTTTTATCTCCTTTCTGTGATTTTGGGGGTTTTTGGTTGGTTTGGACGGAAGAAAGGTGATCCCTTCCCTTTTCACAGGGAATTTCCCCAAAACAAACATATCTATTTTTTTGGGGTTTTTTCTTTAAACAAAATTTTAAAAATTTTTCTAAAAATATTAAAAAGATTTTATTACCCTTTTTTAAACAAAATCAAAATTGTTTTTTCCCCTAAATTCACCCCAAATTTCTCGAAAATCACAATTTTTTTGCATGGGGGCACCACTTACCTATACTGCCATTTTCAAAAACAGCAAACCCCCTTCTGCTCCCATTAAATTTCCACCCCACCAAGGATACCCTTTTTTTTTTGGCCACTTTCCCCCAAAATTTAAAAGGGAATTTTTCCCCAACCATCCCCTACGGAGAGCTGGTTTGTTTTTAAAGACCACCTTCCATACCCTTTATTGGCTTACAATTCTTTATCAAGGGCAAACAAAAAATTCTAATTTTTTACCAAACCCAACAAAACTTATTACATTAAAATTTTTTATGAACGGTCCCAAATCCCCCTTATTTTTAAAGGTTTCCCGGAAAAAAACAAGGGTTTCCCTTTGGGGAAAATTTCAAAACTGCAAGGTGAAATATTTACGGGCCCAACGTAACCCAAATCTGCCCTTTCCTTGGTTCTTGTACCTTCACAAAATTTCCTCACCCCCCCCTGAAGGGGTTTTGGAAACAAATGGCTTTCATATTTCATTGCCTGCAACATGGAAACCCCCGGAAAGGCCCCCCCGCAAAAACCATCCCCGTGACTCAGCAGATCAGGAGACTCGTCCAGTACTTCATTCAGCCTGTCTCCTAAACACTTCCCCAAGCCCCGTTATTTTCCCTTTGAAGCCTCCCACCCTGACCAAAAGAATCTTCAACCCAGCTTATGGCCAGGACCATGGTTTCCTTGGCAGGGGTACAGTGGGGCCCTGGCGATTAAAGGAATTTGCCCGGGTTGGGGTTAACAATAGCCTTGTTAGATGGTTGAAGCTTAATAAAGATGGCGAAAAAAAGGTTGTCTTCCAACAGTGGAACAGAGTATCTGTGCTTTCCGTCTGGATGTTTTTTGGGGGAAGACGGAAGGGGCCCCTGAAGGAAATTGTTAGCTTGCTCTTCAGAAAACTGCTTTTAGGGCTTTAACACTCTGTGGATACAGATTGTCCAGTGCATTCCTCGCCCCTTTAGGCCCCGAGGAAGTGTTGATCCCCTCAATTACGTTAGCAGCAGGTTCAAATTTTGGGTAAGGTGAAAAATTTTTTAGCCTGGGTTTTTGGGTAGAATTGTTCACTAGTCTGTAGACAAATTGGTTGAAGGCCCCGAAATGTGTTCATGCTTCCTTTTTCTCTCAAAATTGAGGAACAGGTATATGCATTGGGGAGGGGTTTGGGCACTTTTTTGCCGGGCCCCGAGGTTTTTTTTATATTTTGGCCTTGAAGAGTGGGGTGGTGCTGAAAAAGATGATTTTTCTGGGGGAAAAGGGCACTTGGGTGGTAGAATAGACTGTGATCAAAATTGTCGAATTCCAAAGTGAAAACACTGGGCAGTCCTAAATTTAAAAAACAACTCTTCAGTCTCAATTCTGTGCAATGTGTTTGGGAAATCTGTGGAAAAACCAGTATTTTCTATGTATGGAGAGTCCAAGGTTGTACGATTTCAAACCGTTCTTTTTTTGGTTTAGCTGAATTTTGAGACCAGGTAACCGGAAAAGGCGTTTCTGTGTTTTTTGGGATGACGCGTGTTTTTTTTGAAAGCCTTTTTATGACCCGTCTCCCGCTGTTGAAAATTAAGTTGAGAAATAGTCAAAGTTCCGGGGGCTGGCCGGTGCAAATTTTTTACACGTTTGTGTGCAAATCTTTGAAATTAAATCTGGGGGCCCTCAAGAATCATCAAAACCAAAACCCGTAAAAATTGGGGAGTATGATTTTTTGTGGATCTTCTTTTATACGTTAGAAAATGATGTTGATTTCAAACTCTCTTGGAACTCTTTTTTATGGGCATGGAAGAGCCTCAGAATCATGGGCAACAGCTTTTGAAAAGCTTCGGGCATCTTTTTGAAATAAGCTTGATGTCTTTCCCCTTTTCCCGTGAGCATTCTTGAAACATGGGACAGGCTTGCAAAAATCCCTTTTTTTTTTTTTGCTTTAAAAAAAATATTTAGGGTTGCAAAGTCTTTGCCAAAAAGGGGTCGAAGCACCAAGGGGGGCACACCCGTGCATGGAGGGTAATAACAACTTCAGGGCCTTGTATATGAAAAAATTGGGGCAGTGGTTCATCACGTTCAACTTGTTTTTTGGAAAACTTGTGAAACGCAGTGTTTTCCAAAATTTGTCTCCCCAGTGAAAGGGTGATGTTACAGAAAGTAGTCCTATTACGGTTTTTGAGTAACAAAATCTTTTTATTGTTTGGGTTTCCCCAAAAGAGGGGAAACCCCAAACCCGTGTCATGCTGAAACAACTGTGACAAATTTGTTGTCCATGGGCCCCCAAAAAGGGAAAACCACTGTATCCCCAAATTTGGCTGCCAGTTCTTCAAAAACAGCAAAAACGCTTTTGAACATCTGCCATTAAATTTTTTTGCATTTCTGCTGATTGCTCATTTAGGGTTAATTTTTCCCTTTATGGCCTAGTATTTGCTGTTCAAAACTGTGGAAAAAAATGGTTGATTTCTGGCCGCAAACCCTCCATCTCGGAGAGCGGTGGGGTTTGTTTTTTAATCCGACGCCTTCCCTCACCTTTGACCTGGCATTACAAGTTCTTGGGCTGATCAAGGGGAACTGGGAAAAAAATGGTTTTCCCCGTTTTGTTGGGCGCAAAGGCGCCCCTGACAAAAGCTTGATGTACAGGTGGGGGCTTTTTTATGGGCTGACATAGGTCCGCAAATGCACAGACAGTATTTGGGCATAGGAGTGATCCCAGGGAAAAAACCCCTGGGGAAAGAGTGTCGCCCGTGCTTGGATGAACTGTTCAAAATCTGCAGGACGGATTGAAAGGATGAGCTTGAGGGACGCCCCAAATGGAATTCCAGAATCGGTTGGGCCCCTCCTTTGGTTTTTGTAAACCTTCATCAAAGGTTTCCTCTATTTTTTGCCTCTTGCTGAAGGGCTTTGTTGAAAAATGCAGAGTGATGCTGCATTTATTTCATGGGTTGTCTGTTCGCAACTTTTGAAACCCTTTTGCGAGAGCCTTCAAAAACCCCTCCCGGTGGGCTCCCCCGCAATCAAGAAAATCGTCCCGTACTTCCCTTCGCCTGTCTCCTTTTTACTTCAAGGCCCGTTTTTTCTTTGGAAGCCCCCCTACCATGACCCCAAAAGAATCTTCACCCAAACTCTTGGCCAGGACCATGGTTTTCCTTGGAAAGGGTACAGTGGCTGGTCCATGGCGATAAAGGGGAAATTTTTCCAGGGTTGGGTGTTTTAACATTTGCCCTTTTCGATGTGTTGAAGCTTAAATTTAAAATGGCGAATTTAAAAGGGTTTTCTTCCCAAAAGTGGGAACAGAGCTATTGTGCTTTCCGGGCATGTTTATGTTTTTGAGTGGAAGACGGAAGGCCCCTTCATTTTTTTTAGGAAATTTGTTTACTTGTCTTTAGGGAAACCTTTCTTTTAGGTGCTGAACCCCTCTGTGGATAAGAAAGGGAACCCCCTGTGCATTCCTCGCCCCGTTTTCAGGCCCTTTAGGAAAAATGTTGATCCTCTTTAATACGTTAAGCAGCAGGTTCAAAATTTTTGATAAAGGGGAAATGTTTAGCCTGGGTTTTTGGGTAGAATTGTTAAATTTGTCTGAGACATCTGGGTTTCAAGGGCCCGAAACTGTAGTTTCCCCTGCTTTCCTTTTTGCTCTCAAAATTGAGGGGCCGGTATATGCACTTGGGAGAGGTTGGGCACTTCTGGGCCCTTTTCCCGAGGTTTTTTTTTATATTTTGGCCCTTTTAATTTAGGTGGGGTGGTGCTTTAACTAAAGTTTTTCTTGTTACATGGGAAAGGTCCTTGGGGTGGTTTGAAAAAAGGGCTGTGATCAATGTTGTCGAATTCCCAAAGTGAACACCTGGGGTCAGTCTGATTGAAAAACAAATTCCCTTTAGTCTCAAATTCTGTGAAAATGTTGTTTGGGAAATTTTGGAAAAAAACCCAAATATCTTTCTTTGAATTTGGGGGAGTCCCAAAGGGTTTTACAGATTTCAACCCGTTCCTTTTTTTTGGGTTTCAGCATGAATTTTGGGGCCAAAAAAACAGGAAAAGGGTTTCTGTGGGTTTTTTTTGGGATGCGCCCTGTTTTTCTTTAATGTCCTTTTTCTGCCCCTCTCCCGCTGTTGAAGTTTAAGTTGGGGAAATAGTCAAAACCCGGGGCTGGCCCTCGTGCCCAAATTTTTTACACGGTTTGTGTGCAAAATCTTTGAAATTAAATCCTGGTCCATCAAGAATCATCAAATCCAACACAGTAAGAATTGGCAGTACTGATCTTTTTGTGTGCATCTTCTTCATACCAGTTAGAAAATGATTGTTGACTTTCAAACATCTCTCTGCGAACAATCTTTGATACCTGGGCCATGAGAAGAGCCTCAGAATCATGGTCAACAGCTTTCTGAAAAGCTCCATCGACATCTCTTTTGAAAATAAGCTTGATGTCTTTCCCTTTTCCTGTAGAGCATTCTTGAAGCATGGGACAGGCTTGCAAAAGTCTTTTTTTTCTTCTGCTTTAAAAAAAATATTTAGGGCTTGCAAAGTCTTTGCCAAAGCCGTGTCGAATGCACCAAGCTGGCTGGCACACCCAGTGCATGGAGGCGTAACTCATACAACTTCAGGTGACTTGTCATATGAAACATTGGTGCAGCTGTCTCATCACGTTCAAAGCTCTGTATATATGAGACAAGCTCTGTGAACGCAGTGCTTTCCAAAATGTCATCCCCAGTCTCATTAGATTCCTCCTGTTTACTTTGTGCTTCAGCCTTTGACGCTCGTTTGTAAAATGTTTGCAGACATGTGTTATGGTAGACAAAATCTGTTGATATCATGTCTCCAGCTGCCAACTTATTCAACAGCATGTGATCCCTTAGAAAAGTGGCTTTCTTTCTGACTTTCTCATCCAGTTCCATTGTAGACACTTTATGAAAAGATAAGCCAGCACTGGGAGACCCGCCACAGCAAAACCAGCAGTCAGGTTCATGCTGCATAGTTCTTTTCCTTGTCCTTGTAGCACTTGCAGGAGCACCTCCACTTTGCAATTTGCGTTTAGCTCGTTGCAACATACGACTGTTTATTTTGTCACGGTATGTCTTATGCCACATAGCACACTGTTTTTGAAATGTTTCCATAATACCTGATCCATCATCCAATGCTGAGAAGTCAATATCTGAAAAATGGTAGCCAAGGTCATGAAATTCCTGAAGTTTTTCTCCAACATACTGATATCCAGACCCTCCATGCTTGGCTTTTGTAGGCTGAACAAGCTTTTCTCTACTTTTCTCTTGACATGTAACGCAAATACTCCAGTCTACATTTCTCATGGCAGTTGATGATGCCAATGGTTGTCCAGCTGAAGTACCTGATGATTCAGTAGACGGTGGAGGAAGATCACAGTATCCTTTCTTCACGGTTTCTGTAAAGCTGCATCAAAACACACTGACTATGTAAAAACCATTTCTGAAAAAAATACTGTTGTTTGAATATTTTTGTGATTTGGAATCAGACAGTAACATATTTAAATTCATTCCCACGCATAGCAATGATGTCTAGATTAACGCTCTTGTGATGTAGAAACAGCGCTGCCATGTTTTGACTCAACTACACGACCATACAAAAACACTCGTCTGTGAGCGCAACTATAGGGTGAAAAGTGAACTTGGATTTTTTTCTGTCTCAGTTGTGCGTGCGTTTTGTGTGTGTGAAAAATCTATGCCATGAGAGAGTATGTAAATAAAACAAGAGCTACTAATATGGTCCTTGTCATCCTGAACTTAACTCTCTCTCTTCTCTCTTTCTTTCTCTAATTTATCTCTTTCTTCACTATCTCAACGCTATACTTACTCATCCCATCGCGCGTCTGCATTGTACTGTAAGCCCACTACACTGCCGCTTAAGTCAGTGAAGGTGAAGGACAGGTCCTGGAGGATGGGTAGAGGAGGCAGGAAGTGGCAGAAACTGTCTATGGCGCATCACACTGGCCAGAAACTCCTTGACATTTCGACTCGATTTTTGAAAGCTAAATATTTCCTTTAAATAGGAAAATAAAACTTGCCTTTTTCAAAATTCATAATCAGCGGAATTTAACTATCAGCTGACAAGCAGTTTTTGCTTCGAACTGAAAGTGCATTCTCACATCATTTAACAACCCCACTACCACACCTAACACATTGACAGTTTAACAACAAGCCTCTTACTCATTCAGCATTTCTCCTGTGTCCTTGTCCATCAGTCGCACTGTGTCGTCCTGGCTACTGACCAGGCTGCACTGACCATCCCTGGTGAAGGTCACACTGGTCAACCGACTCTGAAAATACAGTACTTCATTTCTCCTCCTTTCTCTTTTACCTTTTTTTGGGGAGGGGGTTGAGAGGGGGAGGAGGAGGAGGGAGGTCACTTACTCATTAGATATGTAAGAATTTCCCTCTTTTCATATTTCTAGATGCAAACAATCCTCAAAAATTCACCTCAGCTTTACCCTCCAAAGTCTTAGCCAATGAAATATCTTTTTTTTCTCATTTGCTTCTATTTAATTATTTGGTTCGGGAAAAATATTAATCGATCACTTTTATGTAAGCAGCAAAAAATAACAGTCATAAAAAGTATGCTTCATCAGAAAGTTAAATCATAGATTAAGTAGGATTTTGTTATTATTCAAGATCAAATTTAAAATTTTGCTGTCACCACACTGTACACAGATATTTTACAAGCAAACATTTACTTGTGTCATATTAAAATGAACATCTTCTCTAAGTATGTTGTTTTGTTCCCACACCAGAATATCACCACTGTACGCAACAGTTTTTTCTCTTAGGTATACTTTGAATCATGCTACAGCTAAATGCACCATCTGCTCACTTCCAATGAAGTCGACATGCAATCGTCCCACACGCAGGTCATAGCGACGAATTTTCCCATCAGCAGAACCAGTCATTATTTCATGGTCCGACACCTGGAGACTTGTCACGCTGTCTGTGGCCTCATCCATGACCTGAAAGACAGCGGTGTCCTCCCGAATGACAGCAGTATCCACCCGAAGAAAGCAAATGTATGTAAAATGGTGTACAAATACATCCATTGTAAAGAAAGGAGGAGGACAGTGGAGAAGTGGGTGTGAAGTGCTGAAGAAGACAGGAAAAGAGTGTAAGTCTTTTTTTGTGCATTTTTTTTAAAAGCAAGGTGACTGAAGGCAAAAACTGAAGCAAGTTTTTTTTTTTTTTTGTTTTATTTTGCTTATGGAGGCATGCTATAATTTGCGCGCACATACGCATGTGTGCATATGTGTAAAGTGAGAGAGAATTTTTTGTTGTGTGTGTGTGTGGGTGTGTGTGTTTGTTGTGTGTGTGTGTGTGTGGTGTGTGTGTGATGTGTGTGTGTGTGTGTGTGTGTGGTACTTGTGTGTACGCGGGCACACCAGCGCAAGCATGCTGTGTGTGTGTGTATGGGAGTACCCCATGCTTGAGATATAGTATATTATATATATATGTAAGATACATCTCAGCTTGCAGTGTGTGTGTGTGTGTGTGTGTGTGTGGGATGTGTGTGTGTGTGAAAAGAGAAATAATGTATGTGTGAGATAGGGGGGGGGGAGGTTTGGATGGGGATAGAGTGAGTATGAAGAGAGGGTGGGTGAACACTGTCTATGAGTGCATACTGTGTGTGTTTGCATGCACACATGCAAGAACAGTATCAGTAAACATACTTGAGCACACACCTAGCTGTGATGTTGCCATCTGCACCTATTCTACTGACTTGGAGTTCCCTGGCATGATAACATTTTCATCCACAATCTAAGGAATAAACCCTCACAAATTCCTCTCAAGACTTTTGGAATGAAACAGTTAAGTTTTTTTTTTTTTTTAATGCAGTTTCGCACTACAACATCCACCTAACCCCCTCTTCCCTGAAACCTTCTCCTTTCCCCTTCGCCAACAAGGAAGACAATGAATATGATATATTTCTCTTGTTAACAGTGTCAGAAGTATGGTTATTCCTTATTCTAGAACGTGAAACCCCTAAAAAAAGACCTTCCTAATAAAATCTCCCTCCCTTCCAAAGACTTCGTTTCTGGAGAATTTTGTCTTTGTCTCATTCCAAAAATTTTGGGGATGTCCCATAGCTAAATTTTTATTTTTGGTTTTTAGCCTATGCAGAAAGAGCAGTTCTATAAGTTTTACCCCCAAAACCCCAACACAACCCCTGAAAGCCTAGTGCAACTTTGCCATCATACATGGATCAATGCAACTACAGTTCAATCTTTCTCTTAGTCTTTCTCTCTCCAAAAAAAAACACAAAGATAGTTCTGAACACATCAACATCAAGGCAAAGCAGTCAACCTGGTCCAAACCTGAATAGGTGTATGACTCCGACTACGCGTATCCCATGCCCGAACCGTGTTGTCCAAAGCCCCAGACAGTATCACTGTGGACTCTTCGTTGAACTTCACACAGTTCACTGTGCCTGTGAAAACAAAAAACCCAAATGTGCCAGTGTCAGCAGAAAGGGGATGGGTTGGTTGGGTCCAAGGGGAAGGGGGGGGGAGGGGGGGCCCAGAGCAAGGAGTGCAGGGGAGGGAGTCTGGGGTGGTGAGGGAGGGGTAAAGTTTCAGTTTTCATGAAGGTGTCGATGCATGTGGACTAGTCAATTCAGGCTACACCACTTCTACTCAAGTTTCAAGACCACAATGTGGAAGTTTTACAGCTGACTGATGCATGAATTAATGACAAAAGATGACAGGATTTAAGAAGAAAGTTCTGGTTACGACTTAGCTGATGTCTAATCTCACATGAGCCCATTGCACTGGTCAGCCTTGGCTACCTATCTAACACTGTCATGCCATTATGATCATTGTAGTGTGTGTGGTGAGTGCATACATGTATGTGAGTAGGGATATGTGTGTGCGTGGGTGGGTGGGCATGGGCCCCTGTGTGTATGTGTGTGTGTGAGTTTATGCTGTGCGTGTGTGTGTCTGTGTGTGTAATGTGTATGCATGTGCATAATCTGTAGGCTCGTATGACCATGTACCTGAAAATGCTTAAGCATGTGCATATATGTATGTATGTGATGTGCACATGCGTACGCGATTTTGTGCACATGTGCTTGTGTGTATGCAAGCCCTGCATGTGTGTGTGTGTGGCTTGCACACATGTGCATGTGCTTGTGCATAAGCGCCCTTCATGTGGGGTGTGGTGTGTGTGTGTGTGTGTGTGTGGTGTTCGAGAGCGGGTTGTGTGGCATGTGTACACCTTGATTATTTGGGGAGAAACAAATGTCAAAAAATGATATAGTTTTTTACATATCAACAACAACAAACAACAAAAACACACACACACAAAAATGCATACACACCGATATCTATGGCTCTTCGTTTCACACGCTTGCATTGCTTTCTTGACGCACACTTACCAGTGCATACATGTTTACGCATAAACAGGGAGTCCTGAGAGATTCAAAGTCTTTTCTCAGTTGACATGTATTTGATCATTTGAGTCTGCCTTTGGTTAGGTCCAGTTCGAGTCTGCCCCATTCTCAAGGAGTCTTCACAGTGTTGGCCTTGGGATTATTCTAACATCTAATACAGAATACAAAAACACCAATAAATCACAAACAGACAATCAGATTTGTCAAAAGAAGAACAGCAAAAGGAGACCAAATGGGGAATGGTTAAGAGGTAAAGATATAAAACCAATATGTTAACAACACGCAATAACAATTCCAGTCAAAGAGCTTCATGAATCAACAGTCAGAATCCAACCTGCATGATCTCTGTACTTTCGAATGGCCTGCCCAGATGCAACATCAAACAGCACCACGCTTTTGTCAAGGCCACCAGAGCAGATCTGCGAGTTGTCTCCAGACCCCTGCGCATCCAGAAACTTCATGGCCGTGACCTATGTAGGTCTTGAGGAAGAGGGCACGGTGTGGGTTCCACAGTTTCACTGATTTGTCGCTGCCACAGGTCATGCAGTAGCGGCTGTCAACTGATGACCCAACGACAGCATAAACCAAGATCAGACATGAATCAGTTCTTTCTTCCAGTCTGCTGAAAAGGAAGGTTACATTGGTTAAATCTTTCTTTTGTTATGCGCACAGCCACAGTCTTGGGTACCTTAATGACTTGCCCAATCTAAAGTCATAACATGTAAGTATGTGACTTGTTTTTAATGTCTGATTAAAATACAGGCTTGTAAAAAAATATTCAAGAACTTTAAAAATGCAGCAATAACATTTTCCAATTCCAGTCTCACAACTGTGCATTAATTATTAACGAAGGGGTTCAAAAAACAAGGAATTCAATTCTCATCAAGTTTCTCAACTTTCCTGAAAACCTTGAAAAAGTTAAAAGTTATTTCAAGAGGTAAATGGGTATTAAAATGTGTCCTTTGTGGTCAATAAAAAATACCTAATAACACTGCAGACTTTTACTTTCAAAGAGCTGTACCTGTATAGATAATTGTTGAACGACTTTGCTGTAATCAAACACCAAGCCAAATCACAACAGATGTGTTACGAAAATATATTTCTAAAACACACACACACAAACTTGCAATGCCATTCCACTTTAGAAATGATTAAAAGTAAAAAATCACTATAAAATATTTTAACAAAGAAGCATTTGGCATAAATTTCATTTCAGTGGTGTGAATTAAGACTCCAGTTTGTTGCTCAGAAGTTGTGCCTGCAATACCATATCAAGTTCAATTTTTTTTCACTTAGAGTTTGTACCTTTGAGGTCTGATATTTTAACAGATCTTTTCATTAAAAAAATTGGGGAAGACAGCATCTGTCTCACACTGCAAAAAGAGTTATCTTTTCTCACTTTATGTGTCAAGCAAATAGATCTAGAGGTTCACTTGGGGCAATCCGTTCACGTATTGATCTTATTCTATGCCCACATTCCCCAAGTTTAAAAGCAAAATGAAATATTGAAGATGGAGAGCGGAAATCAATCAATACCGGCAAATGCCATGTCTTCTCAGTCACTAAGAACAACAAGCTTCTAAACAAGCTTCTAAACAAATCATAAACTACCTCCCCCCCCCCCCCCCCCCCCCCCCTCCGTTTACACATTTTGAGTCTAAACTATGTTGATAGTGCTAAATACCTTGAACTTTGGATGTCGAAGAACATGAGGTTTGAATAAGAACAAACATGATTCATCCCATCGTACCTAACTTGGCATACAAGGTTTTAGCCATTCTTCACCCCAACCTCAGAGCATGCCCACAGGTTGTACAGACAATATAAAAACCTACAACTTCTACAAAGGACTGTCAGACCTAAATTTACATCTCTTACATCGTGGATTATTGGAAACTAGCATCCTCTCCACGATGAACAATCAAATTCAGTTCCACTGTTCCATGTCTATTGTGATACATAGTACAAATTCATGCATAGCCTGGTGAAGGAGTGGCTCCATCATGCTTTTTCCACAGAGTGACCACAATCTATGACTTATCATGTTACTTAAGCTTTCACCAAAGGATATTGCCTAACTGTCTGGGGGCCTTGCCAAAGCTCAAGAAGTTTCCCACTGCTGGAGAGAACTATTCACTGAAAAAAACTGATTTACATATATTTTTTCTTCGCCCTTTTACCTCCAAGCTTGGAGCATCATTTTGGGGGGATGTTTCCTTGTTTGTTCTGACTGTGCTCTGCGCTGTAATGTTTGCTAGGCGATTCGGTGTCGTAAGCAGCATTCCTTTGGGGTTGTGTTTTCTTGTGGGAGGAAGAGTTACCCTACTTGTTTATTATTTACTGTTCCCTGCCTCATTTCCTGTCTAATTTTGCCTCAAATTTGTCAATAGTTGATCCAATCTCTTCCAAAGACCCCAGTAAGTAAGCTATGTGCAACTCACTGAAAAACTTGTGAAAGAGGGGGACATGTATTAGAGGAGAACCCCGGGGATAAAAAGGTATTGGGGAGGGGGGAGGGGGGCTGTTTTAGTGGTATTACAGATTTAGCCCCTGTGACCACTTTGTTGGCCAGATTACTCTTTCTTGAGGTCTGATATCTTAAATAAACTAGTACGCTCACAATATTTGGTTTGTCTTGCTAGGAGGAGGGCATGGAGGATATGCCCCTATGGAGGAAATGGGTATGGGGCTGAGGATGGGAGATAGTTGGAGGTTACCACTTATTTTGTTATAACTATAAGGATTGCCACAAATTAGCAATAGGTAAAAGTTCAAAGTTAAGATGTGCAGTATTCGTACATTCCATGTCTCAAGGAAACACCAGCTGTACTGCAAAGGTTTAGTTAAAAGCTTGTAAATAAAAGAATCCAGGAGGCCCTCGAAAAGAATAATAACTCCAACTCCAAGCCATTGTGGAACTTTATGAAAGCCACAAAGAAGGATGAAATAGGTCTCACCTCTGAGAGCACAGTGAAAATTGTTTGATAAAGCTAAAGGCAAGGCCACAATCCTGCTGAAGCATGTTTTCACTAAAGACACTGATGACCCACTGCTACAAGCCACTATCTCCGCTTCTCCACACATTCAGCAGATCAGGATTACAATTTAACACTGCTTAAATTGCCGAGCTGCCTTGGGATGTCAAACAACATAAAGCCCCAGGCCCATGGCATCCCCTACACCGTATTCAAAACCTGTGCTGGCAACATCGCCCCAACCATGAGCTTCATTTACCTGAACTGAGCAGAAGTTACAGGGAATCAGTGTTCTGCCCAGCAACTGGCTCAATGAAGACATCGCTACACTGTACAGTACTGAAAAAAGGTGAAAAATATTGTCTTACTTCACTTACAAATCTCTGTTCAAAGTCTGCAAGATCATTGAACATGTATTGGTAATGTAATATACTGCTACATGCTCCAACATCTACAAACCCACGTTTATAAACTCAACCGATTACAACTATATTCTGTTCTGGGTACAAAGACACCCATCTCCTGAAAACAGCTATCATCAGTATGCCCTTTGAGTTCCACTACGTTGCAGTTATGCCAGTCATCTGGATTCAGCTATGACCAGATACACTGATCACAGACAGTACTATTAACTCTAACCGTTGTAGAGTTACACACCAATGTAACATTTTTAAAGCGTCAATCAATAATGTTAGAAAAAGTTCAAAGGCGAGCTACCAAATTGTTAAAGCCTTGCAAAAACTTATCGTATAATGAAAGATTGAAGTATCTGAATCTGCACTCGCTGAGGGGAAGAAGGATCAGAGGTGACCTAATTCAAGTTTATAAGATCTTTAATGGTTATGATGATATTGACGTGGAGACTTTCTTTTCTGTTGCACAACTTGCGAGTACTAGAAAGTCTGATGGAAAGATTTTTATAAAGCACTCTAATACTAATCAACGTAAATATATATTTATATGTCCCTACAACTACTTACTGTAACATAACTATGGGTATGCTTACCGCTGAAACGAACCGCTCTAATAGCTTGCTGCTTGCAGTCAAGAACAGTTTCTTTTTCATCTGGTACCTTAAATTTCATGTCTGCTACTCTGATTTTTTTCAAACACGTTACGTGTCTGATTCTCTTCTAAACTGTGCTGGGTTGCTGATGTAAATCGGTCTCAGCCGCTCTCCTTTCGCTTTCAAGACGAGTTGTTTTCCTTTCAGTAATTTTACTGAAACTCACCAAAATAACATAAATCTCTCTCTCTCTCTCTCTCTCTCTCTCTCTCTCTCTCTCTCTCAAACACACACACACACACACATGCACACAGAGACTCAACGACTTTTACTATGATATGAGCCATAAAAGACATTAAAGCAAACGGACTGAACGCGCGATATTTCATTTTTATTTTCATTTTGTGTGTTGACATTCATGTATGCTGCAATCTAGCAGCTCTAGTCTACACTTACTAAGGTTTTTCCAGTCTTTTTCCAACACCCCATTGTAGTTTCAATTGGCTATTTATTCTGTGTCCTATGTTTCTCATTGAGGAGGCTCAACTCCATGGTTTCGTGGCCAATGTCAATATATCGTTGAAAAAAAAATATCAGCATATACCGACTTCGACCAAACCTGCCAGAATACAAGTCTGCCAGAGAAAGCGACTCCACGCTGCAGTTTGCTGCTTCTACGAACTTGTCCCTAAAAGCTTTTGCTATGAGGACGTTTTTTTTTTCCCCCTTTCTTTAAAGTCCTCACAACAGCGCAATCTTCGGCAATCTCCCCAAATACGACATAACCATCAGCAAAAATGATGTTGGTCGTACAAAGGAAGAAGAACGCGATCACTTCCTGTTTACGGTAAAAAGACGAATTTGCGAAACTACGCGCAAAGCTGGCTATTACGAACCACGCTGAATGTACGTTCCGAAGACCGACTCGAAGTAAATAGTATTATACCTGTTGGGATCATGTCTTCATCTGATTTTTATTTGAGGTACTATGTTGGTCACAAAGGAAAATTCGGCCACGAGTTTTTGGAGTTTGAATTTCGTCCAGACGGTGAGTGCTAACACTGTAACGCAAAACGGGAAACGGACAATACAATGATACTTTAGGTTTAGGTTTAGGTTTGTAGGGACAATTGCCTTTAGCAATTTTAGCCAGAACTGGCTTTACATGTCCCTTCTATGTGTTATCTGTCTGCACACGGTCAGGTCTTTAACTCGCTCAAGCCTTTATTTATCATAGTCAAAATAAATAGTCTTCAGTAATACACTATCATCGATAGAGCTTTTGGGGGGGCCGATAGCTCAGTTGGTAGAGCGCCGGACTCGTGATCCTGGGGTTGCGGGTTCGAATTTCGGTCTAGGGGGATTTTTCCCTCGGAGTTAACATTGGTTCTGACTCCATCCCCCCATACAGTCGTTCGGATGGGACTATAAACCGAGGTCTAGTCTGTGTCACATGCACTAAAGACCATACACGGACTCTAAAGATCCCGATGCTCATGTCCTAAGACGGGTGAGTACCGGCTACACGAAAATACACAATGCATGCAACCTGTGTGCCAGAATAGTCTACTTGAAGACTGTGGGCACGGGGCAGGTTAAACATCCCCATCTGGAAGAAGAAGAAGAAACGGTTAGTATTTTGTGCACGTTTAATGTTAGGGGTTAATTTATTCCAAAGATTTGTTACTCTGTTAAGTAGAAAATTTCCTTAGGTTAGTGCGATAATATTCATGATAAATTTTATCCACACTATTTCTGGTAGCCTAATATCAACTCTTGATGTAATAAAAAATTTTGAAATAGGAATATTGTCCACACAATTAAATATTTTATAGACTTGGATCAAATCGCCCCTCACTCGTCTTGTTTTTAGGGTAGGCAGTCCAAGAGCTTTTAAGGCAAGGTACCAAGGTAAATTTTTGACAAAATCGTTAAAAAATGTTATTTGGGTTTATTTCGCCATTACCTTCTTTCATCATCTATGAACACATCTGTGCAAGCCATTTTGCAAATAAAACTCGTTTTATTGTCTTATTTCGATGTTTTTTGTGGTGTGTGTGTGAAATTTTCTCACTAATCTTAGCTAAGAAAAATTCGGCAACTTTGAGACCTCATATCTCCACTTTGAGACCTCATATCTCCACTTCTAGAAGTCGGATCAAAAAAATTCAAAGAGCAGACGACGCAGGAAGAAAAAGTCTACAACGACGAGAAACAAGTTGAAACACGCAATTTCATTGGCTGGCTGATATAGCTAGCAACAGACACAAAGAGAAGCACTTTCGCTTCTTCGACCAATCAGCGCGCTCCTTTCTTCTCGGCTTCGGGCTTGGCTTTTAGCTGCCTGTATCCGGTCGTTTTGCTTCGTTCACGACTGACACGATCTTTCTTGCAAATTCTACACCTGAGTTTACAATCTTTTCTTTGAAGTGTCCCAACATCGTTTGATTATGGGAAAGAAAAAACCACAGAGGGCTGATAGGCCAAAAAAGCGTCAATTTACTGGGAACCGATACACAAGAAGGCTCGAACAAGCAGGGGAAAGCGTCGGCGAAGAAATGCAACAACACTCGCCCCAGCCTTCAACCTCGTCGTCATCGAAGCTCAAACAAAGCTCTCAAATCGATGTTGAGTTTGATGATGAGCAAGAACTGACAGGATTTCGCTTCATCGATGTGAAAATATTGACAGACTTTGTATTGAACCTTCTGTGCCCTGAATGTAGGCGACCTCTGGGTGAAAACAAACGGCAGTCGTCTGTGTCTGAAGACAGGAGTTCGCTGGCATCGAAACTGACGTTTACTTGCCAGTGTCAACACAAGCTTTCTTTGTGGACATCATCAAAGTGTGGCAGAACATATGAAGTGAATAGACGCTTCCCCTTGCAATGTTTGCCATAGGAAGAAATTTTACCCAAGGCAAACGATTCCTGGGGAATATGAACATGCCAACTTCCATGTACAAGACCAGCTGGGGCTTACACAAAAAGGCCATACTTCATGCTACCGAGAGAACTGCTGATGAAAGCACACAGAAAGCTGCAGGTAAACAATGTTGATCTTTGTGTTTGCTTTGTGTGTGTGTGTGCAAACATGTGTGGGTGTGTGAATGTGTGTGTTGTGTGTGTGTGTGTGTGTGTGTGTGTGTGTGTGTGTGTGGTGTGTGTGTGTGGGGTGGGTGTGTGAATGTGTGTTGTTGTTGTGTGTGTGTGTGTGTGTGTGTGTGTTTATATGATGTATGCGTGTGTGGGCATGAATTTTTGCAGCTAGGTTTTTGTAAGAGTGTGGGTGTGTCATGATGTGTGTTTGTATAGGAATGTCATAGTCATATAGTGTGTTTGTGTGTGCTTGTGTGTATTTCATGTTGAATGTGTACGTGTGTTTATGTTGTTTCACGCATAAGTATATTTTCTGCGACAGTACTGCCTTTGACAAGATGTATATTCACATTGTGTGTGTGTGTGTGTGTGTGTGTGTGTGTGTGTGTGCAAACATGTGTGGGTGTGTGAGTGTGTGTGTGTGTGTGTGTGTGTGTGTGTGTGTGTGTGTGTTTATATGATGTATGCGTGTGTGGGCATGAATTTTGCAGCTAGGTTTTTGTAAGAGTGTGGGTGTGTCATGATGTGTGTTTGTATAGGAATGTCATAGTCATATAGTGTGTTTGTGTGTGCTTGTGTGTATTTCATGTTGAATTTGTATGTGTGTTTATGTTGTTTCACGGCATAAGTATATTTTCTGCGACAGTACTGCCTTTGACAAGATGTATTTTCACATTGTTTTTGGCTAGACTGTGATTCTCTCTTTCTCATTGCAGCTGAGCTGAAAGCATCAAAGGGAGAGGAGGTCGCTGTTTCCTGCGATGGAACCTGGCAGAGGAGAGGTTTCCAGTCAAAGAATGGGGTGTTTACAGTTCTCAGTGTGGACAAACAAAATTCAAAAGTCATCGACACTGTTGTCATGTCCAACTACTGCGATGCATGCGCGAAAAATAAGAAAAAGAGGACAGAAGAGGACTTCACTGAGTGGAAGCAGACACACGCCCCTAACTGCGACAAGAATCATGAAGGGTCAGCAGGCAGCATGGAGCCAGCAGGAGCTGTGACGGCGTTCAGACGAAGTGAGGCTCTTCATGAACTGAAATATGTTTCTTTTTTGGGTGATGGGGACAGCAAGTCTTTCTCGTCTGTGAGTAAAGCTGAACCACCCATTTATGGGGATGTAGACATTGAAAAGCTTGAGTGCTGTGGCCATGTCCAAAAAAGAATGGGGAGGCAGTTGACCAACAAGGTTGCAGCACTGAAGAAAGAGAAATACCAACATATGGGAAAAACTATGACTGGGATTGGTGGGAAGGGGGGACTGACAAAAAAGATGATTTTGAACATTCAAGGGCACTATGGGGCTGCAATCAGGAACAATGTAGGGGATGTGAGGGCCATGCAGAGGGACATCTGGGCAATATGGGAACACAGGAATAAAGTCCATACTAACTGTGGTGTGTGGTGTCCGTCGAAAAAGAATCCTCCTACAGATCCCAACAGAAATGCACTGCCACCCTATGTCTGCCAAGCCATCAGACCAGTTTTTGAGACACTGTCCTCTGACACACTGCTTTCCAAGTGTGCTCATGGGGGTACCCAAAACACTAATGAAAGCTTCCACAACTTGATATGGGAACGCTGCCCGAAAACTGGTTTTGTCGGTCGCCCTCGTCTCACATTGGCTGTGTCTGATGCAACAATTGCATACAATGATGGAGAGATGGGCCGCCTGAGCATTTTTACCAAGTTGGGGATGCCAGAAGGACACCATACCACCAAGTGTTTCCATGAGCTGGATGGGGGGAGGATCAAGGCGGCTGGAGCAAGACTTCAACCAGCTGATCGTCGAGCCCGAAGACTAGCGGCCGCCCAGGTTACAGAAGGCCAAGAGGAGTTTTACCAGGCAGGTGCTCATGAATAGTTCAGGTCAGTGTTATTTTATCATTTCAGAACTTGGAGGAGGCAGAAAAACAGCATGGTTTGCAAGAGAAAGTCTGCAAAGCTATTATTACATGTGTACCAAACTTTCAAAGCCGATTTTCTCAAAACTGCGTTTTCACGTACTCGTGTCACTAATGTCATCATATTTCATTTAATTTTTGTCCAAACAACTTGAAATTTTGTGGAGATCATCTTGATGCTGTGTTCTTTGAAATGACCTAAAATCAAAGGTCTGGGTCATGTCAGTAAAGTTTTCAAAATGTTCACTTTTAGTTGTACTTGAATCATCACTCACTTACAGCTAATATACATTAGGACTCTGAATTTAGGTCATTTTATAGATATCACATTTTTCTAAAACCATGCAAAATTTGAACACTCCAAGTGTAATAGTGTCTGTGTGAGAGTGACAACCCCAACGCCATGATTTTATTTTGTGTCGTTACCCCATCCCATTTAAAGCACATATTGTAAGATTAAAATTATGCCCAGATGTAAATGGTTATTACCTACTGCTAGCACAATAACCAAGGAAGGTTATCACCAATTTTCATCAAAATCTCTGCATATGGTGAAATAAACCCAAAGAACATTTTTGAACGATTTTTTCAAAAATCGACCTTGTTACCTTGCCTTAACCTACCTTCATAGGGAAGATTTTGTATATTCTTTACAAGCTTTGTTGCTCTTCTTTGTACTCTTTCCAAAGCAGCAGACTGCCTCTTTAATCGAGGATACCAAATTGTATTGCCATATTCCAAATGAGGTCTAACGAAAGCCTTGTATAATTTTGTAAAAATATCTTTATCTATATGACTAAAAGTACGTTTAATTATACCAATCATTTTATTAGCTTTATACTTGATAGCCAACACGCCGAGTGCAACTTTCCTTACTTTCGTTGCAAGTTTCTCTTATCTCCGTTTACCTTTCGACTAAAACTTCTCCTTTCTTTCTCATGCAGCAAATTGTGATTAGCTGGATAGTTCTTCAAGAGACAATATTTCCAGCATGAATTTTCAGTGATTGTAGTTTAGAACAGGCCATTGGTGAAAGTGGGGTGGTAAGGTGGAGATGACAACATCGATTAAGGCTTGAACTGTTTCACCCAACCACAAGGATGTGTTGAAACTTTCACTCGTGTAGAGCCCTATCATGAATGCTTACTTTCAGTATCGGCTTTGGCAGTTCAAAGCTTTAAATCAAACTTTGAATAAATAAAAGGGTTCAAACTCTCATGGTCCAGGGCCAGCTTCTATTGAATAAGTGAATGAGTGTTTGTATTCGTTGTTAATTATTATTTGGTGATTGTCATTTTCTAGCTTCTGTAAGCGCTGTAACCACTGTAACTGTTCAAAAATAAATCTTAAATAAATGTTAGCGAACCGCCCAGAGAAACGTGGACAAACGAGTCACAAGACAAAACACAACGCGTTTCAACCTCATAGGTCTTCTTCAGGTGAGAAACAAACGAATAAAATAATGAAAAATCGCTTTTTTTGAAAAGTGATTTTTCGGTATTTTATTCGTTTGTTTCTCACCTGAAGAAGACCTATAGATGAGGTTGAAACGCATTGTGTTTTGTCTTGTGACTCGTTTGTCCACGTTTCTCTGGGCGGTTCGCTAACATTTATTTAAGATTTGTTTAGATTTCCGCCTGCAGTCGTCTCACTTTGCAACTAGATCTGTTGAAAAATAATTCAAGTCTTGTGAATGTGATATTATGACAGTGATACGTGAGAGAGTTAATAATTTTTTTTTACTAACAGCTTTCTCCGTCTATCTCTTTCTCTCTTGTCTGAAGCAGCTGTCTCAGTGTCTGTCTCTCTTTTGTTGATTTTTTTCCTGTCTCTTTCTCTCTCTCCACCCCATCCCTGTAGATCCGTACATGTGTGCAGTTATTGCCTTTACTAATTTTGGAAATTCACCCACTATTAGATTGTTCGTCTTTGTATTTGTCTGACTTTATTCAAGTTTAATAAAAGGCTGTGCCAGTCTTGAATAAAAGTTACTCTGTGTTAGGTTTTCTTATGGGAGCAAACGTTACCCCACTTGTTTACTGTTTACTGTTTAAGTAATTTTGTCAGTTAACATGCTGTTTGCAAAAGTAGAATAGAATGAAAATTATTTATAGTTGCTGGTCCTCCCAAAATTATTTATAGAACTTTGCTGGTCCTCCCACGCCTAGGACTAGTTTATTTTACTAGGACTGGCACTAGTGGCTGCTGAATAAGAGCAAGGGTTGTGTCAGAATTTCATTAAAAAATAGATTGATTCCTAAATTTTTTAGTTGTGCATGTGTGGAGAAGTGAAGAAAAGTTATTTACGATTTTTTTCAGCCATTATTATAAGAGAAATCACTCTTAACAAACGAAGTGACGTCAAACGCTCTTTAATCATAAAGATCAGATTGTAGATCCAAAATAGAATATGTTTCCATGGAAGATAGATAAATATAAGTTATATCGAAACAAGCAAACATTTAAGCTGTTTTTTAGTTCAAACATAAATCATACATCAATAACGAAAATATCAACGAAGAAGAGAAATCAATTATTTGGGAATATAAATTTTGATACAGTTGCTAAGGGTTAGTTGCTACGATGATTTGCTTGTTTACATTTCGTTTTCGGAACGAAGGCAAGCAAATCATCGGAAACTTGATTAGTTTCATTTAATAGTTGTTGGTTAGAATTAGATTATTATATTGCGTTTATCGATAGTTTGTTTATAGTATTATTTTGCTTCGATGTCATGTTGGTAGGATGATGTCGTAGAGTTGGTCGTTAGATTTGTTTCGATGTTATGTTGTTAGGGTGATGTGGTAGTGTTGGTCGTCCGATCAATTGACGACGAGCATGTATAAAAGGAGAGTGTGTTTGTGTGTTCAGGTTGTGTTCTTGCGCAGTTGTTCTTGCGTTGTTCTTGCTGACGGGTCTCGCTGACAGATGCTTGCTGACCATCCTTGCTGACATAAAAGAGAAGAGAAGCATCGATTCTGGTCTGGTCTCAAGATTGTTTGCCTGGCTGATCTGAGCGCTGGTTGCTTGCTGTCTCTGCTACTTCTATTGATCCACAACACCAGCAGATTTAGTCTGCATGATTAATCTGTGCAAAGTGGCAGGCACGAAGATGAGATTGAGCATCCAATATAAGATTGAAGTTGAAAATCCTTGGTTTCGATCGAGCTCTTGCCTTTGCCCTAGTCCACTTTGCCACAGATTTTTGGTGTCAGAAGTGGGATTGTGGATCATAATATAGAAGTAAGCCTATATTGACAGCAGACCAGACTCAGTAAGCCGGCTGCGGACCAGACCAGCTTCTTCAGATTAGATTATGGACATCATTGAAGAGATTGATGACTATTGGCGAACCCCAAGATCAACACAACACTGATGCTGGCGACCGGTCGACCAGTTCCAGCAACACAGCAAACCCCTGCAGACTCTACAAGCTGCGTAAATTTTCAGGCGATGGCGACGTGGAGGACTTCGCCAGAGAGGTGATTAAGACAAAATCAACAGGGCTACAGGATGCAGGGAAACGAGTAACCCCCGCTGTTATGGAAAACCAGGCAGTGGGGGGAGGAAGAAGAAGCAGTCAACAACAATAGAAGAAGTCAAGTTCGCAGCAAAAGGCTGCGCATCAAAGGAAGAAACGAAGACAAACCTCGCCGGAAGATGTCCAACGACTGAAATCAAGATTAACGGCAGGACGACACAGGCTCTCGTGGACACGGGCAGCGAAGTAACGACTGTCACAGAAGCTTGGGCTGCAAGAAATCTCAAGAATCTTCGACAAGAAGATGGCCTCGTCAAAATACGAGCAGTGAATGGGGCAGAGGTGCCCTACTCCGCCATCTACTTGGTCGACATACAAGTCTTCAATACCCTCTGCTCAAACACCCCGGTCTTCGTAGTCAAAACGCCTACGGAGCCATTTATGAGGGAGAAGAAGGAACGAGTCCCAGTACTGCTGGGGATGAACGTCTTGGAACCCTGCCTGAACAATGCTTCAAACCTTCCTCCAACCCTTCAACTCTTAGCGCAAGAAATCAAGAAGAAGAAGATGTCTACCAAGGGCATCGCTCGTACGATCTCCCGTCAACACATCCCTGCCTTCTCTATTGCGACAATCAAAGTCTCAAGCCCGAAGACTGACTTCATAACCCTGATGGCTTCACTATCGACGCAACCATTTCCCCAGGCTCCCGAAAAGAAACCATATCTGCTGCCTATACAGTTCTACTGCCTAGAAGATCCATAAGACTTGCCAGCAAAGCAAGACGTCTATTCTGAAAATCCAGTAATTTTTGTAAGAAGAAGAAGAAGAGGAAAAAAAAAGAAAAGAAAAAAAAAAGGAAGACTCTTAACAGTGGTTAGGATTAGAAAATAGGCATTCGGAAAAAGAAGAGACATTTGGAGAAAGGAAAAGCAAAAGTCAGCAAGAACTTTAATCGGAAAAAAAAAAAAGACATTTGGAGAAAGGAAAAGCAAAAGTCAGCAAGAACTTTAATATTTTTTTCGAGAAGTTTATCTTTGATAAAAGTTTACATTTCATAGTCCTTTGACGATGTCCATTTTTAGCAAATATATAAACATGTTTAAATTTTTTTCTCTTTTGACAACGTTCTTTTTTTTTTTTTTTTAGCAAATCTTCCATGAAAATAATATTCTTATTCTTTCGTGTGTAGTTTGGCTACAGAATGGCTGAGAAAGAAAAGAATTCCTTCTCCCTGTTCCCGTTTTGATTCTCAGTGCCTTATTTATAAAATAACGCACTAGAATCAAATCACCCCTAAAATGATCATAAGTCGTAAAGCTCCTTTTGTTAAACTATTAATTCCTTCTACCCTTGATTCAAACTTGCCTTATTCATAAAATAACGCAGTTTGAATCAATGCCTTCAATTATAATTTCATAACAAACCCCATTCCCCTGATTCAAACTCGCCTTATTTATAAAATAACGCAGTTTGAATCAATACCTTCATTTTATTCTTTCATTTCGGTTTGCCCTGTTTAACAACAACGCAAGCTGAATGAAAAGAGCATGTCACGTGAATAATCGGGATTTTCCCCTTCTATTAATATTTGATTATCATATTGCCTATTAAAGATAGCGATATGAATCAAATTGTCCTAATCTCTTTAAAAGAATAAGAAGTATCAAATATACTCTATTCTTTTCATTCAAGGAGGACCTTGAATAATCAAGAGAGGGGGAAGGAGAAAAGTGTTGAATATTATTTAAATTTTGCTTTATATTTTTTTAGGAAGGGGCAGTAACCCTAATACAGGAAATTGACTAGGAAGTGGAGTTATATACCCATCCTAGCACCTGTCCCAACTTTCCATTCAATGAGGGCATTGAAAAACAAGAGTAGGGGGCAGATGTGGAGAAGTGAAGAAAAGTTATTTACGATTTTTTCAGCCATTATTACAAGAAAATCACTCTTAACAAACGAGTGACGTCAAACGCTCTTTAATCATAAAGATCAGATTGTAGATCCAAAATAGAATATGTTTCCATGGAAGATAGATAAATATAAGTTATATCGAAACAAGCAAACATTTAAGCTGTTTTTTAGTTCAAACATAAATCATACATCAATAACGAAAATATCAACGAAGAAGAGAAATCAATTTTTGGGAATATAAATTTTGATACAGTTGCTAAGGGTTAGTTGCTACGATGATTTGCTTGTTTACATTTCGTTTTCGGAACGAAGGCAAGCAAATCATCGGAAACTTGATTAAGTTTCATTTAATAGTTGTTGGTTAGAATTAGATTATTATATTGCGTTTATCGATAGTTTGTTATAGTATTATTTTGCTTCGATGTCATGTTGGTAGGATGATGTCGTAGAGTTGGTCGTTAGATTTGTTTCGATGTTATGTTGTTAGGGTGATGTGGTAGTGTTGGTCGTCCGATCAATTGACGACGAGCATGTATAAAAGGAGAGTGTGTTTGTGTGTTCAGGTTGTTGTTCTTGCGCAGTTGTTCTTGCGTTGTTCTTGCTGACGGGTCTCGCTGACAGATGCTTGCTGACCATCCTTGCTGACATAAAAGAGAAGAGAAGCATCGATTCTGGTCTGGTCTCAAGATTGTTTGCCTGGCTGATCTGAGCGCTGGTTGCTTGCTGTCTCTGCTACTTCTATTGATCCACAACACCAGCAGATTTAGTCTGCATGATTAATCTGTGCAAAGTGGCAGGCACGAAGATGAGATTGAGCATCCAACATATATAAGATTGAAGTTGAAAATCCTTGGTTTCGATCGAGCTCTTGCCTTTGCCCTAAGTCCCTTGCGCTGGCACCACCAGCACGTCCGTGTAGACTGGGAAGCTGGCTGGTGGGTGAAGGAAGGCTGATGGGAATGTATTCTGGGAGGGGACATCGCACTAGTGGCTGCTGATAAGAGCAAGGGTTGTGTCAGAATTTCATTAAAAAATAGATTGATTCCCTAAATTTTTTAGTTGTGCATGCTTCAGGGTATGACGTTTTACCGGAACCCCCGGAAAACCCTTGAAATACGAAAAACCCCCCTATAGACCAATATAGGAACAGGTTAGTAGCAGAGTTCCTTGCTATTAAATTGATGTAGTTCTTCGTTCTTACAAGCCGGGAGACTCCCTCCACCCGCTATCAGGTTGAGGCTGATTGACAAGTCTAGATTATGTAATTTTTTTCCCGCAGATGGCGTACGTGCATGTTATCAGTAGATGTCGTACGTGCATGTTATCAGCAGATGGCACCACAGCACCAACGGTCCACAGAGCTGTCTGTATATTGGCCAATTGTCACATATTTGCCAAAATCACTGCGATCCACAGGTACTGTTAGATGCTTGCGCTATATCTAGTCGCCTTTTGTTTTTATGTAAAAGGCGATTGCTAAGACTAAGAGCAGTGGTACGTGGAAGGGAAACATTTGGTCGTTGTGTCTTGAGAAAAAAAATTGGTTGGGAGCAGTTTGTTCTGAGCAAGAGAGAGAGAGAGAGATTGAAAAACCTAAACATAGGAACCTATCAAAATCTGGGAAGTTCCCATTTCGTTAGAAGTGTGTCCGTGGGACACTTTCGTCCAAACTATTACAAATATGAAAATTTTGAGGGATGTCAATGTGGTGTAGACAAACGAAAAAAATCAACACAGTTGTCAAATGATAACTTTCGTACCTTCTCCTCGAAGATGTTCATTCTTTCAGCCATTGGGTTGAACTGAACTGGAAGGAAATTCAATTTTTAGGTGGATAATGCTGATGACTTATTTCCATGTATGTAGCAGATAATATAATGGTGAAATTAGGCAAGTTTGCGTCCGCATGCACACCGACACACTCACAATCACGCACACACAGACGCACACACAGACGCAACACACACACACACACACACACACAACACACACACACACACACACACACACACACACACACACATAACTACACACACACACCACTCACACTGGCCTGCAGAAGCTGGAGCACCAGGGGGATGTTTGTATTACCAGATCTGGCCTGCTGCTGGTAAAAAAAAAAAAGAGAGAGAGAGAGAGACGTCGGTATCTCATACAGTACCGTTACGAGTAGTGTGTAGGCCTATAACCCAAAACACGGTACTCTGATGAATTGGTCACTGCATCTCTGCTTTCAAAATCGTTAGTTGTCATGTATACATGTATTGTCATTTTTGTAAAGCACATAGAGCAGTCTTCTGGGCAGTCTGTTATATAAATATTCATCATTATTATTTAGAAAGCAGATCTGATGAATTTGACGTTGAACTTGCAGTCCCAGAGACACGTGGAGAGAGCGATTCCCGCCACTGCAGCAAAATTTGGCCGCATGCGCAGCAGTCGCGTGTTTATGTCAGTGATACCAGCCAATCTGTTGAGGCTAGCGCTTTGCGGGAAATGGATTGCGAACCGGGGGGTCAGATTCTGTGTCTTTAGAAGGCATTGGTCCGCTCAGACCATGACGTACGGCGCTCAAGGTTTGTTCTTTGAAAGCATGGGTCCACTCAGACCCACAACGTACGGTGCTCAAGGTTTGTTCTGTTTCAAAGTATGGGTCCGCTCAGACCACGACGTACGGCGCTCAAGGTTTGTTCTTTGAAAGCATGGGTCCGCTCAGACCATGACGTACGGCGCTCAAGGTTTCTTCTTTGAAAGCATGGGTCCGCTCAGACCCACGACGTATGGCGCTCAAGGTTTGTTCTTTGAAAGCATGGGTCCGCTCAGACCACGACATACGGCGCTCAAGGTTTGTTCTTTGAAAGCATGGGTCCGCTTGGACCACGACGTACGGCGCTCAAGGTTTGTTCTTTGAAAGCATGGGTCCGCTCGGACCCACGATGTACGGCGCTCAAGGTTTGTTTTTGAAAGCATGGGTCCGCTCGGACCCACGCGTCCTGCGCTCGATGTTTGTTCTTTTTGACAAAAACGAAGAAATTTTGGTACAGAAGTGGGGCTATGCTATGTTGACACAGTCATAAAATTTAGTGAAGACAGCTTTAAACCTTTTTTGTATCAATTAAATATGACCCTTGTGGGTCCATGGGGACCCACGGCGTACGGGAAAGGTTAATTAATTAGAGCGTCCGCAGACATGTGTGTGGAGGCGTTGGTGTGTGTGTGTGTGTGTGTGAGAGAGAGTGTGTGAGTGTGTGTGTGCTTGCGTGTGTGTGTGTGTGTGTGGCGGTGTGTGATGGGATGTGTTTGAGGGGGAGGAGTTGTTGTCCTTATTGTTATGTGTATGTGTGTGTGCGCGCGCGAGTGTGCGCGTGCGCTTGTATGCTGTAATTGATGGTCTTGTTCTTGTTCCTAAGTCATCTTTTGAACATTCATGCATGCAGTCATAACACACACACACACACACACCCCACACACACACACCACACACACCACACACCACACACACACACAGAGGGACGTGTGTGCTTTACGTTCGCTCGCTCTTACTCACACCATATTATATACACATGTGTGCATGTGCACGTCCACGGCGACACGCGCGCACACACACGCATACACATAAGCGCACAAATGCACACACACACGCACATGTGCACACTATATAGGTAAACACAAACATGAAAAGAAAAGAAACACCGAAGGTGCTGGGAGGCCCCATCGTCAACACAGGCAGGCCTCCAAGGGTGGTACAGGACTGCTCTAAAGGCAGGTGAAGACAGTGCTTCTCTGGGTCCTCCCCAGCACCTTCGGGTGTTTCTTTTTCTTCGTAAAACACAAAACATGCAAAAATCATTGTTATATTCTTTGTTTAATGGGGGTTTCCGGTTTTTGGGGTTTCGGTGGTCGTGCACACACACACGCATACACATAAGCGCACAAATGCACACACACACACGCACATGCGCACACTATATAGATAAACACAAAACACGCAAAAATCTTTGTTATATTCTTTGTTTTAATAGGGGTTTCGGGATTTCTGGGGTTTCGGGGGGTTTCGGTGATCGCGCGCACACCCACACGCATACACATAAGCGCACAAATGCAACACAACACACACGCACATGCGCACACTATATAGGTAAACACAAAACACGCAAAAAATCATGTTATATTCTTTGTTTAATAGGGGTTTCCGGTATTTCTGGGGTTTTCGGGGGTTTCCGGTAAAATGTCATACCGCATGCTTCATGGTCAAATCAAATTTGACTTCCATGGTTTGTGTGTAGTGGGAGTGTTTTAGTCAGTACATTACATTAATTCTGCTGCTTCATGCTCTCTTGTTTCTGACACTGTCTGAAACTGTGCTTGCTCTTCATTGTTTTAATTGACAGCACTGCAATCACCAGTCAATGATTCTTTCTTGGTCTATCCTCTGTTCTGAGCCTGCTACCATGAGGGGGGGGGGGGGGGGGGGGGGGGGGGGGGGGGGGGGGGGGGGGACTGACAAAAATGTTTACCTCTTTAAGTTTAACAGATGAGCAAAACCAGGCTCTGAGTCTTAGTCTGAAGGTGTGGAAATTGTTCCAGGTTCCAACCTCCCTTGAACTTTAACACTAATAACAGATGTAGATGAAATTATATGCCTGTGCTGGAGTAATAATAATAATGAATACTTATATAGCGCCTATTCTCGGCTAGAGGCCAAGCTCTAAGCGCTTTACAATCAACACTCGTTTACACAACGGGCTGCCTACCTGGGTAGTGCCGACTGAAGAGCTGCCAGCTGGCGCTTCATTCAGTCGTTTCCGTGTCATCCAGTCAGTATCGTTCAATATCGATCACTCATTTTCCTTACTTCCTTCATTCTTTCCATTTCTCACGCAGGGTGCATGCTATGTGTAACGTGTCATCCATACCAACGGCCAAACTGGCCTACTCTTCCGAAAGTTGGTGATGGGATTTTACGTGTGTGCAAGATGTTATGCGTGCGTTCACACACGGAACCTCGGTTTATAGTCTCATTCGAGTACTATTTTAGTGTACAATACTGCATATCATAATTATGCTGTCACTGGTGTTCATTTCTTTTGAACTGGTTCTGTTTGATGCTGGTTTTTCAGTGACAGTACAGGGTAGACAGTTGGGACCAGTTCACAAAATTCCTGATGTGATCAGTGTGTGTGTGTGTGCGAGTGAATACATGCATCTCATAATCATGTGTGTAATAATATTGTGTATGTGCCCTTGACTGAGACTAGTGAGAGTGAGAAATCATAAATTATTGTAAATCTGGTGTCATAGAATAGATGATAAATGACTGACATACTGAACTGTAAATTGTGAAAAAGGGGGTGGATGGATGAAGGGAAAGGAGCTCTGAATTAATGAAAAATGTGAAAACAGCCAGAATCTATAAATAGCATTGTCGTGATTGACTTTAGCCTCCACATATACTGAACAACATTAAAAACGCACCGTTTTGATTTGCCGATTTCCCATTTGGAAAAAATGTGTATTTGGATTTGGTATGTTGACACAATTTTTAAGGGACACAGATTCACACTGCCTCGGTTTCTCCGCGCTTGCCGACGTTCGTGTGACGCCCACGTGCAACTCGCCCAAAACACTTTTCTTGCCACTGGGGCCGAGACTGAACGTAGCACATCTGTTTCTTTGTCTCAAATGGTGAGTTTGAAGTCATGCCGACTGGAAAACGGTATCAGTTGTCATTCGACCAGGCGAAGTGGTCCGAAAACAATGCCGCGACTGTCTATGCAAGAACGTGAGCGAGCCATTGGAATGTTAATGGTCGGTATGTCATCGAGAGAGACAGCCAGACAACTGAACTGCAGTCACTCTACAATTGTAAGGCTATCACAACGTTTGGCAGCAACTGGTTCCACCACTGATCGGCGCCGAACGGGCCAACCTCGTGTTACCACACCAGCGCAAGATTGATACATTCGGCAACTTCATCTTCGTAATCGATTCCTTACAGCAGCAGAAACATGTCGCCAGGTGGTTGGTCGACGGGGTCCAGTGTCTGCACAAACTGTTCGACGTCGATTGCAAGAATCAGGGCTCAATGCAAGACGCCTTCATGTTGGCCCAGTCCTCACCCGTAGACACCGTCAGCAACGCCTGCAGTGGGCCAACCAGCATCTGCCATGGACACGACGTCAGTGGAGAGCTGTGCTGTTCTCTGACGAAAGTCGATTCGCGTTATCTCATGCTGACGGGAGAATGAGAGTCTGGAGGCGTGTCGGGGAACGCTACACCAACTGCTGCGTGTTTGAAGCCAATAGATGGGGAGGGGGCAGTCTGATGGTTTGGGGGGCATTCAGTCATGACTACCGGACACCTCTGTACTTTTTTGACAACCATGTGAATGCCAACACGTACCAGCAGGTGCTGCAGAACCACGTCGTCCCACTGTTTGGCCAGCACCCGGAGCTGCAGTTCTTCCAGCATGATAATGCACGACCCCACACCGCAAGAGCCACCGCTGCGTTTCTCCAGGCGAACAACATTGCCGTGTTGCCCTGGCCATCTCTGTCCCCTGACATGGCTCCCATTGAACACGTCTGGGATGAGCTGGGGCGTCTTGTGGCCCGTGGAAGACGTCCACAGACTCTCGATCATTTGAGGCGCGCACTGACCGAGGAGTGGGATGGACTGCCACAGGCGTTCTTGCACAACCTTGTCTACTCCATGAGGAGGCGCTGCCAAGCGTGCATCGGGGCAAATGGCGGACACACTCGGTATTAGAGCTCGCGGACGGACATGCTCGTCGTCGTGTACTTTTTGACAGGGACCCTAGTGAAGTCACCACCTCATTTCAGATGAATTCGGCCATTCTTGTCAAGAACAGACATTTTGTTTAATTGAAAAATGGATGCGTAATCAAATATGCTTACTTTCATTAAATAATTCTGTACTACCAACGTTGTCTGGGTCTTTTGGTAAGCGGTGCGTTTTTAATGTTGTTCAGTATATCTTAATACTATTAGTATTAGTATTATTAATGTTTTACATGTTTCAGTGCTGTTTTTATTTTCTTTTTGCAGGCAAGCTGAGATATGCAAACAACTCCAACTACAAGAATGACACCATGATTAGGAAAGAGGTTTGTTTCAAGCACAATCATTGAATGAACCTAGACCTTTTCAAACTTTTCATTAACATTAATAACAAAAACTGGCTTGAGATGTTTTCTGTAAAAATTGTACAAACATAAAAATTTCCATGGATCTGGAAATTCAGTGTGCATAAACTACGCAGAGCCAGAACTCTGCTCCAAGCATTGACAATGTGGGAATTGGTAGTTTGTAGAGTCAGTTTATCTTTTTAAAAACTATTATTACTGTGTCAGCCCTACACTGAGTGGTCTTCTGGGTGTAATGAAACTCTGTTCTTGAGGATATTGATTCTAATGTATAAAACCTTCAAACAAATGAAGCATTTTTGTGCATTTTTCCAGCACATGTGTGCACATACTCCTGAAGAAGGATTGCAATGAATTTTCAAAGTACAATTTTTGAGTGACAGGATGTGCATTAGATAAGAATGCAATGACATTCACAGTTTGAGGAATCTTATTTACATCTTCAGATGTTTGATCTGTTGATGCATGCTGTTACTTTGGGACTTTCAGGCCTATGTGCACAAGTCTGTGATGGAAGAACTGAAGCGACTGATCGAAGACTCTGAAGTCATGCAGGAGGACGATGCCCTTTGGCCCTCACCAGACAGAGTGGGCAGACAGGTGGGCGACAAAACATTCGCGATTTCCCCATGTACTCTTGTTTCTTACAATTTATTGTGAGGGGAACCGATGTATGAGAGAAACGCTCATCTGTTAAATTATGATACAGCAGACATGAGTTTTCACCGTTGGCGCACACTTGATTTAATGTTGATGTACGTGGTGTGAGTTCAGTGTTTAGAAATTTATTTCATGTTTAACTGATTTGCCTATTCATCATACATGTACTCGATTCATGTCATGTGTTTGGTAGATCAGTCTTTCACTTCTCATTTTGCAAAACCATCTTGGAACAGCTGCAGTGTAGGTCTGTTGCCTTTTTATGTGAATAGGTCCTTCAAGGTTGGGTTGTTTAAAAATTTGTTTTGTTTTTTTTCAACAGTTTTTTCCAAAGTCAATAGATAATGATGAAGCCTGGGATAACCCAGAACAGATTATTTAGATGGAAGTGGTTCTCTGGTGGCTGTTCCATGCTGCAGTGCGATACTTCGAGAAACAAAAGAGAAATTTAAGATCAAATTCAGGTAATTCAGGTGATCACAGCCTTGAGACCTGGTTTAATGTAACAGAGCATTTGGCATATTGTGTTCTGGGATTAAATTAAGAATAACTGAACCTATGAACATCCCCGTTGAAAAAAAATGGGGACATCTAAACTGCAGTTTTGCCTGATGTAATGCCTTGAAAATAGTTGAATTCTATCCCCTCTCCCATGGAGAAAACTGTTGTTCTGGGCTTCGAATTTAGTGCTATTGCAAGGGGTGAGTTTACACTTGCTCAGCCATTGTGAACAGTATTTTTACTGTAAGCTCAGATTTCTTTAGGGTTTCAAACATGGGAAAAGGGGAAAGGTTTTATTTTTCCCCAGTTTCAGATCAAACATGTGACATGTCCAGCTCTGTCGCTCTCTCCCCTTGTGTCACACACACGCACATGCACACACACACAGACACACACACACATGCATGCACTGATGCAATGGGGAGAGAGAGAATATTCAATAAATGAAGAATAACATTTTGTTTTAATGAATACAATATTTTGATTTAGATGAGGTCTACCATAGTATAACTCAAGAAATAGAAAAGGTGACTGTTTTAACAGCACTGCGATTTACTGAGTAAACTGTGCGGTAATAGTTGGCTTCTTCATAGTACATTATTCTAAGGCCAGTCTTTAGGAATATTTAGGACTATTGGCCACATGTTTCCTTATCTCACTCCTTGACCTGGATTTCAAATTAGCATCCGAGTATCAAGGGTACTTAGCCTGGTGTCATTGCAAATTATTTCGTTTTTCATTTTAATGGCAGTGAAGAGTCCAAGCCTAGGGTCAAGAGAACAAGTCGCCGTTTGGAAAAAGCATGAAAGGCTAATTATTAAAAGCCTTCTCATTGAAAACAAGTTCTAATAATGGCCCAAATGGTCCACTTAGATACTTTGCTATAAAACTTACTTGGCTCCATGAAATGCAGGTGCTAGATCTTTTGTGAATTGGAAGCACGGTATCAGGTTAAATTTGAGGCAAAAGAGAGAAACCAAGCGACTTTAAACCTTCTGATTCCTTCTTAAACAAAAAGTTGTTCGCGCAAGAAATCCAAGGAACTTTCAAACTTCTATTGCCATTTAAACGCACACAAAAAAGTTGTTCACGGAAGGTTTTTGATGTAAAGGGTGAGCATACATGCATATGATTTGTAGTAAAGGGTGAATATCAAACTGACCAAAAATGTTCAGAGGGTATTTGGAATCACAAATTATGAATGCTCATATTTGTACATTAATCAGGAGCCGTGCAATTTGTTGTACCAGTCTTTGCTAGACTTTCAACAAACAAAATTTAATCAGAAACCATGACAGTGGCCACCGAAGACGCCAGAGACTGAAAGAGAGACACACCACTAATTTCATGGTATCCTCATCACCAAGGAAATATGAATTATAATGCAACAGCAACCCGAAGATGTCAGCTTCTTTTTGGTCTCTAATCATGTGATTCGAATGGACATAGTGGGAAAATATTGAAAATTGCACTGTAAATTCTGATACAGCCAACTGATACAGTCTTTGCTGTCTGCAGATATTATACTCAAGCTCTTAGTTTTGAATAGTTCTAATGAAAGTTTACATTCTGTTATTTGGTCAAGTGTGTTTTTCCTTCTGCATTTGTAATTGTGCTCGATTTCCATTTCATCAAAGTGTACCGTACAGAATTGACATATCTCACTATGAAAGAAGTTGAGATTGACTGAATGAAAATTAGTGGGTTTTTTTTTTGTGTTTTATCATAGTAAACAGTGTTTATCAAATTGCGTTTTAATCTGTAACAAAATCTGAAAATGTCATAAAGACACAAACACAACTACTGTTCCAGGAACTTGAAATTGTCATTGGTGATGAGCACATCTCCTTCACAACGTCCAAGATTGGTTCTCTTGTGGACGTCAACCAAAGCAAGTAAGTATCAAGTCCAGGTATGTTCATGGGTGCTTATGGGTTCCAGCATCAGTCTACCTGCGAAAAATGCACAGACTGCAACTCACAGTCTTTGAAAATATTTTGTACATCAGTTGCACATGTATGTACATGACTCTCTGTCATGATAAGTGTGTTTAGATACCTTGCAAACTTGATGTGTGAATCAGTGCCCATCTTGTGCCAAATTGGATGAAGAGAAGTGATTGCTAGTTGATTTTTGTTGTCCTGAGTGTTGTGTATCTTGCCTGAAGAACTTAAGACTGAAGATAGGTAAGAGGTCGAAATGAGTCATGGTTATGAAGTATTTACAGGATTTATATACTTGCAAAGTTTGTTTCTACTTAGACTGATATTGGCATGTACTATCCCGCAGTTGTTTAAAAATCTCAAGCTCAAGTCACACCCATGACCATTATTCACAGCCTCTTTCAGGCTTATAGGAACCACACTTGCCAGCTGCTAAGGCGTGCAAACTGCATACTTTGCAACAGAGCTTTTGCAGTTTATATTGCTGTCGTCATGATGCTGCCAGCCATGACACTGTCAGTTCCAATCTGTCAGGAGCAGTTCAGTATTTGGGGCTGTACTCTGAATGATGGGGAGATTATCGAGCAGTTGACATAATGTGCAATGTATTGCAGAAAAGACTGATTCAGTGACTGTGATTGATCTGTCAGTCAGTCCACTGACCAGAAGACAATTGCATGGATGGATCTCTATCCAATTTCAGTGTTACTTGTTCGGTGGGTATCTGATTAGTATTAACTTTGAGTTGTTCTTATGGAGACAAAGAAAATGCCTAGGAAAACAAAATTGGTATCAAAGGAAAATGGTATCTATGAGAGGTGCATAATTTTCACTTTAGTGGAGGGGATTCTTTAAAACACAGGATTTGTGTCCCCTTCTACGATGTTATTTTCATTTCTGGGTTGCTGATGACTTGTTAGGTGCACAAAAATAAACAGTAAATATTAACAGCATTTGTATTTCAGAACACAGATGTGCATTGATTGTTCTGGTTTTTGTTTTCATCCATGTAATTCCCTCAAAAATCAGATAAGGACCATCTTACATGGGTACAACTGTGCTGGAATGCTTTTGTTTTTTTTTTTTAATGGCTAGCGCCATTAATGCCGGTTTTTTTTTGTTTTTGTTTTTTAATCTGAAGACAACAAATTTTCAAAGAATGGTTTAAATCGGACAGCATTTCCACTATTCGTTTGAATTCCGATCCAAGTTCTTGCTCTTCTGTGATGAAAGTATGAAGTGCTCCACTTCCTTCAGGTTTACTCAACACCACAGACGTATGCACATTTGAAAGTTGATGTTTGACATGTTAGTGTGACAGCGGAACATTGTTGCAATGCCTTTTTTGACAAAAGGTGATATCTCAAGGCTGGAGGAGGTATGCAAAACCCATGGCGATGGGAATGGCTGATGACAAAAGGATACAAAACAGTGAAAGATTTGGCCTGTGGCAACAGAAAATGGACATGCTAGGGGTGGCTTTCTGTTCCGTTTGTTTGAAGACTTCAGACTTCAGAACATTTCAAATAGTGACAGCAAATTTTACAGTGACTTCATTCCTCATGTGTGGCAATTTCAAACTGAATGCCAAGACTGCATCTTTAGAGTAGCTGTATTGTGGCTTCTTGTATCAAGTACATGCAGCCATCTGCTGAAAATACATACATGTATTAGCTCTAGTTTTCAGTGACTTCAAAGTCAGGGGTATAAATAACTCTTAATGACTTCAGAAGACAATCTTGAGTCCGCTTCCACTTCAGAATACAATCTACAGTGAATGGGAGATTAAGAGGTATAATAAAGGTATGTTTACTTTAGATTTGAAAGAAAAAATTATAGAAAAAAGTTATCTTTGAATTTCTTCAGGAAACTGCATTTTAGTTGTGTTAATTTATTCATGAACTGTTAGGTCTAATTTCAGGCCTAATTTTCCACAGTACATTTAACGAGAGCCTTTCATTTGCCTTCTAAAATGTGTTTTTTCTTTTAGCTTCAGGGGGCGTGGTCCCCCAGATCCCCCTACAGGGTGCAGGGGTGCTGCCGGTGTACCCTGCCAGGGCCTGGGCAGCCCCTGGTCCCCCTGAGTTTCAGGTTTTTACAAATCTACTGGTAGCACCCATGCATCTTATTCTTAACTTTTGCCGTGACTCCTGTAAAGCATATGTCCCAGAGACACAAAAGTGTGGTACTGCTTGAGTTGAACTGTTCAGACTATTCCAGTCGAAATTGAAGTGTTTGTCAAAAATGAAATTATCTATAAGTCATCTGATTTTCTGGTTTGCCGAGTCAAAAATTGACCAAAAACATAGTTAACAAATTTTAGCTACCCATTTTCAACGACACAGATTTTGAAATGAGATGCACAAAGTTACAGTGACTGTGTACCACGCTGAGGGATTATAATGAATCACCAGGGACACTCAAAATTGCTTCATTATATCCGGCTTTCATTACAACCGACGCGCTGGTTTTAACAAATTTCTATCTGGATGCTTTGTTATACTAAGTGTGACGTGTTTCTCTCTCTCTCTTTCTCACTCACCCCTCCTCCCCCCACACATACACATGTGCACACCCGCATACATGGGCAACGCACACCATATATGGGCAGTGATCAAGCTCGTTAATGTAAAGATATCACATAAGCCTCTATTGCGATTTGAAAGGTTAGAAACTGATAAGTAAAACGGGTAAATAAAAATTCACTGTATTATTTCTGAAGAGTTTAGAAGAATAGATTGTCAGAAGAAATTACACAGTGCCATGATTGAAGGGAGGGGATTTCTGCACTGTTCATTTACTGTTTCACAATGTTAGGTCATTGGAGTACGCACTTGCATGGAATTAAACACTTTAGTAATTGATTTTTAATACACACACCCACACGCTCTAGAAAGCGGGTTTTTTTTAACTTGTCACAGCTTGACAAGAAATCACAATAACTAAAATAATTGGTGTCTGAATAGGGTCTTCAAAGAGATGATAAGTTTTTACTGTTCTTCATCAATGTAGGGAAAGTTACAGATGTGTTATTATGTCTAATATATACAATCAAGAGTTCTTTATCATTAGCAGTACACATCAGGTCACTCATATACAGTTAATGGAATGGCACTTAGAATGCCTGATACGTGAATTTTCACATTCTGTGAAACAGTGGAAAAGGATGATTGTTGCCACACTGGACAGAAACAAATCCCTCAAATTTTCACATTCTGTGAAAAAACAACAAAGGATGATTGTTGCCATACTGGACAGGAAAAAAATCCCTCAAATGTCACACTCTTTGACAGAACAGGTTGATTGTTGCCACAGCTAGACAAAAAAAAAAAAAAAGAAGAAAAAAATCAACCATGAACAGTGAAGAGAAAGATCTCAAAGGGATAATGATTTTGTTTTTCATCCTCGTAACCACAGCAGTCCACATAATTACACAAAGGCACCCTAGTACATGTATGTGCAGCTGTTCTGTCAAACTTCTTGTTTGATTCTCTCCAATCACCTGTCCCGGAGTGTTGAAGACTGTTGAGGTGCCACAGCATCATCTGATATCTCCAATAGATAGCTAAAAATGAGTTCTGGTGTGCTCCCATGTCCTCACCTCCAAAATACAGACTTTTTGCATTTCTCTTTGGAAGCCAGAATGGTTGCCAGTGTCAAGTGGGGCTATTTCATATTCTTCCGCTAATATTCTTCTTCTGTTTTGCTGGATTTCTTTCAGCTTCTTGAATAACTTCAATTTTTAGCTTTAGCGACAGACTTTTGTGACATGCAGATGCTGTGATGAAATGGTCCATTAAATCAGGCCTGACAACCTGACACCCACCTTCCCCTTCACCCCACCCTCGTCCCTCTAGCATCTCTCTTTCCATTTACAGTCGTTGAACTTGACCCCACGTGAGTCGACTGCTGTGATCTGACGATCACAGGCATTCGCATAACAGGATTAGAATATGATGTTATTGCTTACGAATTACAGAGGTGACGTTTACCAAACAACAAACATACAGTAAAAAGTACTGTGTACTTTCAATCTATCTATGTGAAGCTATGTTAGAAATATGAAAAAAGCTTAGGTTATGCAGATAGTCAAACACATGTATAAACATGTGATTTCTACAAATCTTAAATAAATATTAGCGAACCGCCCAGAGAAACGTGGACAAACGAGTCACAAGACAAAACGCAACGCGTTTCCACCACATAGGTCTTCTTCAGGTGAGACACAAACGAATAAAAATAACGAAAATTCACTTAGCTTTGGTCGCTTCAGAGTTCAGTCGCAAGTGCTTCCTTGAGCTGAACTCTGAAGCGATCAAAGCTAAGTCAATTTTTCGTTATTGTATTCGTTTGTGTCTCACCTGAAGAAGACCTAAGTGGTGGAACGCGTTGTGTTTTGTCTTGTGACTCGTTTGTCCACGTTCTCTGGGCGGTTCGCTAACATTATTTAAGATTTGTTTAGATTCCGCCTGCAGTCGTCTCCTTTGCAATTAGATCTATGTGATTTCTAGTTAGAGCAACAAATAGAAAGCTTTTTATTATGCTGTGCAGACACTCCTCCATCTCCTTATAATAGCAAGCACCGTATGAAGCAGTATGCATCACAAGAACTAAACAACCAATTCTGAGAAATGGTTTCCAAACACAAAGTAATCACTTCATAACATCCGGCTCGAACTCTTCACATGGCCCGAACACATGGTTTGCTATAGCAGCTGTGTCATTATAGATGCGTGTTGCATGGGTACCGCCAAAACATTCGTTCTAGGCGCATTCATACATCAGACTTAATTACTACTGAGGTATTTATCATGTAAAGAAGTCGTTTTGTTGGGACACCTTTTTGCTTCTATTCTCTATCGGCAATCGTTACATCTGCCCTGTTGTAGTGCTTTACAGTATATTGTTCTTCATTACTAGTTTTACATGAAATGACTGTTGAAAGGAAACAAAAGC
This sequence comes from Conus ventricosus, assembly GCA_018398815.1. Taxonomy (NCBI): domain Eukaryota; kingdom Metazoa; phylum Mollusca; class Gastropoda; order Neogastropoda; family Conidae; genus Conus; species Conus ventricosus. The sequence continues at coordinate 33,066,941 of CM031606.1, forward strand.
TATTCTACTGTTTTTCTTTTCAATTGTTTCTAAATTTTATGATGGATTTTCATGTGTGCATAGCCTCTGTGTGTATTTTGTGTGTTGTGGTGTGTTTTATTGCCATGTGTGTGGTGTAGTCTGTGTGATGTGAGCAGTTGGATTTCATTTTCTTTGTGGTTTTTTGTTTTTGCTCCCGCATTTAGGTCAAACTGCCTGACATGAGAGACCACAAAATGGTCTTGAAAACTGCTTAGATTCCATTTCGGCCGGGGTGCTTCGCCCTGGACCCCCCCTACCAGGGCGTTGCCCCTGGACTCCACCGGACCTAGACAGTCCCTGGACCCTGGCGTCGGCTGTTCTTCAGCCTCAAGATGGGTCTCTCACGATCCATACATTTCACACATGCTCCATCATGTCTCAGCCTTAGCGGATGGTTTGTGGCTTCTAAGACTCATGCTCACCAAAGATATACATCCAAAGCCTCTGTAAAATGTACTGGTTGTGAAAAACTGCATTGTTGTTAGCATGTAGTCAAAAGTGACATCAGGTAAAAGGTATCGGCATATGTACAAATAAGATTTATGATGTTGTGATATGCATTAGTAGATTAGATTTTGTTTTTCCTGAAATTTGTAAAAGAACTCTCAAACATGTTGATTTATACCTTATTGTACTCTGAAAATGTCTGTTACTAACAGTGGAGCGAACTACACAAAGAAGAGAGGAAAGAACAGTAATGATAATCCGGTGATGTCTATAGTACCTCAGTTTTTAAAGTTGGGGTTTATGTTTGTTTGGTTTTTGTGTGTTTTTCAGCCATCTTACATTGATGGCACTGATCACAAAGTGACCACCTTTCTTATCCAGTGGTTGAGTGACACTATGATCCTAATCTCCTCTTTTTTTCCTTTCCCCCAGAGACCCAGAGGGCCTGCGTACGTTCTACTATCTGGTCCAGGATCTCAAGTGTCGGTGTTCTCCCTTATAGGGCTTCACTTCAAGATCAAGCCCATTTAAAGTGTTTCATCGGTCGTTTGGTGTTTCTGTCTGTCATATTGTCAGTGTTGATACAGTTTGGTTAGTCTTCAAGGAAAGTAAGATCGTTTTAAGAGAAATGGATGAATACCATTCCAAAGACCATTGTACAGAAAAGTTCAAGGATGCAGCTGTCAGCATTAGTAAAGTGGGAAATAAAGATGTGGGGGTGGGGTGGGGAGAGGTAACTGAAATTGCTGCAATTGAGGACTTTTAGTATGTGTGGGGTGTGTGTGTGTGTGTGTGTGTGTGTGTGTGCACCAGCTGTATTGATTGATAAGTGCTTGTCAATATCCCACTGAAAAAACAACAACAAATTAGCACTTAATCTGACAGTGAAATAGCCCAAATTTGGAGGAGTCTTGTATTTGTATATTATCTCCTTTGTGCTCCATTTCACTCTCGTTTTCATGTTTTATCAGATGAGTGCCCAGTGTTGTCAAATAAAGGTTTTAAAAGTGAATTGAATTCAGTGTATGTGTGTGATTTTTGTGGCATGTGGAATTTTGTTGTTGCTTTCATTGTGGCAGTGGTGAAGTGTGATGCGCACTATTGTAGACGTCATTGTTAATAGAATCCATTCCCTGGATCTTTTCTGTTTTAATTTTGAATTGTGGGAGTAACATTGCATGGAATGTGAGGAAGACTACTTAAATACACCCTTGTTTGTCTTCCTCTGTATGTGTGCTATGTTCATGAAAAATTTGCTCTCTGTCAGTTACTCAACTCTGGGCAGAAATGTCAGAGTATGCCATCTGCCTAAAGTGGTATAGGGAATTTTGGTTTTGTTACGAACACGACAGTGGTGACGTGATGTGCACTTGTGTAGAGGCTAATACTAGTACCCCTGGATCTTGTCTTAGAAGTCCTGAGCTTTTTTTGTCCTTTTCGGTTCGAGTCGCTCCCAGAATTCACTTTGGTTCCAGCTTCGCTGGAAACAAATAGTTGTTCTGAACAACATCCTTTGCTCGGCATGCCAAGGGCTTTAACTTCCTGTCAGCATGTGTCAGTGGGGAGAATATGCTTTGCTTGTCTTTCTTTTATCACTATCAGTTCACATGCTTGTGCATATACAAACTATTGCTCTAACTATTCTCCCTTTTAGTTTGTGAATTCTTACAGTATCCGAAGAAAAATGCACTGTAATAGAATTAGTTATTTTCTGTGTGCGTTCATTTTTCATCATTGAAACTTTTTTTCTTTTCTTTTAAACGAGGAAAAATTATGAATTCTATGCTGATTTTCTATATTAACTTTCATGAATGAGAAATTTTGAACCTGTACAGTGTGTCTGTGCAAACCACCGTTTTCACACTTTAGTTACTTCTAGCTCCTTGTAGAAGTACTGTGTATACTACCCTCCAGTCCTTAGATCCCACCGTGTGTGGTGTGTGTGTGTGTTAGGCAGGGATGGGGTAGGCCGGGTGGAGGAAGGGGGATGTCTGATTCTGCAACACTCGGACCACCACGAAACAAAAGAAGCAACGACAACAACAAAAATAAAATGTAATGAAGAAAAGACCAAAGCTAGAGTAGTTACATGCACATGAAAGCCATGTCTGCCAGTCCTCTCAAATTTTTCAGGAAGTGCATTTGGGTGTTTCGTTTGACCAGCCTCTTTGGGAATACTGCTCTACAGCTGAATTACTTGGCTGGTGTTCAGTCGTGCCTGTTACATCCTAATGTATGCGGTACAACCACCTATTAATAACTTTCTATAATTGTGTGCCCACAACAATTGCATAATAATGACCGCACTTGCCCTTCCACCCCCACCCCACCGTGACCCTCTTCTCCACCGCTCGGCTCCTGGCATTTGAAGGCTGGTAACAATGCCATCAAAAACTGAGTACCGAGAGCTGTGCATATAAAAAAGCCACTCTTTATATAAATTTAGAACATCTTGTGCGACCGAATATTTGCCGAAAGGACTTTGTTTTTCAGCATCCTCCACCATGTATCCCCCATCCTGACTCCCTTGCTCTAATAGCGACTGCTTCTAGAACTGCCAGCAATGTCGTCCATACTGCCTCCTCTTGGTTCTAATTGGCTGTTCCAAGCTAGCAGCTCCTGCCACTGCCTAGTTGTCAAGACCACCTCTACCAGTACTAGTGTCATTCGGTCCCCTCCACTTTGGAATATGTGTTGCTTCACCCACCAAGAAATTATGCTGCAAACACACCAAGGAAAAAGCGCTAAAGAAAAGACGTTCTCTTTCAGAGAAATTGTCGCCAAAAAGACACCTGTCAAAGCTTATAGGTCTTGAGAATGAAGATGACAGAAATGCCGTGAATAATGTGAAACGCTTAAAACAAAACCAGCGGAAAGGGGGGGAAAATCAAAAAGGTACGGAGCGTCAGTCCTTTTCCACTTGGAAAATCATCACTGATCTTGAGAGCAAAACATGAAAGCAATTTGGCTTTACTCCTAATCGACATACATTGCTCAGATCAAGAAGACAGCATCCAGTTAAAAGACAAAAAACTTACCGTAATTGTGCATGCTGTGTATGACCTGTCCATACACAAAACAATCAAAAAAGAACTCTCCCCCTCTTCCATCTTTACACACTCCAGCCAAACTCCCTCCCCCCCCCCCCCCCCTTTCCTCCCCCCCCCCCCCCCCCCCCCCCCCCCCCCTCCCCAGTACAACACTGTGTTAATCTGACAGTAAATGGTTTCAGTCAGTCAGTCAGTCTGTGTGTGATATTTCTTTTTCTTCAAAATAATGTTGACATCTCAGAACAACCAAAGCTTAATCTGACAATAGATTTGTTTCACTTGGTCGCTATAGCACATGTGCGTACCAAAAACATCCCACCGCTAATCAATATTATAAAAGTGAGGGCACAGGCCTGGCTGTTCAAAATGTCCCTCGTCGGGACCACTTGCAGCAGATGGGCTAACTTGGAGTTACTACAGAGCGGCAGGCAGCAGAAACTGCCACGACAGTAACACATTAGGCCTAGATGCCACTACACAGGAAGGAATTTAGAAAAGGAAGTGGTGTCACTGATCATGTTGGTCTTTTAGCTTCACACGTAAAAAAAAGCCTTGGCTAAGCGACACTCCACTTTAGCCACATTTTTTTATATTCATAGAGCGTACGATTCCGTTTAGCATTTTCAATTATTGTCCAAGGCTCATGGAATTGGAATTAACCACATGTTTTTACAATCATTTTAATCTGGGAGAACGCTACAAGTAAAACTGAATGGTGTGCTGTCAAGTACAAGATATGTTAACATGGGTGTCCCTCATAGCTCAAGGAAGTGTGGGCGGCCTAATTTCTCCAATCCTCTTCTCATTGATGCTTTATGATCTTAACCAGACTGACACGAAAGGGGCAACTTTAGCTGCTTATGCAGATATTGCAATGTGGAAAAATGTAAATTGTAATTTTACAAAAACGAAATCAAGCGTAATAAAATAGTTGAACAGTTTCAATTTGCAGTCAGTAAACTTGTTAATTGTTTGAATTCAAATGGATTTAACTTATCAGCTGACAAATCGGTTTTTGTTATATTTACAAAGAAAAATATCGATTTTGAAGGTAGGGACGCTGTTAAAGTAAAAATAGGTGATTCTTTCATTTTCCCAAGTAAGCAAGTAAGATTTCTAGGTGTTATTTTTCACTATAAATTATTTTGGGTGTAAACATATAAAATACCGCGTAGAAAAGGCAAGAAAGAAAATTGCGTTACTGCAAGTCTTAACTGGAATCCCTCTAATAAATTATGGATCTAATCTTATCCATGATGCCTTAGGACAGTTTATTCGACTGTAAGTTATGGTCAAGAAGTATTTTTACTGCACCAACTGTCAACCTCGGGGTACGTCAGTGGAGGAAGGACTAGCGCACAGCCCAAACACACTCACAGCTTGCTTACAATCTCATTCATATATCATGCATTCGTCAAATCAAACCACTAGTAAAGTCTATAACTTTACTACACATAATCATGGAAACAAACATCAATGCGCATGGAGTCAAACAAAGTAAAACATTCTCTCTTTCCTTGAACTTCACAAAACCATTTATCTAAATCATCATAACTAACCCGGTATAAACAGATTTCTACTTTACCTGGCCAGGTGATCTTAAACTATTTACGAATCACTGTCTTTCCCTTTTTTTTTTTTCTTTTCTTTTCACTGTCATTTTCACAAGCACCAGTCGCAACACAACTGCTGGCACTAGTCAGGTTGGACTGCTGGCACTGGTCAGGTTGGACCGCTGGCACTGGTCAGGTTGGACCGCTGGCACTGGTCAGGTTACTGGCGTTGGCCTGTGGTTCTGCCTGATGAAAGTGGCGCTGCCAGATATGAGGTCGAATCCCGGTTCAAATTGAACAGTGACTACCAGACATTGATCTGTTCTCCTTTCTTCCTTCCTGCACTAACGCATTGCACTCTCTCTCTCTCTCTTCTGGTCTGCTCTATCAAATGGACATGGTTGCTTTTTTTTTCCTTTATTTTTTTTCTTTTCTTCATCATCTGGGTTCTCTCACTCCTCCTCTCATCTCTCTGCTTTTCTCGTGCAGAGCCTACTCCCAGAACCTCTCTCTCTCTTCTTTTCTCCTCATGGCTCTCACTCCCGTAGCTTTCTTATTCTCTTCCTACCTGTCAAAAGGGTGAGTACCATTGGTCAGTATTTTTCCCGCCTTGTGCCGAGGTTACCTCCCCTCTAATTTCATTGGACATGCAAATCATCAAAGTCTTCCGTAACATCTACCGGCCTTGCTCTCTGTGGTGGTCAATGGGTCATTTAATTAACTTTTTTTTTTTTTTTTTGCTGTCCCAACCTCTGCGCTACCTCAGAGGCAGTGCACCCACGCCGCTCATTTCGACACCCCGTCCACAGCCATAGCCCGGCTGGCCCCGCCGCAGCCCCGACACCAGCAATCCACAGGGAGCAGTCAATGTCAAGTCGTCATGAGGCAACCCACCGGAGGAGACACTGCACTGCTGCCGAGTCACTTCGGTGGTGTTCAGTGGCGCCTGTTCTGATCTAACATACGCAGGACACCACCTACTAAACCCCTACTGACGACAATAATTGCTTAGTCGCTGAGCCGGCATGAGTGAGCTCTCTCTCCGGAGGGCGCCACCACGTCCGTCCAACGACAGCCCCCATGGACTCGCCGATACCGGTGACCCCGACGGAAGCAAACCAAGGCCACAGACGCGGAGAGGACATCGAAACTGAGGTCACCATGAGAGCAGGGCATGAAGGGCCACAGAATTTGAGACTTTTTTTTTTTTAATGCTGATCAATGGGAATGAGGATGATTAAGATGATGCTACGGATTTCCATTTCGGTCTGAGACTACATGACAGGGCTGTACTCTACGCTTCCTTTCATAATATATCCTGGCGTCGACCAGGCCCGAGAGATACAGGCACCTGCAGTGTTGGTCATGAAATTTGAGCAACACTCTCAGAAACGCATCCATTAAGTGGATGAAACTCGACTGTGTGGTCCCAGTCTTCCCAACTGAGTCCGCAGCAAACTCAACTCTGGGTAGGAGCCGGTCGGGGCAGAAAAAACCCACATGACTCTAATGGGATTCGAACCCACGACCTCCCAGCCGGGAGTCCGCGACGCTAACCACTTCGCCACGGCGGCTGGTTTTAATTGATTAACTTGGTTTCACCCCACTACACAATACCTCCCCCCTTCCTACTTTAACGTCTGACTTAACTGTGGGCACTGGTCTTGCAAATTAGCTGTATCAGTCTGACCTAGACGCAGAGATCCGTCTGGCCAGACCTATTGAGACGTTGGTCAAGCCACTCAGTCTGTCTGCAGGACGGTGCCGTCTCCGTGAAGGGCTAGAAAATAGCCTCCTCGCCGTGCCTAATTGGCTGACGCGACACATGAAGTCGTCTGCCTGGAAACCAGGATGTTTGGGTTTGGAACTTATGTCCAATTGAACTGGCTGGCGACTGACCACGATTTCGGCTTTTCTTTTTTGTCCGTGACACCAACGACAGATTTACATAAGTTGACTAGTATTGATAGCATAGCACTTAACATTGCTTTGGGGCTTCTAAGATGGGCATCAATTGATATGACTTACAGAGAGGCAGGAGTTTTGCCTTTAAATGAACATAGGATGCTCTGTGCTTGTAGCTACCCAGCACGAGCAAGAACAGTCCCTAACTCAGTTACTTCTGAACTTGATGAAAGCACCTACGTTTCTAGCGAGATACAGAATAAAAAAAGCATATACTTCATTGTCTGATTATGTGTCTCCTCTTTTACATGCATGCGACTTTTCTCTTGACAACATTGTTAAAATGGCCAAAAACCCTTTCCCCCTTTGGTTGATGAAGCAAGCAAATATTTTCTATTCCTATGGTAATATTACTAAAAATGAGAATCCACTTTTGCTTGCTTCTCTTGTTAAAGAATTGATTTACACTGAATATGAATCTTATCTGCATATTTTCACTGATAGTTCAGTTTCGTGTACTTCTGAGGTTGGTACTGCTTTCGTGATACCTTCCTTTAACATTGAAAAAAAAATTCATATCACCAAAGGTTCTATTTTCAGTGCTGAGTTATTTGCTCTTATGGAAGCTATTAATTTCATTCTTGATATGCAAGTCTTACAGAAAGAATACTGATTTTGTCAGATTCCAAGTCTGCTTTAACGGCTTTACACCTTCAAAATACGTCAAGTCGTCCTGATCTCGTCAGCGAAATTTTATTTTCAGTTTACCAGTTAATAATGCGAGGTTCTAAAATAACGATATTGTGGGTACCCGGTCACTGCAATCTTCGAGGGACTGAACTGGCTGATACCTGTGCAAAAGAGGCTTCAATGTGCAAATCGAATAGTTTTATGTGATATTTCTTATTCGGTTCTTAAAATAAACAGTATTCTGACAAAAGCACTCTGGGACCAGAGAAGAACACAGTACCTTGAAGCTGCCATTCAGAAGAACAGATGGGATCTTTCTGCCCCCAGCAGTCATTGTATAAGTCCGCCAGGTTCTATTCCGAATCGAAATTTATTACACAGAATACGGGTGGATGGTTGGTTAGGCAGATTTTTAAAACCATCTCCTTTGTGTGTGTGTGGTCAAACACTTCATGCATCTCATTTTTTACTTGAATGTTCCATAACAAAAGCATATTTTCAATGTCTTCATGATACAATTTTGTCTAAAAATCTACCTTTAACATTGCTGTAGTGTTTTTTTTTGTCCCAACCCAGAAAATGGGTGGAGTCTAGCCAATTTAGCTGTAAATCTGATAAAGTCTCATCCACTTGGCAGATTTTTCTAACGGAATTGTGTGTGTGTGTGTGTGTGTGTGTGTGTGTGCGCGCGCGCGCGTGCGTGCGTGCGTGCGTGCGTGCGTGTGTGTGTGTGTGTGTGTGTGTGTGTGTGTTGTTGTTGTTGTTTGTATGTTTGTTTCTTTTTGGTTTAGTTGTCTGATGTACACGTAGAGCAAAGAATTTGTTACATAAGATAGCTGTCCGTCTCTCACGTGTACTAGGTCGCATTATTCCATTGATGAAACTTTTGCATAGGCTGCGCACGCGCTAGAGAGAACAGTGCCTTTATGGTGATGTTCAGGCCAGTCTTCGCCATGCTTTTTTGAGAACGACAGGGATCTAAATATATATATAACAAACGAATCACAGGGCAAAACACGACGCATATATAGAAAAGAAAAAGAAACACCCGAAGGTGCTGGGGAGGACCCAGAGAAGCACTGTCTTCACCTGCCTTTAGAGCAGCCCTGTACCACCCTTGGAGGCCTGCGCTGTGTTGACGATGGGTACAGGCACGCGCAGGACACTCCATTAAGATATCAAGGGACATAACTGCTCCTGAACAGAGGTAAATCAGACTGCAGGATGCAACTCATAACACCTTAAAATAGCATCCCCCATGGTGTACCAGCCCGTATTTCATGACTGCAGAGCCCACCGGCGAGAAACACCACCCTCAAGCTGCCGATCACACCCCACAGACCCAACCACCCATGCCCACGGACAGATGAAGAGAGTGCCACTCCAGACACAGCCAAGCTTTCGCCATACGGTCTTATGTGCCCTCAAGAGAGAATCCAAAGTATATATATATGCGTCGTGTTTTGTCCTGTGATTCGTTTGTATATATAAAATATTAGATCCCTGTCGTTCTCAAAAAAAGCATGGCGAAGACTGGCCTGAACATATATATATATATAAGTATGACGTGTGGCCGGTCGAAACGCATCGTGTTTTGTCCTGTGATTCGTTTGTCCACGTTTGTTGGCGTTCGCTAACATTTATTCAAGATCTCGTTGAAAGGGTTTCCCAGGCATGGGGAGTGGGAGGTGAGGAAGAGGACAATCTTATATTCCTCTAAAGATCAAGAAAAGCCCGGCGAGACCTGGGCCCAAAAGGGGCAAGCCGGAAGTTGAGCCGAGAAATGTCAGTCGACGAATTCGGAGAGAACACCAGAGTCTCTGCGTTTGTAGGCAGAGAAATCCATTAAGCCGTCAATCGATTTGAGTTGAGAGTTTCAACGGTTTACACATGACTGTCAGACTGGCGCTTGCCTAAAGTCGACATACAACCAGACAGACAAGTAGAAGACAGTTTCCTTACTAATCAGTTACTTAGATCTTACACTATTTCTATTAAGCGTTGTTTCCCCCCCTGATGGATTGACATGATTTCTATCGCCTATACACGCCTTCAATGCAAATATTTTAGTCAGGTCCCCGCGGACTCACATATACCTGGCAAAACTTGGCAACAAAACAATGCCATCAAAAGTCCTCTGGTCTTCATGACTTATTAAACAGCAAAGCCACAAAATCTGCACTATAACAACGAGGAATTTACGTCGAATTATACATAACATATATCGAAGCAACTCGTTGCTTCGTTTTGTGTGTGTGTGTGTGTGTGTGCATTTCCCCTTACATGCAACAGTTGTCTGCATGACCTCGTTTTACCTGGTTCTACCTTAATAGAAATTCACTCTAGATCAAACGCCATTTTACTTGATGTGAAGGTTTTATCATTGTACCCTGACTTGATGTGAAGGTTTTATCATTGTACCCTGACCTGAGGAAGCTATACACAGGCGAAAAGTGTTAAAAATATACATAAGTCTGAAGACAAAGAAAAGACTTGGGGTTTTTTTTCTTATAGTTTGCCGTCTCCGATGTTTTACTTCAGTTTGTTTTACAAGGTGTAGAGCCCAGGAAACCAATATAAACACACACACACACACACACACACACACACACACACACACGCGGCGCGCGCGCGCGCGCGCGCGCGTGTGTGTGTGTGTGTGAGAGAAGAGAGAGAGAGAGAGAGAGAGAGAGAGAGAGAGAGAGAGAGAGAGAGTGGTGTGTGTATGTGTGTGTGTTGTGTGTGTGTGTGTGTGTGTGTGTGTGTGAGAGAGAGAGAGAGAAGAGAGAGAGAGAGAGAGAGAGAGAGAGAGAGAGAGAGAGAGTGTGTGTGTGTATGTGTGTGTGTGCGCGCAGAGAAAAAAAGAGTACGAAACATAAGCTCTCAGAACGCCGCTGACCAACCTGTCGTCCAAGACAACTGACCACCCCCCTTGTGATTACGACAGTCAATTCGTTGTCGCTCACTTTTTTTCATTCACGTTCACTATTATGCAGCCAGCACGTGTTTGCATGAGTTGTAGGCCAAGGCACAAGACAGTGAACTGATCAACCTAAAAAAACCCTTCTCTTTTGGATAGCTTACAGAAGTAGTTTACGTTTTCCGTCGACATACCATTTTCATGCACATATACATACCAAACAAACAAGAATTCGAGCACATATCCTGGAAAATCACATTGTGGACGTATACACTGTCTGCTGATGAGCAGTTGTTAGAATCCGAGTCGGCTAACAGCTCCGTATGAATCCTAGTGTAACTGGGTGGCTCAACGCAGGATGGTCAATAGAGCGTTCAGAGGCTCACGTTTTGATAATTGTCGTAGTACCTTTACAGCGTACATATACACTACTCCGGCCCACGCGGATCACATTCCCTTCACATAGGACTGCCCTCTAAGATACCCATTCACTCTGAACACACTACCACGTAAACCTATAATGGGTATTGAAAAGGGGATAATTTAAACAACTTCGACAGAGAAAGGTCATTTTGGAGTAGTGTCCCTTGCATTCTTTTCCTGAGAAACCAAATCGGAAGTCGTGCGCCGTCTTTGTAATCATTTCGATGCTCCAGCGTCCTTGCATGGGTGTCTCAGTAACTTTTTCTCCATTTGCCATGGTTATGTCTTCATAGCGATTAACGGTTGAAGTATAAATCAGACTGACCAGCAAGAAAATAATTGGGAAGCAGATAATAATCATAGTAAATAATAATAATAATGGTGATGATCGATGATGATGATGATGGGTGTAAACGGTGATCATCAGTGTCTCCTTAGCAAGAGAAAAATGATTATTGAAGCTCTCACGCTTTCTGGGAATCGTATATATTGTTAGTTATTTGGCCAATGGTCCTTCGATAGAATACTACTCCAACTATGTATCCTGTTCTTTGAATGATGCTGTGGATATCTGTTCGTTCCGTGCTGCTACCTCTGTCAACTGTTCGTGTAACTGTCCGCAAGGTTACGCAAAAAAAAAAAAATAAAATAAAAACACTCAACTCTTCGTCTGACTGTCCGCAAGGTCACGCAAAAAACCCCACTCAACCAGTTTTCTTGAAACTTGGTCGAGAGATGACATATGGCGCAAGAGCGGACCCAACAAACTTGAATTCAACTAAAACAATACAGTAAATCCTGTAAACTGGTACTAAAGTGAAGCTGAAGCAACGAAGATTCAGAATAGTACAGTTTCAATGGGATCTGTGGCGGTACTTGAGTTATATCAGAAATATAATATAGGATTGATTCGTAGGGTCGATGAAGTTAAGGACGTTGCACTTTGCTGGAGGCCTACACTCTCCCAAGATCCCTTCTAGTATCCGTGATTTGTTTATATTGTGTCACTGGTGGGGATTTTGTTTTTTTACATTGCGTCACAAGTCTAATTATTTTTCATATTGCGTCATCAGTGTGTTTTTGTAGTCGCTTTTTTGGCTTTACAGCTGATTGGTTTGGAGCCCGATTAAAATCTTATGGAAATAAAAAACTTTTTTCTTTTCATTTAGACATTAGCGGTTTTCCAAGGACAGGCCAGTAATGATGAGTTTTGACACCAATGGTCTACCATACAAAACGTTCCTGACGCTTATTATTCCTGTTCTTCTCTCCCAAGTGTTGCCACCATTGATGGTTATCATCTGCAATTCTAACCACCCTGCTGCAAGCTTATTTTCTTTTATGTGCGACACCTGAACATGCTGTTTTTATTTTTCTTCTTGTATTTTATCTCGGTAGTTCAAAGCAGTGCTGCGTACGTATATTTTGTGCGCCAGTGTTGAAATAGACTGAAACTGGCCAGAATTCTGATGTGTGTAGCTGTGTTAACACCAACTGCAGTTTGACAGAATGACACGTTATGCTACAGTGATGACACCGACTGCAGTTTGACAGAATGACACGTTATGCTGCAGTGATGATACCTACTGCAGTTTGACAGAATGACACGTTGTGCAGCAGTGATGATACCGACTGCAGTTTGACAGAATGACACGTTAGGCTGCAGTGATGACACCGACTGCAATTTGACAGAATGACACGTTATGCAGCAGTGATGACACCGACTGCAGTTTGACTGAATGACACGTTGTGCAGCAGTGATGACACCGACTGCAGTTTGACAGAATGACACGTTGTGCAGCAGTGATGACACCGACTGCAGTTTGACAGAATGACACGTTAGGCTGCAGTGATGACACCGACTGCAGTTTGACAAAATGACACGTTGTGCAGCAGCGATGATACCGACTGCAATTTGACTGAATGACACGTTAGGCTGCAGTGATGACACCGACTGCAATTTGACTGAATGACACGTTATGCTGCAGTGATGACACCGACTGCAGTGTGACAGAATGACACGTTGTGCAGCAGTGATGACACCGACTGCAGTTTGACTGAATGACACGTTATGCTGCAGTGATGACACCGACTGCAGTGTGACAGAATGACACGTTGTGCAGCAGTGATAACACCGACTGAAGTTTGACAGAATGACACGTTGTGCAGCAGTACAGACATCGACTGCAGTAGACCAGAATGACATATGAATCAGTGTCGACATCGACTGCAGTAGACCAGAATGACATTATGATCATGTCGACATCGACTGCAGTAGACCAGAATGACGTTATGAATCAGTGTCGACATCGACTGCAGTGAAGCAAAATGCCAGGTTATGCAGCAGTGTTGACATAGACTGTGGCTAGCCAGGATGTGATATAAAGCAGCAGTACTGAAATCGGACTGTAGTTAGCTTCAATCCTACTATGTGTCGTGTTGCTTGCATGCTAAGCAGCATGCTGATGTAACTGTCATTTGCCAGAATGACATGTAATGCCGTGGTCCTGACATGGACAGAAGGTTATCATAATACCACGTTATGCATCGGTCCTGACATCCACTGCGGGGTTTTTTTTGTTGTGTTTGTTTTAAATAGAGAATTCAGCGTTATGCGTAGTGCTTACATCGACTGTAGTCAGCCAGAATGTCACACGGGCAGCAATGTTGAGAATACTGCCGTTAGAAAGCTGCATGTACAACAATGCTGAAGTGAAAAAGAGGATATCCATAATGTTCCATAAGCAGCAGGATGAAGTGATCCGGCGACACACCACACACGACACACACACACACACACGCACGACGCACGCACGCACGCACGCACGCACGCACGCACGCACGCACGCACGCACGCACACACACACACACAACACACACACACACAATACATACACATGCACACACACACACACACGCACACACGTAGACATGCACATATGTAACGCACGCACGCACACAAACACACACATACGCGCGCGCGCGCGTTAACAAAGACACATACATATACGCGCACCGCACACGAAGTACACACTCACGGATGCACTTACATATAAAATGGAAGAGAGAGAGAGAGAGAGAGAGAGAGAGAGAGAGAGAGAGAGGAGAGAGACAGACAGACAGACAGACAGACGAGACAAAGACAGAGAGGGACAGAAAAAGAGAGACAGAAAGAGAGAGAGAGAGAGAGAGAGAGACAGACAGACAGACAGACAGACAGACAGACAAAGACAACAGAGAGAGAGAGAGAGAGAGAGAGAGAGAGAGAGAGAGAGAGAGAGAGAGAGAGAGAGAGAGAGAACCCGCTGAACCCTAAAATGGAAACAAACAGTCATAGCAGCTGATATGTTTTTTTTTATTCATATCTTGGACGCAACACAATGCATAATGGTGTGGAACAAAAATAAAACCAAAATCTCTTAAGTACACACACACCTTATGTATGTCTGAGATACACGTCTGCAGCAGTGTATATGTAACCATACACTTCCCACCTGCTTCTTGTCATAACAAAGTTCCTTCACATCTCCCACCTCTGGTTCTTCCGATTCTTCCATGTTTCACTTAGGTTTAACAAAAAATGCAAAACCTCGTAATTACAACACAGTCTGAATTATACACAGTCACACGACCGAATCAGGAGCATTAATTCTATGCCACTGTGAAAAACGGTTCTTCCAAATCATTTCAAATGTGTAGAAGGAACAAAGCTGCGTGGAGGGTGAAGGGTGGGGGGGGGGGGGGGGAGGGACAGGGAGGAGGAAGGTGGGAGGGGACGGAGCACTGGGGTCAAAAAAGGGGGAGGAAAGGGGATGGGGTAAGCCGTTGGTTGGTAGTGGTAGCAACGGACAGAGGTGATGCTGCATACGTATTGTAATGATAAAGAAAGATACGCGCCACCAAATGAGATCTTTCAGTTGTGAGGGAAGGAGTGTGTGTGTGTGTGATGTGGTGTGTGTGTGTTGTGTGTGTGTGTGTGTGTGTGTGTGTGTGTGGCGCGTGTGTTTGTGTGATCGGTCTCTGCCCTGTTCTTTACAAGTTACAGTGAAATACACGTCATACACTGTTTAGCAACACAATGCCCAGAAGGGTCCAACGATTACACCCCCCCTCCCCCCACCCCCCCCCCCCCCCCCCCCCCCCCCCCCCCCCCCCCCCCCCCGCCCGCGCCCAGTTACACACATGGGATCCAGATATGCCGATGTATGTACATGTACTTTTCTGAGACGATTTCTCCCTCGGATCCCGATCAATTCGTTACAACAGAAGGTCTTTGGTGGAGCTGAGGAAACAGCGTCACTTTCAGAACATCTTTTCCTTTGAACTGCGGCGAGACCAATAACCGACAACGTTAGGTAATATTTGTGACACTAGGAGGTGGAGGAGGGAGGAGGGGGTCTGTTTTTTAAATGCTGCGCGAACTGCATAAGCTCTCGCGGAAGTCTTCACGGCAGATGTTCCCTTTGGCTTCGTTCAGAGACTGCCAGACACACAGACACACGCGTAGGTGTACACTGGCGACGTCCTCTTGCATTAAAGATAAAGAAACAACAGCACTTTTGTCCAATACCCAACCTTTTCTGGAACACATCTTTGGGCAGTAGAAAGCAAGGGAAACAACCGCTTAAAACCCCCCAATGAATTTCGAGATGGAAGAGCAATTGTCCTGCTTGTAATTTACTTACCTTTTCCGGATACTTTTTTTCAAGGTGTTTAAAATGACATTTGCACGCTGCTTACCAAATCTAAAACTTTGCTGCCATTTTTTCTTTTTCTTCTAATGGGACTTCAGATGAAGTGTGCATCAACGGAAAGAATCGTATTAACTCAACAGAAGACGAACAAGGCGAACAAGATGAATAAGAAGAAGAAGGACTAGAAAGATAAAGCCTGTAACTTCTGTTTTTGTTCTTGTCTCATCTTTTCAAAAGAAAGAGTCCTATATTTCCACCAGACAAACAACCTGGTTCACTGTCCGTTGGAATTCATGACTCATGTCATACCTATCCCACAAGCACTTATCTACACTTTGAGCAGTAAAATGCAGTATTCATACATTTTTCTTTGTTCTTGTTCCTTTCGGCTCGCAGATCTATACAAGTGGGCGTTACCACTGGCTGCAAATGCAGCAAGATATACAATTTTACGCGGTTAGAAAAGTTGTATATTACCATCAGACAAATACCCTGGTCCATTGTGCGTTGGAGTCCATGACTCATGTCATACTTATCCCACCAGCACTTATGTACACTTTGTACAGTTAAATACATTATTCATACAGTTTTCTTTGTTCTTCTTGTTCCTTTCCGCTCGCTGGTTTATACAAGTGGACTTTACCACTGGCTGCAAATGCAGCAAGATATACAATTGCATGAGGTCGAAAAGATTAACAGAACGAAGGTAAAATAAGGGGGGGGAAGGGGGGGGGGGGGAGGAGAGAGAGAGGGGAGAGAGGAGAGAGAGAAAAGAGAGAGAGAGAGAGATTAAAATTATATTAAATTCGGTGCTCTTTTTGAGAGAGAGAGAGAGAGAGAGAGAGAGAGAGAGAGGAGGGGAGAGGAGAGAGAGAGAGGGGGGGGGGGAGAGAAATGGGCGGTGGTGATGCAGAAATGAGGGTGGGGGTGGGCGTGGGGTGGAGGGGGGTGAATGAGGACGGCAGAAAGAAGTACAAATTAAATTAACCAAAAATGAAAGGAAAGAAGAAACAGACGGCATGTAAAACGTGGGAACAATATAACTACAACACAAGTACATTGTTTGGGGACACAGGCGTGTGAACTTTTCAACAGTGACATCATTGACCACAGTGTACAATGCAAACGACTAGTGTTAATCATATTGAAGAGCGTGGGCATGGGCTCCACGCTCCTTATGAAAAAGAAAAACAACGAGCCAATAAGCTAGGCCCAGATCCCTGCCACGCTGCTCATGGAATGTGTCAATAAAAGCCATCACTAAACCAACAATGTGAGGCTTTCTCCAGATATAAGGTAAAAAAAAACAACAAAACAAAAAAAAAACAAAAAAAAAACAGAACACCAACAATATGCATAATTTACACTTAACACACGATCATATTGTGATCTCAAGATTCTTGTACAATAACGAAAACGACAACAGAAGAGACGATGTGGATACAAGTTGTAAAATATGTTCATTGTTTTATAACTGTCAATACGGTCATTGTTTTACTATTACAAAGAAAAGTAAACATGGAGAAATTGTCGAAAGGTCATATCATTCCTTGCCGGACTGCGTAATATAGCTCTCTCTCTCTCTTCTCTCTCTCTCTCTCCTCTCTCTCTCTCTCTCTCTCTCTCTCTCCCCATATTTGATATATCGTCATGGTATCTAGTGATATGTAACACGAAATAAATGCAAAGCATCAAAATAAATCTGTTGACTCTGCGAAATGTAGCATGAGTTATATAACCAAAGCAGATTGTTGTCACCATCGCCCATGTGATCACAAAAGGCGAATGAATCACGCGCTTACATGCATGCGCACCTTCAAGCACATTCGTCTCCGTGTAAAAGTTTTTTTTTCCCACTCTCTGATAAGAGGCAATAAAAATCAGCCAAACTTTAGAAGTTCGATTTTTTTAACACCCCCCTCCTCCCCTTTCCTCCCTCTCATCACCATCCACTCAAAATCAACAATACCAATGACGATGATAATGATGATAATAATGATTATGATGTTGTTGATGATGATGATGATGATGATGATGATGATGATGATGATGATGATGACGTGATATTATCATAACAATAGTAAAACGTATGGAATCGAAACACAACAGTCGGGTTCATTAAAAACAAAACAACAACAACAACAAAAAGCACAATGCACAAACATTTGGTAGGCATTCACATTTCTGTCATGGCATGCTAAAAGTTGATCATTTTTTTCGATGACTATGTTAGGTAACCTGTTGCTGCGTGGGCTGTGGACGGAACAATTGCAGAGAAATCCGAGCAGTCTAAAGAAAAGGAGAATGTTCATGGTGGTTCAAGCCAGACACGGTAAGTAATCAAATGTCCTTTTTTTCTTCTAAGATGATCAGCCCAGAGTTTCGATAAGTGTTCATTATTAATATTCTCATGGCAGTGCACCTTTCGTGATCCAAGAAACCAGAAATGCGTCTGTGTTCATCTGATTACATGTCTGTGTTGATCTGATTACATGTTCTGTGTTCATCTGATTACATGTCTGTGTTCATCTGATTACATGTCTGTGTTCATCTGATTACATGTCTGTGTTCATCTGATTACATGCTGTGTTCATCTGATTACATGCCTGTGTTCATCTGATTACATGTCTGTGTTCATCTGATTACATGTCTGTGTTATCTGATTACATGCCTGTGTTCATCTGATTACATGTCTGTGTTCATCTGATTACATGTCTGTGTTGATCTGATTACATGTCTGTGTTGCATCTGATTACATGTCTGTGTCTGATTACATGTCTGTGTTCATCTGATTACATGTCTGTGTTCATCTGATTACATGTCTGTGTTCATCTGATTACATGTCTGTGTTCATCTGATTACATGTCTGTGTTCATCTGATTACATGTCTGTGTTATCTGATTACATGTCTGTGTTCATCTGATTACATGTCTGTGTTGATCTGATTACATGTTGTGTTCATCTGATTACATGTCTGTGTCTGATTACATGTCTGTGTTCATCTGATACATGTCTGTGTTCATCTGATTACATGTCTGTGTTCATCTGATTACATTCTCGCAAGTCACACACTGCCGTCCTCTGTTTTTCAACAAACGCAAAGCATGCGAGTGATAGGCCCTGATATCAATTACAAACTATGGCTACTGTTACAGGTGTTGTTTTTAACCGTTTTTTTTTAATTTACTTATGGGAATGGGAGCTGCGCTGATAAACAGGCCGCAGTGGTGAGTTGGACTGCAAAAGCACAGCAAACAATCTTCTTCTGTGATACAAGACACCACAGGTAAACAACAGAAGGTAGATGGCATCTTGGATAAGTCTCTCTCTCTCCTCTCTCTCTCTCTCTCTCTCTCTCTCTCTCTCTCTCTCTCAACGTTTCAACAATGTAATAGTCATCCATGAAGCTTAGGATGCTGTTGGTAGGACGAAAGAAGACAAGATGAAAAATGCTAGACATTAGGACATTGGACGTGCATATTGTTCCACAAAAGTAGCAGTTTTCATTTCCTCAGCAGTTAACGCCTTAACACGCATGTTTATGATTCGGGGAAGAAATGAAAAGAAAACGACTTACGCCCATCTCACATAAACACAAATAATCAAAATTTGTTTCTTACACGGGCGAGGTCGTTCTGCATAGGTTACAGGACAAAGTTTTGCAACACTCTGGTCAGAGGTTAACTGCATTGTCAAAATGTGATATGTTCTTGTGCGCTTTGTTGTCTGAAATCTCAGATGAAGAAGTAAAAAAAGAAAACAAGCAAATGAACGAACGAAACATTTACGGGACACTTTCAAATTCTGTAGTTGTAAACTATGTTACTACGGCATTATGGTAAGCTGCGTTTAGTGAATATGTGAAACTACGCTTTCGCAGATAGATGACTTTTCTGAAAGCATCGTTCAAAATGGTATTTAGTTAGTCGTTCGTTAGCTGGAATGACGTACAAAAATATTCCAATCTTAGTTCCCTGCCAGAGGTATGAAATAACACCATTTATTCAGCATAAGCCAAAGCCCCTTCTGAAGGCTGGGAAAGGTGGGAGTAAATATATATATATATATATTATATATATATATTTATATATATATATATATTATATATATATATACAGATGCCATAAGCATATAGTTATAGCAAAGCCAGGGGAGAGAGAGAGAGAGAGAGGAGAGAGGAGAGAGAGAGAGAGAGAGAGAGAGAGGAGGAGAGGAGGGAGAGGAGAAGAGAGGGGGGGGGGACGAAAAAAAAATCATAACACTACAATCCTATAGTATTTTAGCACACACACACACACACACACCCCACACCACCCCACCAACACACCCCTCGCACGCACGCACGCACGCACGTACGCGCGCGCGCGTGCCCCTCTCTTGCGACATTTACAATGATATGAAATGGAAACTCGTCGCAATGAATGCTTAAGGTGACAAATGTGCCTAGATAAAAAAAAAAAGACTCCGTACAAAATAAAATCTAAAAAGTGAGAGTTCGAACAAAGAACCCTGCAGGCAGAATTTGACCACAGATTACATGTGATCAGATTCCATGTAGTTTGATTCAAATACTTATGTACATAAATAAAGGCTGGCGAACGCTTCCTCTTATAAATATTCTCCTCACACAAATCGTTCACAGAATGACCAAACATTCCTTTCGTCTATCACTTATTTGTTGTTGATCAAAACAAACGTTAGCATTCAATGCACTTCTTTGAAACAAAGTTTAAGAATCGTAGGTGGAAAATAGTCATTCTTGGAATGCGTGGTAGGCATTTTAACAAATAGTTACAACAAAACAAAAATGTACACACAACTGAAGAGTGGGTGTGTGCCCGAATACAGAATGTGGCTACACTGACGGTGAATTATGCACAAAAATCGTTAAAAAAATCTCACCTTGGAGTTTTAAACTGAGGAACGCCAAGGAAAAACGACAATATGTATACATAATGAAATGCAAATACGCACCTTGGTCAAATACATAGAAAGGGGATAATATAAGCTGCCTCCATAACACCATCCTTAAACACAACTCCATCGTTCTCTCCAAAAACAAAACAAAAAAACAAACAAACAAAAAAAAAAGCAAAAAAAAAGACATTTTTACTGAAGAGCAATACAGTTTCTCGGCAGTTCATCTTCATTGCGTGGTTCAACAGCTGACCCCCGCATACAAAGCACCGAACAGCGCAGGTGCGTGCAGAGACGGGCGAACTGAGAGCGGCGGGGGGGGGGGGGGGCCCCCCCCCCCCCCCCCCCCCCCCCCCCCCCCCCCCCCCCCCCCGCACCCCACCCCCCCCCCCCCCCCCCCCCCCCCCCCCCCCCCCCCCCCCCCCCCCCCCCCCCCCCCCCCCCCAAAAAAAACCCCCCCCCCCTTTCCCTTTCCCCCCCCCCCCCCCCTTTTTTTTTCCCCCCCCCCCCCCCCCCCCCCCCCCCCCCCCCCCCCCCCCCCCCCCCCCCCCCCAACCCCCCCCCAAAAACCCCCCCCCCCCCCCCCAAACCCCCCCCCCCCTTCCCCCCCCCCCCCCCCCCCCCCCCCCCCAAAAAAAACCCCCCCCCCCCCCCCCCCCCAAAAACCCCCCCCAACCCCCCCCCCCCCCCCCCCCCCCCCCCCCCCCCCCCCCCCCCCCCCCCCCCCCCCCCCGGGGGGGCCCCAAAAAAACCCCCCCCCCCCAAAAAAATCCCCCCCCCCCCCCCCCCCCCCCCCCCCCCAAAACCCCCCCCCCCCCCCCCCCCCCCCCCCCCCCCCCCCCCCCCAAACCCCCCCCCCTTTTTTCCCCCCCCCCCCCCCCCCTCCCCCCCCCCCCCCCCCCCCCCCCCCCCCCCCCCCCCCCCCCCCCCCCCCCCCCCCCCCCCCCCTTTTCAAACCCCCCCCCCCCCCCCCCCCCCCCCCCCCCCCCCCTTTTCCCCCCCCCCCCCCCCCCCCCCCCCCCCCCCCCCCCCCCCCCACCCCCCCCCCCCCCCCCCCCCCCCCCCCCCCCCCCCCCCCCCCCCCCCCCCCCCCCCCCCCCCCCCCCCCCCCCCCCCCCCCCCCCCCCCCCCCCCCCCCAACCCCCCCCCCCCCCCCCCCCCCCCTTTTCCCCCCCCCCCCCCCCCCCCAAAAAAAAAATTTTGGAAAAAAGGTTTTAAAACGTTTTTTTTTATCAATTGGGGGGGGGAAAAAAGAAAAAATTTAAAAAAAGGGCAATTTCAAAAAAAGCTTGGGGGAAGCCAAAAAGCAGTGACAAAAGAAAATCTTTTTTCCAACCCCCTTTTAAAAAAACCCACCAAAATTTCCCAAGCAACGATTTTGGGGGTTTGGGCGAAAGTCATTTCCCCCAAATTTAAAAAGGCCGCCGGGGAAAAGTTTTCCCCCTTCATTCCATTGGTGGGCCTTTCCCCATGGGTTGAAAAAAGGGGGGGGATCCCCCGGGGGTCTGACTTGGGGGTCAGCCGCCGTTTTCGGGGCAGACTTTGGGGGGGGCAGCTTGAGGGGTGGGCCGCGAAGGGCCCCGTTTCAAAAAGGGGCCCCCCTTTCTGTTTTCAGGTTATAAAAGGGGGTTTTTATGTGTGTTTTGGGGTTTGGGGGGTTGTTGTGTGGTGTGTGTGTGTGTGTGTGTGTGGGTGTGTTTTATTTTGGTTTGGGGGAAAAGTTTGGGTGTTTTGGGTGTTTTTTGTTTGGGGAAAGGGCCGAAAGGATATATAAAAAAAATTTTGTTTGTTTTTTGTTTGTTTGGGGGAAAAAAATTTTGGGAAATTTTTTTTTTTTGGGGGGTGGGGGTAAAAATTTTTTTTTAAAAAAAAAAAAAGGGGGAAAAAAAAGAAAAACCCCCAAAAAAACAAAACAACCCAAAAAAACAAAACAAAACCAAAAACCCCCAACCAAAAAGGGGAAAAAACAGTGGGTTTGGGGGGTACGTTTATTTAAAAAAAACCCTTTTTTCTTAAAAAAGAAAAAAATTTTGTTAAAATGCGAGTGCAATCTTTTAAGGGGGAAACTTTTCCAGCAATTGGGTGCGAGGTTGGAAGGAGAAGTTAAAGGAGAAAGTTGGGGAAAGGGCCCGGGGTTTTTTTTTGGGGGGTTTTTTCCCCTGCGGTTTTTCACATGAAAGGAACAGCAATGGAAAACCGGTTCTGACCCCTTTTCCCCCCTAAGGTTGTGCAGTTCCACACTCGTCCCCTCGACGTGGGGTCAAGGGGGGGAAAGAGAATAACCCTGAAAGCCAACTGGCTGGGAAACGTGCCAGTTTATAAGGACGGCTTTTTAAAAGGTGAAAAAAAAGGGGGCGCTCCCGTTGCACGCAACTGGAATTAAGGGGGGAAAAAGACCAAAAAAACAAGCAAAAAAAAAACCCTGCCTTTATCAAGCCCCCGAAATAGCCCATAAGACTCACCCCTTTCCCTAGTATTTATTATTTGTATTTCTCTGTTTCAGAAACGGGAAGCCGGGGTCAGATTCGCGGGTCCTCCCAAATTATGTTTTTGGTGACAAGTGTACTGTCTGCACAAAAACTTTGGAACGCACTCTATGAAAAACCCCGGTCCCGGAAGAGGTCTATCCGCAGCGCTCGGCGACGGTTTTTTAGTATGTCTGCCATGCAATTTCCCCCTGAAGTTCCCGTAACCACCCTCCCCCCTGCAGAGCGGCAAAAGGAAAGGCTCCGAAAGTCAGACAAAATCAGCTTACGCTTACCTCCACAAATACATACCCCAAAATCTCAAACCTCAAAAAAAAAAAAAAAAAAAAAAAAAAAAAAAAAAAAAAAAAAAAAAAAAAAAAAGGGAAAAAAATTGCGTTCTGAAAAATGTGCAGGTTTGCCGTGGATTTTGAAAGGCTACGGCTGTCGGAGAACCGTTTTGGTGGAGAGTTGACCCCCCAAGATGCCCCCAAGATTCCCCCCTTCGTTGAGGGGTACAACACCTTGGATGGTGAAGGAAGCGTTGGGGGGTGGTTGGTTGGGGAAGTGAGGGGGGGGGGGGGGGGGGGGGGGGGGGTTTGGGGGGGGGGGGAAATACGGAGGGGTGGGAGTCGTGGGATGTAGGGTTTTTGGGGGTCTCGAAGGATACCTCCCCCTCCTCGTCCCCCACCCGGGGTTTATCTCCCGCGGAAGGCCGTCTGTGGGAATAGTGGGGTGATGTTGTCTCCATGCAACCCGGGGTGCTGAATGAGAAGACAGGTAAGGTGATCAAGGGTGTGTGTTGTGTGTGTGTTGTGTGTGGGGGTGGGGGTGGGGGTGTTGGTGGGGGTGCGGGGGCGTGCGTGCGTGCGGCCCGGGGTGGGGTGGTTGCGTGCGGGGGGTGCGGCCGGGGGGGTTTTTGTGTTGTGTGTTTGTGTGTGTGTGGGTTGTGTGTGGTGTGTGTGTGTGTGTGGTGCGTGGTAAGATTGAAGGAAATGTGAAAAGTGATATTTTCAAATCTTACAGTCGGGGGTGTTTTTAAACAGACAGAGCGGTGGAGGGGGCAGGTCACACACACACACCCACACCACAACACCAAAAACCCAACCAGGAGAGGAGAGAGAGAGAAGAGGGGAGAGGAGGGAGAGGAGGGGGGAGGAGGGAAGAAGGCAGACAGCAGCGAGGCAGGCAGGCAAAAGGAGGCAGAGAGAGAGAAAGAGGGAGAGAGGAGGAGAGAGAGGAGAGGAGAGGAAAAGAGGGGGAAAAGAACGCGGTAAGAATGATAAGAACGACTTTTTCACATTTTGCCTTGTAGGATGAACATTTAAAAAAGTGCAAAATATATAAAAACTAAAAAAAGGGCCAACAAATTTAAAAAAGCCAGTGGGTTTTCTAAAGGTGTCCCAAAAAACCCCAAGAGAGGAAAGAGGGGGGGGGGAGGGGGGGGGGGGGGAAGAGAGAAAAAGGGGAGTGAAAGGGGGAGCAGGCGTGAAAAGGGGGGGGAGAGAGGAGGAAAAAGAGAGAGAGAGAGAGAGTAAAAAGGGGGGGGAGAGGGAAGGGGGAGGAGAGAGGAGAGGGGGGAAGGAAAAGAGAAGGAGGGCGAGGAGACGAAAGGGGGGAAGGGGAGAGAGGGGAGAGGAGAGAGGGAGGAAAGAAAAAAAGAGGAGGGAAAGAGACAAAAGACAAGAGAGGGGAAGACAGTGGGGGGACAGAGAAAAAGAGGAGTATACAAAGTTGTGCTACCCCCCCTTCCCCCCCCCCCCCCCCCCCCCCCCCCCCCCCCCCCCCCCCCCCCCCCCCCCCCCCCCCCCCTCCCACCCCCCCCCCCCCCCCCTCACCACCACTTATTCTAGCGCCGAGTCATTCTTTCAGCAAGGCAATTGCCTTGACAGCGCGACTGCCGCGGAATGTTGTACGGGTCTCGAACCGACAAGCACGAGTATTAAAATTTCCCCCGAGGCCAGACACACTGTCTGACAGCAGACACAAACCCAACAGACCTACTAATTCAAAACGCAATTTTAAAAAAGAAAAGAAAGAAAGTGAGAACGAAAGAACGAATGAACGAAAGAAAGAAAAAAAAAAAATAACGAGAAAAAAGGAAAAAAAGAAAGAAAAGAAATAAAAATGAAATAAATATTAAAAAAAAATTAAAAAATGAGGCGAATGCCCGAGGAAGGGACGTAACACCTGCCCGTTAGATTATGTACGGAAAATTGCCTCCCATCTCGGATACATGTATGTTTCTTTTCTCATTTTCAGAGCGTTTCGAAATGAGGGAGTTCATGATTTAAGTGCATGCA
>CM031606.1:33102328-33114828 GCA_018398815.1 Conus ventricosus
ATGTTCATGAACAATGGCAAAAGATATCAGTCTGACAGACTTTAAAAAAAACAACAACAACAACAAAAACCCAACAAACAACTGACCTCGTCATATGAAAACAGAATCTTTCCGCAAAACGTCAAGCTTGAACATGTCCATGTCTAGTCATTGTCAAGACATTTTGTCTTACTGAGATCCAAATAATATACAAGAAACAAATCAAATGAACATCAGTCCTAGAGAAGATACTTCCAGCACCAATAAATTCTCTCTTTTTCTTGATCTGTCTCTGTCTCTCTCAACTTTCTAAACAGTTTCTTCTGCCCCCCCCCCCCCCCCCCCCCCCCCCCCCCCCCCCCCCCCCTTACCCCACCTTCTTTTTTTTTTTTGCTTGTTAGCAGAGACTGGCGGATTGTGGGTCTACACATGGCACCAGATCAAATCGAAACTGTGCGATGGTTCCATCTATATGTGTCCTGAAAAGTGTGCAGCCTGCGCGCAGCTCCACATATAGCGGCACTTCCTCTGGTGAAAGTTAGTGTCCACATCATGCTCTACGTTTTTTTTCTCACTCTGTTGCTTATCTTTCTCTCCCTTTTTTGCCCCCTCAAGGGTTAACTAACCTTCAACAAGTCGTAGTGATCGCCAGAAGAAAGAAGAAAAGAGCAGAGCAGCATTGGTCAGACAAACAAGAAGAGGCAAGGGGATCGGTGTCACCTCGGTGTTCCACTATCCGCCTTTGCTAAAGTCCCATTCGCTCGCGCAGGACATTAACCACATCCAGACGAAAAACCCGTTCAATCGACAGCATTAAAAAAAAATTCTTCCCTTTTCTGTTAACAAAGAAAGTGTTACTCATACAGAAAAATATTTCTATCAAAATTTAAGAAGAAAACCGCGTTCCATTCAAACAAACAAGAAAAAGAAAACTAATTATGAATCACGTCCATGACT
Source organism: Conus ventricosus (assembly GCA_018398815.1). NCBI lineage: Eukaryota > Metazoa > Mollusca > Gastropoda > Neogastropoda > Conidae > Conus > Conus ventricosus. Next base: position 33,103,265 of record CM031606.1, read on the forward strand.
TATGAACAGTGTTACCACCACATCAAAACAAACTGGCTGTATCAGATCTGGGGGTTCCTATCTTATAACTGCCGCTTTCCGAACCTGCGCCGGGGATTTAAGTTAAAGCACGAAACAAGCGTTCCAGGCTAGATTAAAGACAAGACCATGGCTTCTTCAAGATGAGACGATAAAAGAAATCCACGGAGGTACTCCCCTCTTTGAGAAACTGCATGGATCCAAAAGAATCATCAGACCCGAAGAAAATCGGATGTTCCCAGTGCGTTATTCACAAATACTGTCAATAAGTGTCGGTGCAGCAATTTCCACTCTCAATCTTCGTTCCTACTGTTTGGACAGCAAATATGAAAATTTGTATCCATTAACGATTTAAGGGACGTAATTCGAAATTAATTCCAAATGAATGCCGCCTGCCTTACCTATTTCCCTGGTGCACGCGCGACAAGAGGCAGACGGTGCAAAGAAGAAAACTTTTCTCCACCACCACCCGCTCGGAAAGCAGTTCCAAGCTTTTCCGTACACCCCAGTCTGACCCCCGACAACAACGGCAGAAGGAATGCACAACACAACTTCACGTGCATTCCGCACTGGCTCAGCCTCCGAATCCTGAGCATTGTCACAAATAACATGCACACGATCGTGAACCGATATCTTTGTCAAGTCTCCACAGATTTTCCATCTAAACAGACTTAATAAAGACGCTTGGTTCACAATCAAGTATCCAAACTGATATTCTTCTTCTTCCTCAGTTCTTTGAAGAGTCATTGAGGCGCCGCATTGAACTGCTCACCAGGTTCCTCAGCTGTGTCGTTGGTGTCTGCCCAGGCCTGGGTTCCAGCAAATGTTTTCCCTGTCCATTTTGCAGTGACACCAGGCCATCTTTTTTCTGTCTAACTGATCACGTCCACATTTTTTTTTGTGGTGCTATTCAGGCGTTCATCAACAAAACAGACACACAGACAACCAGCTTGAGAGAGAAGAAATCCCAATGGCTTTTCCTACCAATCACACGATGTTACCATTTTTTTGTGCACGAGGAAAGTAATGGCTGAAAATGTTTGAATAAAAAATCCTTTTTTAATATGTAACCCTTGAAGAGAGCATATTTCTTGTTTGTATTGAAAAAAGAAATCGGTTTTAAACGAAACAAGCCGAATTAGAAACCAATTTTTTTTTAGAACAATCGTCTTTGGTTTTCACCTTTTTTTCTTTTTCTAGTTGTGAAAATGTTGATATGTATATTGCGTGACGTGGTTCGTCGAATTCTGTAACCTCGTTTGTGATTGACAGGAGTAGCCATGGGTATTAAACATGTCGAAATACTGACGTTTTGCGTGAACTCGCCGTTGGCGTAGGACGGGTTGAAGAAGACGGGGGAGGAGGAGAGGTCGGCCATGTTATAGAACTCGGAGCGGTCGCAGGGCGTGTGGAACACCTCTTCGACACGCTTGCGGCCTGCTGACAGTCACACACACCGCCCGCCACAATCAGTATCCGACGTTCCAAAGTGCCTCACGACATGCACGTGCACGCTCACACGTCTGCTCTCAGACATCATGCACAGTGACTAGCATGCTCTTTGTTTTTCGATTCTTCCCCCAGCCACCCCCCCCCTCCTCCATCCTCCTCACACACCCCAGTCGACTTACCCCCTCTAACCCACTCCCACCTCTCGCTACCTTCAACCCTCCACACACAAGCGCCGACCAGCCGAGGGGTGGAGTTAGTCAGAGGTACTGTATCATATCTTATAACATTCATTATATTACATTATATCATACTATGTTAAATCATATTATATTATATTATATTATATTATATTATATTATATTATTATATTATATTATTATATTATATATATTTATATTCTATTCTATTCTATTATACCAGATCATATTTATCATATATTACATTGTGTACATTATATTACGTTATGTTACATCATATTATGTCATAATTATTATATTGTGTTATATCACATTATATTAGATTATTTCATATTCATCCGCTGACTTTTGTTTTACTGTATTTGTATGCAGGAGCTGTATGGGTATGGGCCCTACCGTTTATTGATGTTTTTCCCCATGTCCTGTAGTTCACGTCTTCTTGAAATAGCTCCATAATTTTGTGATAGCCCACGAGGACTACTAATTAAGTTTGTTTTTCTTTCTTCTTTCTTTTTCTTTTTATTACTAATTCTTCTTCTTCATCTTACTCTCCTTCTCCATCTTCTTTCTCATCTTCTTATTCTTCCTCTCCTCTTCTTCTTCTTCTTCTTCTTCTTCAGCAGATTCCATGAAAACCTTGCTCAGAGACGTTCCACCTGACACGATCTTTGACTTCTTGAGAGAGATTAACATTTTCCATCGGATCTGAGATTTTACAGTGGAAAGATTTTTTAGCAAACTTTCGGATGATTTTTTCGATGTATTTTAAAGAATTGTGTGAATGATTGACTTGTGAATGATTTTAACGTGGTGACAGCCCTGATGTAGCTCTTTGCGGTCGGCTGGGCTATAAGCAACATTATCTTATCTTCTTCTCCTTCTTCTTCTTTCTTCTTCTTTTTTTTTCTCTTGGAATGTCTCATCTTTCGGCTCCCCTTAAAGGCACTGCTTCCACGCCGCTCCTCTGACTGCCCCGTAGGCCAATCACACCAGGCTTGTCATGTCAACAGGAGACGATCGGTACCAAACCGCCATGACGCAACCAGCAGAGAACACCCTGCCCTGCCGCCGAGTGACTTCGGTGATATCCAACGGTTCCTGTTCTGATACAACATACGCTAGGCACCACAGACTAAGGTCCTTGTTGACTGTTTCGTCGTAGCGCCAGCGGAGGAGTATCTCACTCGGGAGGGTTCCACCAGATCTGTCGGAAGACAGTCTCCGTGTACTTGCCGATGCTGACGATCGTGACGTAAACTCATCGCGAACATACATGTGTAGACAAAAGCGAAACTGAGGTTACCACGCGGACTGAAGAAGTTGATTAACTTTCCCCTCCCCCTTCCCTCCACACACACACACACACACACACACACCCCACACCCACCACACACCACACTCCTACCCCCTCCTCTCCAAAATGCAGGTCTCATTACACCGACATTTTGTTTGTTTCATTGCCTTTCCATCCTTGTTCTGTTCTGTTCTGTTCTGTTCTGTTCTGTTCTGTTCTGTTCTGTTCTGTTCTGTTCTGTTCTGTCCCACTCTTTTCTACTCTATTCTATTCTATGGTCGTATGGGATAATGTACTGAGACACAGAGTAATGGAAAAGTGTAAGGTGATGGCGCCTTGATTCCGAGTGACATGATGTCTTAAGATGAGATTGGTTGTGATGACGAGTTAGTCATAGTGTGGGGACGCGTTAATGCGTTGAAATGTTATTGTTGTTGATAATAATGATAATGAGGATGATGATGATGCTGATGCTGATGATGGTGATGGTGATGATGATGATGATGATGTGATGATGATGATGATGATGTGATGATGATAGTGATGATGATGGACGATGATGATGATGATGATGATGACGATGATGATGATGATGACGACAGGGATGGTGGTGGCTGGGGTGGTTGCGAAGATAACCAAAGACCATGAAGCATCATACGTGAGAATCCTCCTGTGTCTGGTTTGGTTGCCTTGGCATTCCGCCGCCTCTCCTCGTCTCTGGTTTTCCGTTCAGCTCCCTGAAAGCAATGCCAACGACAACAATCGTGACGTACTGAGTACCTAAAAAACAGGGCTTAAAATCATTTACGTCTTACAGAACTTTTTTTCTTTAAATCAGGACTTTCTATAAGAAAGGCAGGAATTCAATTACTGCATATGTTACACCTACGTGGACACAATAGCAAACATTGTAATCCGAAGACCTGGGTACATGATGCCATGCGCACTTACTTAGGTATGTCCGTGCTACACACACACACACACACACACACACACACACACGCACGCACGCACGCACGCACGCACGCAACACACACACGCACGCACACACACACGCAACACACACGCACGCGCACACACACACACACACACACAACACACACACACACACACACACACACACGTGCAGAAACGCGCGCATGCACGCGCGCACCACACACACACACACACACACACACACACCACACACACCACACACACACACACACCACACAGAGTCACATTCACAAACACACACTCATTCACTCATTCACTCTCTCTCCCTCTCTCTCTCTAGACAGTAACTTTGTACTCCAGAAGCGTGATTTTATTCTATGTCGTGTTCAGCTATAGTTGAAAGGTCTATACTGTGATCGTACTCAGCCCTCTTTTTTCTTAAATTCATTTCGACTCAACTTTTAGAGTATGTGTCCTGTGATACTGCAATCGTTATGTAACTAAGCGGAAGTTTTCAGTGCTGCCTTTTCATACTTAAAGCGTAAAGTGTAAATAGTTCATACAATAGCGCTTGAAGGTGACATATCTGTACATATGTCGTTACGCTAAGTGTATTCTATGTAAGTGTAAAATGGAGCTTGGTAGCGTGTGCATTGTTAATCTGTGTGATTGCATGGAAGTGGGAGAGTTGAGTGATTATTGTCCTGAATTTGTGACTTTTTTTTAGTTATTTGTACCCCTCTACCAGGCAACACCTTATTACGAAAGGACAAAAAAAATGTTTTCCGTTGTTTTTTTGTATTTTTTTTTGTCACACCAGTGCAATAAGACTTTCCAAAGACACGGTCAAAAGCCATTACAAGTCAGACACACCGACAGCCAGAGAGGTGGGCTAACCTTGTCATAGAACACACCAACAGGCAGACAGGTGGACTAACCTTGTCACAGAACACCTTGATCTGGCAGTAGGCACGGTGACAAGGCAGTAACTCTTTCTTGGAGTCGAACAGCTCGTAGGTACACACGAATGTGCAGTGGAATGCCTGAAAAAACAACAGGAAAAAAAAACAACAAATATAAAAAAAAAACAAGAATAAAAATCCGTTTATTAACGTCCCCAACAGACAAATATCTTGGCGGTATAGTTATTTTTGAAAAACAGTTGTCCAAATGTGCAGATAACCGCACCTCCAATGTCCATATGCGTGTCCATGTGGGTGTGTGTGTGTGTGTGTGTGTGTGTGTGTGTGTGTGTGTGTGTGGGGCGTGAGGGTTGTGTGTGTGTGTGTGGTGGTGTTGTGTTGGGGGGTATGTGTGTGTGTGTGTGTGTGGTGTGTGTGTGTGTGTGTGTTGTGTGTGTGTGTGGGGGTTGTGGTGTGTGTGTGTGTGTTGTGGTGTGTTTTGTGTGTGTGGTGTGTGTGTGTTGTGTGTGTGTTGTGTATCAATAAAAAAATTTACAAGCTCGCGATGCAAAATCATATTCACGGTCTTTTGAAACCATTTTCCACACACACACACACACAACACACCACACCCCCACACACACACACACCACATACACACACACACAACACCCACACATACACCCCACACACACACAAACCCCCACCACCAAACACACACACACACAAAAAACACACGCACGCACGCACGCACGCACGCACGCACGCACGCACGCACGCACGCACACACCACACACACACACACACACACACACACACAAATCACCCCCTCTCTCTCTCTCTCCTTTTCTCTCCCCCACACACACACACCCCCACCCCACACACCACCACACAACAAAACACACAAAAAGAAAGAAGCCTTTACCTTCCCCCCCTTTTGATTGCTGAAATCTGTGCTAAGACAATGAAGGGCGTTACTGCCCTGCACAAAAAAAAATTCATCATCAACATCGTCATCAGCATCGGCATCGTCGTCACCCTCACACCCTGTAAAGATCATTATCAGTCCTAGTACTCCTGTTATTACTTTTCATCTTCACCCCCTTTTTACTATAATCTGACCCCTGTGTTTACTCTGATTTCTGTCGCGGCATGTTCAATGAACTATTCTAAAACGTCGTTCTGTGTCATCATCAGGATCTCACACTTCACAACAAAAACTATCATTTTTCTCTACGATTTTCATTAGCGTTAGCCAGCCTCCCTCTTCCCTCCTGCCACCTTTATTCTTATGGAGATAATATATTATTATAAATATTATAATAAATATAAATTAATAATATATATATATATATATTAAATCATATATTAAAATGCCTAAACATTTTTTAGTGCTAACCCCTGGAGCAACATTAGTTTATAAACAATTTAAAGAATCTTAGAACTATCTACAAATTTGCGACGTGGCCTGTCAACAGGGTGGTTTTTGGTGCCCACGCCGATGTTATATAGCGTGTGGGCTCCCGTTTGCGGTGTTTGCACGGGGTCATTCCGATAGATCCCGCACGAATAGATCCTGCACGAAACGGATTAAACCCTACACAAGATAGTTCCCCGCATCGGTATGATCCCCGCAACAGGGTGGGTTAGGTTCGGGTGGGATTCTATGGTGCGGGTCTATCGGGGTTGCACCGTGTTTGCACGTGCGGGTTGGCTGCTCGTGTTTTTTGGCTGCACGTATTTTTTCAATTATTCTATGGCCAGATCTCATACAAAATACAGTCACAGCCATCATCATGAATATCAATATGATTGTCCATAGCACACTATCTACCAACAATCATCATGATCGTCGATGATGATCATCAGAATTTCATAATTATCATGATCGTAATTAGCACACTAAACATTACGTTTTATCATGAACTTCAGCAAACCGATAGATGAAAAAAAGCATTGCTGCCACTTAGTTCTGTCATGGTAGACAATATCATTTATTGCAGTTGCTGTTTTTGTTATCCTCCCATTGTCTTAACCCTCCTGTCTGAATCAAAAAGAAGTGACTGACGGCAGAAAACGAAGCAAAAATTTAGAAAGAAAGGGGTTAGTTCCCGCCAAGAGCACAGACAGACAGAGTACAGGAAAGAATGGGGGTTAGTTCCCGCCAAGAGCACAGACAGACAGAGTACAGGAAAGAATGGGGGTTAGTTCCCGCCAAGAGCACAGACAGACAGAGTACAGGAAAGAATGGGGGTTAGTTCCCGCCAAGAGCACAGACAGACAGAGTACAGGAAAGAATGGGGGTTAGTTCCCGCCAAGAGCACAGACAGAGAGTCAGGAAAGAAAGGGGGTTAGTTCCCGCCAAGCAGCAAGCAAAAAGCAGCCAGACAGACAGAGTGCAGGAAAGAAAGGGGGTTAGTTCCCGCCAAGAGCACAGACAGAGTACAGGAACAAAACACAGTATTTTGCCCTGTACTTTGTCTGTCGATGTCTTCCTGTCTGAATCAAAAAACTGTTCTTTGAACCGAGTTCTCTTTATTGGCGGTGGCAGTGTTATTCATTTTTGCCCTCTCTCTCTCTCTCTCTCTCTTCTCTCCTCTCTCACTTTTCTTTTTTTTTTTTTTTTTTTTTTTTTTTTGTTTTTTTTTTTACATGTGTTGTGTGTGTGTGCGCGAGCGCGCATGTGCTCGTGCGCCCGTGAGCTTGCGTGCGTATGTGTGTGTGGTGTGTGTGTGTGTGTGTGTGTGTGTGTGTGTGTGTGTGTGTGGGTGGTGTGTGTGCAAGCGCGTGCGTGCGAGCGTGCAGCGTGCTGCTGCTTGTTTGTGCGTGTGTTTGCGCGCCTGTCTACGCGTTTGAGCAGTGTACTTACCCTCACTTGGCCGTCTCGAGGGTTCCACTTGACACTGACGGCGTTGAAGGCCAGTTCGCTGATACTGTGAGGCCCAACCCCCTGGCTGTTCTTTGTGTCTGAGGGAACAACACCCCAGTCACGTCAGGACTCGACAAAACCAACACTCCGATGGACACTTAAGACTAATCTTTAAAAAAAAAAATTAAAGCGAAAAGGGGTAGGAGGAAACTCTGCTTGGAGCTGGACAGCAGAAGGTCTTCAGAGAAGCAGCCTCCGCCGTCGCTGTCTGGGTTTAGAGTTGACTTCAACGTTGTGATAGCCCCGATATGGCCCTTGCAGTCGGTTGGGCGATAAGCAACATGACTTTAAACCGAAATTGTCTGGATTCAAGGTGATCGGACACTTCAAGGCCAAGTCAGTTTGTGACGGATGTCTCAATCACAACCACGTAGTAACTAAACACTTATTGTAAGTTGGGGAGTTTAAGAAACTTTAGAAAGTTCACTTTTCTTCCTCCTTGACCAGATCCAGCTGGAACTCACAGTTTCGGCTGTTTCTGCTACTGTATTCAGTGATCTAGTTTCTCTTATTCCAGTGAATCGGAAGATGTTTCATGAGATCATTGGCAGACATGGCTTCACCGTCTGTAGTGGGGACTTTGGATTGGTTGTCGGATTCCCGTAAGCTGCTCACTAGACTGGTTTGCTTCTTGCTCTGGTAGATGTACGCTCTCACACGGCACCGTGAGTTTAGTCAGCATCGTTTGTTATGACGCATGCGGGTGGAGGACTATATCCTGTTTCATGTCACCCTTGCTATGATTTCTGTTTTTGTTTTTTTGTTTTTGTTTTTTGCTGCATTCTAACAGGTTTGTTGTGCACTCTAAATCACCCACTCAATCCAGCCAAAAACATAGCAGACAAGCAAAAACAAAGTAAAAAAAAATACTATGGGTAGTTTTCAGATTTCAGTCCAGACCCACGAAAATGAAACACACACACACACACACACGCGCGCGCGCGCGCATACGCACGCACACACACACACGCACGCGCGCGCGCGCAACACACACGAGAGAGAGAGAGAGAGAGAGAGAGAGAGAGAGAGAGAGAGAGAGAGAGAGAGAGAGAGAGAGAGAGAAAGAGAGAGAAACAGAGAGAGAGTGAGAAATACTGTAGACAGGACATTTCGAAAAACCTATTTTTGACACCGTGAACAGACTTAAACTGGTCCTAATTGAATATTACATTGAAAAGGTAGTCGAGAGTGTTGTCGATGGATTTCTTTGATGTGTCTTTAAAACACAGAATCATAGCGGAACTCAAATTTGTAAGTTTTCTTTGTGGATGACAACTTTTGCAACATCTTTTCCAATTGGGATACATTGTGCATACTATAGAGGTGAGTTGTGTTGTTGCACTTTCTGTGGCATTGTTGCACGATTCAACACAGAAATCTGGAGGCTAACTTTTCAATCCTCTGGTATCCGTTTAAATACATGGTGTGGTGGGGGAGCAAGGAAACGCCTTGACCTATTCATGATGTTGTTTATTTGGTTTAAACAAATCTTTAGTCCAGATTTTTTCTTTTTGAGTGGGCCTCCATCCTCCTATGTTCTCCCACCTTTTTGTCCTCTTGTTTTAAAATACGCTCGCTCACCAAGCACAGTCTGTATGTTTTATTATTGAAGGACATTCGCGTGCTGACTTTAATATTTTAACGTATGATACAGAGTGTCTGGGTTTATTACTGTACTAATGTGTGGTGTGCTGACTCATTCACACTGCTACATTTACTGCTCTTAACAAAGTGGAAAGAAAATGACGAAAGAACTATACACTGGAATTGCAACAGCTTTTCAAATAAGGCATACAATCAAGATGTCAAAACAACATGTAACATCTCTCTCTCTCTCTCTCTCTCTCTCTCTCTCTCTCTCTCTCTCTCTCTCTCTCTCTCTCTCTCCTTACCAATGTCCAGTATCCGTTGTTTATAGCTGTGCTGACGACTGTGCCAGAACTGCCATGCCTTACACTCCTCCTCCTTGGACTTCTCGTCTCGAAACACCAGCATGATTACCGTCTGAAGAAAGAAACATTAACAAGTTGAATGATTTATGGAGAAAAACAAGAACAACAACAACAACTACAAACGACCACAACGACAACAAAAACAACAAACAAACAAAAATGAACAAATGAATGAACAAGACGAACTCACTTTCATTGTCTCCCATCCACCACTAACCCTTCGACCCCAACAAACAAAAACACGAAAACAATAAGACGAACTCACTTTCATTGTCTCCCATCCACCACTAACCCTTCGACCCCAACAAACAAAAACACGAAAACAATAAGACGAACTCACTTTCATTGTCTCCCATCCACCACTAACCCTTCGACCCCAACAAACAAAAACACGAAAACAATAAGACGAACTCACTTTCATTGTCTCCCATCCACCACTAACCCTTCGACCCCAACAAACAAAAACACGAAAACAATAAGACGAACTCACTTTCATTGTCTCCCATCCACCACTAACCCTTCGACCCCAACAAACAAAAACACGAAAACAATAAGACGAACTCACTTTCATTGTCTCCCATCCACCACTAACCCTTCGACCCCAACAAACAAAAACACGAAAACAATAAGACGAACTCACTTTCATTGTCTCCCATCCACCACTAACCCTTCGACCCCAACAAACAAAAACACGAAAACAATAAGACGAACTCACTTTCATTGTCTCCCATCCACCACTAACCCTTCGACCCCAACCAACAAAAACACGAAAACAATAAGACGAACTCACTTTCATTGTCTCCCATCCACCACTAACCCTTCGACCCCAACCAACAAAAACACGAAAACAATAAGACGAACTCACTTTCATTGTCTCCCATCCACCACTAACCCTTCGACCCCAACCAACAAAAACACGAAAACAATAAGACGAACTCACTTTCATTGTCTCCCCATCCACCACTAACCCTTCGACCCCAACAAACAAAAACACGAAAACAATAAGACGAACTCACTTTCATTGTCTCCCATCCACCACTAACCCTTCGACCCCAACAAACAAAAACACGAAAACAATAAGACGAACTCACTTTCATTGTCTCCCATCCACCACTAACCCTTCGACCCCAACAAACAAAAACACGAAAACAATAAGACGAACTCACTTTCATTGTCTCCCATCCACCACTAACCCTTCGACCCCAACAAACAAAAACACGAAAACAATAAGACGAACTCACTTTCATTGTCTCCCATCCACCACTAACCCTTCGACCCCAACAAACAAAAACACGAAAACAATAAGACGAACTCACTTTCATTGTCTCCCATCCACCACTAACCCTTCGACCCCAACAAACAAAAACACGAAAACAATAAGACGAACTCACTTTCATTGTCTCCCATCCACCACTAACCCTTCGACCCCAACAAACAAAAACACGAAAACAATAAGACGAACTCACTTTCATTGTCTCCCATCCACCACTAACCCTTCGACCCCAACAAACAAAAACACGAAAACAATAAGACGAACTCACTTTCATTGTCTCCCATCCACCACTAACCCTTCGACCCCAACAAACAAAAACACGAAAACAATAAGACGAACTCACTTCATTGTCTCCCATCCACCACTAACCCTTCGACCCCAACCAACAAAAACACGAAAACAATAAGACGAACTCACTTTCATTGTCTCCCATCCACCACTAACCCTTCGACCCCAACCAACAAAACACGAAAACAGGAATGAAAAATTCAAAGTAGATAATCAGTTCAACAAGTAAATGAAATGAAACAGCTAAACACATTTACCAAAAGCAACAGATCAGCATTTCAGTGATGCGCAAACACGTTAACAGCATGACAGACCATTTCACA